>BCNH02000009.1:13662672-13720480 GCA_001662345.2 Metrosideros polymorpha var. glaberrima
CAAACAAGGGTGTTAGAAAAGCCTTCAAGGGCCAATGTGTAATTGGAAATCATTTTCCTAGGTACCGAAAAAGGTTGAGCAGAGACCACTTCAGCTCTTCCCCAGCCACACAATCTGATCAGCCGATAACGTATCAACAAGTTGCTCGAAACCCCTCCATTAAATAGACTTTTTAGTCAATGAAAATTCACATATTCTCCAGGAAATGAGAAAAGGTTAGGTACTTCCAAAGCACCACTAGTGAAGAAATGATTATGTTAATTGATCACATACTTAAAGAGAGATTAGAAAAAGATATGGTCTACAGCAATCCAATCCCCCAGAATAAAGCTAGGCTCTATCACCAAATGCCAGGTGGGTGATTTGATGTGGTTTGCAATTTTCTAGTGTGATTTTGGGTATATTTGCAAAGGAGTGCACTTAAGGTGTTAGTTTAGCAATATCGAATTGAGTAAAGAGGTACTTTGAAGATATAAAATTTGATAGTTGATGCGGTGATTTTCTTGATGTTGACTGAATAGATTGTTTTGCACTGTCCATCGATCTGTTATTGCCACCCGATAGGTTCTCCCTTTATCTCTTAAAAATACCTCAAGTGGTATTTCATGAGATTTCATTAGCTAGGCTTTATTTGATTATTCAAGCAGTACAACGTTCAAGCATATTACTTACTAAGACAATTATATCGCTTCCCACCAGCGAGGGTCGCGTGACTCTAGCCCACAAAGGCAAGGGTCGTGCGATCCTCCACACCATGATTGCAAGGGTCTCGCACTGCCACGACAAGGGTCGCGTGCCCCTAACGAGGGTTAGGCGACCATTGCTTGTGGTCATAGGGTAGTAAGGACGCCTCCCCTTCCCCCGCCTCTCTTCATGTGAGGCTTAGGCTATTGTCTGCCAAGGTCGCTAGGCCCCCGTCTCTTACCAGAAAGGTCATCATTAGATCGTCATTTCTCATTCTCTTTCTCACCCTTTCTTACTCTTTAGGCCCTCTTTGTTTTTTCGTTTTTTTTTCTTTTTCAATGTGGTACTTATTTGGCACCGCATTAGCGTATCGATTTTTTTTTGTTGTGTTAGCATTGCCACTTCACCAATATGAGATTTAGGAGTGAGCAGTTTCAGATTATGTCCAGGTTTCACTTGGAACCCATCTTGTATATCTTGAAACTTAGAACGTACCCTGTAATAAGTTCCAGGGTCTACCTAGAAACTAGTCAATTTATTTATTTTTGTTTCATTTTTAGTTAAGCAAAATAAAAGTATACGCAACAATAAAAACGAAAATTTCTCATTTGTTAATAACAACAATTCATAAAAAAAAATGAACACGTAAAATAAAATAAACAATAAAAAGTTCAAAACACGTAAAGTAAAACCTAAATTTTAAAGCTTTAGTCCTTAATCATCCATGAAAAATTGCTCCAAATTCTAACCATCGGAAATAAAAAGAAACAACAATTCGACCAAAAAAAAAAGAAATAAAAAGAAACAACAAACATAGTTTATAACTTCATAATAGTTTTAAATTAAAATTGCTATTAATTAAACTAAAATAACTATTAAACCTCACCACATATTCTATTTTAGGGTTTTGTAGGTTCTTGATTACTTTCTCGGTCTGGTTGCCAATTCTCGATTCGATTCTTGGGATAATTGGAAAAAGAACCGCATAACATAGGTTCTTAAAAATATGGAGTCAGGGATGGGATCGGGTCTCACTAGAACTTGAAATCGGATCAATTCCCACTGGTCCAGTCCCCGATTTTACCTTGAAAACCATGCTCACCCTTGCGGCAATTCGATTGACAAAAAGACTTTACTTAACATAATAATAAATCAAGAAATCGAAGAACCGCTAAATTTAGGGGGGCTAAAACCCGACCTAAACTCGATGACGCCGGGTGCACACATCGAAATTTTGTTCCAACGAATCCAACCGAATTTTGTTCCACGGGGAAGGGTTTGACCGGACCCCTAAAATCTGGGGACTGAGCTCTGCTGAAATTTCCCACGAAACTCCACGGCAGAGGGAAAGTCGGGGAGAGAGAGATTCATCACAGTGTCTGGGAAGCCGACAAAAATGGCCACCACGTGAAAAAAAAAAACGCGGCAGAAGGTTAAAAGAAAAATAAAAAAAAGGAGGAATATTTACAAGAGAGCCACTCTCTCTCTCTCTCTCTATCTCTAAAAGGGGTCATCCATCAATCATCATCTTCATCCTGTCTCTCGGAAAAAAAAGTCCACCCCATCCACTCGCGCACCAGCCGCCCCAGAAAGTAAACGCCTCGCGGGACAACCCTTCGCTCGTCTCTTCTCTTCCCCCGATCTCATAATCACCACCACCCCCACCCCCACCCCCACCACCATTATAAATTATAAATTAATTTTAATTTATCTCGCTGTTTGTTCGCATCAACGTCACACACTCTCTCTCTCTCTCTCTCTCTTACCGTATCTGTCTGTGGTCAATGGGTTTTCTCTGCAACTCCCACATCTTGTACTTCCACACCCACCACCACCACCACCACCTCCACCTCCTCCTCCTCCTCCTCCTCCAATCCATGACACCTCCCCCATGAGTCCAGACTCCGCCCGACCCACCACGCCTTTCGCCCGCAGAGCCATGTTCTGCTGCCCCGGCCTCTGCCACTTCGCCCTCCTCCTCCTCGCCTGCCGCGCCCTCTCCTCTGCCGCCGCCGCCTGCGACCCGTCCGATAGCGACGCCCTCTACTCCTTTCTCTCCGGAATCTCCCCCCTACCCCCCGCCTACCCCCTCAATTGGACCTCCGACTCCGACTGCTGCGGCTGGGAGGGGGTCCTCTGCGACGCCTCTTCCGGGCGGGTCCTCCGACTGTCGCTCCCCGGCCGCCTCCTGAACGGCACCGTCTCGCCATCGCTCGGGAACTTGACCTCGCTCACCCAACTCAACCTCTCGCGCAACCGGCTGTCTGGCCCCCTGTCTGCCGATTTCTTCGCTGCGCTCGGCGAGCTCCGGGTCCTCGACCTCAGCTTCAACGGGCTGTCCGGCGAAATCCCTGCCCTTCCCCCGGACAACGCCATCCAGACCCTGGATTTGTCCAGCAACGCCTTCGGCAGCGCGATCCCGCCCTCGATCTTCCAGTCCGGGTGGAACCTGACCAGCTTCAACGCCAGCAACAACCGCCTCGCGGGCGCAATCCCCTCGCCGATCTGCGACGCCACGAAACCCAACAGTTCCCTCCTCGTCCGCTCGCTCGACTTCTCGGCCAACAACCTGAGCGGCGAGATCCCGTCTGGGCTGGGGAGCTGCTCGGACCTGGCGGTCTTCCGCGCGGGCTTCAATTCGCTCACCGGGGAGGTCCCCGGGGACTTGTACGTGGCGACGTCGCTCGAGGAACTTTCTCTGCATTTGAACCAATTGAAGGGGCCGATCGGCGATGCGATTGGGAATTTGAGCAATCTCCGGGTGCTTGCTCTGTACTCCAACAATTTCAGTGGCTCCATACCCGACAGTATTGGGAAGTTGGCCAAGCTTGAGTATTTGCTGCTTTACATCAACAATTTGACCGGACAGTTGCCTTCTTCTTTGAACAACTGTGTCAGCCTCAAGAAATTGATCCTGCGGGTCAACAACTTGAGAGGAGACATCTCGGCGTTCAACTTCTCTTCGCTTCAGCAGCTCACGACGCTCGACCTCGGCAACAACAACTTCACCGGTAAACTGCCCCCGAGCCTTTACTCTTGTAAATCACTCACTGCGATTAGATTTGCCACTAATGGGCTCGATGGGGAAATCTCGCCGGAGATACTCTTGCTGCAATCGCTGAGTTTCTTATCGATTTCTAACAATTCCCTGTCGAACATCACTGGGGCGATCAGCATATTGATGCATCTGAAGAACCTCAGTGCTGTTATACTGTCCAAGAACTTCTTGGGCGAAGCCATGCCTGAAGATGAAAATATAATTGGTTCAGGCGGGTTCCGGAGTCTCCAGATTTTAGCCCTAGGTGGTTGCAAATTGACAGGGGAAGTGCCCATTTGGCTGAATAGGCTTAACCATTTGGAGGTGTTGGACTTATCGCAAAATTCCATCACGGGTACCATTCCAGATTGGTTTGCTGACTTGCCAAATTTGTTCTACTTGGACTTGTCGAGTAACCTTCTGAGCGGCGGATTCCCAGTTGAGCTAACTCTTTTACCGGCTTTGACATTGGCGAATCCTAGTGGTTTGCTGAACCATACTTATCTCGAGCTGCCGGTCTTTGTCATGCCGAATAATGCGACCAATCAGCAGTATAATCAACTCTCAAATCTCCCACCTGCTATTTATTTGTTTAACAATAGCCTCACTGGTCCTATACCGGTTGGAATCGACCAGTTGAAATCTCTGCATGTTCTGGACCTCCATCACAACCATTTTTGGGGAAGCATCCCCAATGATATATGTTACCTTACGAACCTGGAAAAACTAGACCTTTCTTCTAACCAACTAACTGGAGCAATCCCTGCATCCCTCAAAGGTCTCCATTTCCTGTCCTCGTTCAGCGTTGCCAACAATGATCTCCAAGGGCCGGTACCAACAGGAGGCCAATTTGACACCTTCCCTAACTCCAGCTTTATGGGAAATCCCGGATTATGTGGCCGAGCTGTACAGAAGTCTTGTGATAGTCAACCTGAGCTCCCTTCTGTGCCACGTAAACACCCAAATAAGAAGCTCATCGTTGGTCTGATTGTGGGGACATGTTTTATTGCGGGTCTCATGATCACTTTTGGCTTGTGGGTATTCACCAAGAGAAGAATCAGTCCTCGAAGGGATACTGATAATACCGACTTGGACAACATTTCCATCAATTCCACTCTCGGGATTGCTCGGGAGCCTAACAAGGACACCAGCTTGGTGATAGTGTTCCAGGACAACATGAATGACTTAAAGGATCTTACAATGTCCGAAATTTTGGCAGCCACTGACAACTTCAACCAGGCAAATATTATTGGTTGTGGGGCCTTCGGCTTGGTCTACAGAGCAATCTTGCCAAACGGGGAGAAGCTGGCTGTGAAAAAACTTTCAGGGGACATGGGCCTTATGGAGAAGGAATTTAAAGCCGAGGTGGAAGTTCTTTCCAATGCTCGGCATGAGAATTTGGTTGCCCTTCAGGGTTACTGCATCCATGAAGGCTCTCGTCTACTCATATATACTTACATGGAGAACGGAAGTCTTGATTATTGGTTGCATGAGAAGAGCGACGGTCCGGCTCAACTAGACTGGCCCACTAGGCTGAAGATAGTCCAAGGCGCAAGTTGCGGAGTGGCTTACATGCACCAGATATGCGAGCCACACATTGTACACCGAGACATCAAATCCAGCAACATTCTTCTTGATGAGAAATTTGAAGCATGCGTAGCCGATTTTGGATTGTCCAGATTGATTCTTCCTTATCATACTCACGTTACCACGGAGCTCGTCGGTACCTTGGGCTATATTCCCCCTGAATATGCTCATGCTTGGATAGCCACGTTAAGAGGCGATGTGTACAGTTTTGGGGTGGTCATGCTGGAGTTGCTTACAGGGAAACGACCTGTAGATGTGTCGAAGCCAAAAGAGTCAAGAGAGTTGGTGAAGTGGGTGCAGGAAATGAGGAAGCAGGGGAAACAGGAGCAAATTTTCGACTCTATTCTCAGAGGAAAGGGATTTGAGGATCAGATGCTGCAAGTTCTCGATGTGGCATGCCTATGCGTGAATGACAACCCTTTCAAGAGGCCAACCATCAAGGAAGTGGTGGATTGGCTCAAGAATGTAGGCATCAACTCACTGACCCCAAATGGAAAGTGAATCTTATTACATCGCGAGAACTTGGCACCAAAGCAGACCAAATATCATTGAATGCCGTTGCTGCAGATTTTTCAGTTCTTACACGTGTAACTTGCTTGTGTAGACTAGAGAATGTATATTCTGGGGACATGTACAGCGGAAAGGAGGTGTAACTCAGCGACTCGGTCACTAGCTTTACGCAGTTGGAGAGCAAATAACGTCATTCGAGGAGCATCACCTTTTCCTACTTCTCTACATGTTTTTACCAGAATGTGGCTATACACACTTAAACGGACGGATGGATGGCTTCGATGCAAAAAATTTTGTGGTGAGAACTCAGCTTGGTTCGAGTTATGCAAATGTAAGGCTACATTGAAGGAAAAAGGGATTCGTGAGCTTGTAAGAGGTAAGGTCATGATACACTTCCCTACAGAGAAAGTTAGACATGTTTTCTGTAAAGTAATGAGCAAACTTTTACATGGTTTGATTTCGTCCACCATGTGCTCTGTACCTCGATGCTGCTCGTACACTGTATTATGATCATAAAGAAAGTCAAGGAGATGAGTTGGGAAGGAGTCTATTGACAATACAGATCATTTCATTTTGTTTGGATTTGTATCTCCTCCTCTCTATTTGACAGTACATGACTTCGTTCTCTTAGATCGAACGTAAACCCAAAAGGGCACGACACGGGGTGATAAATCTTCCAGATTATACATAACTTCTGTCAATCGATACTGGGAACAGTAGATTAGATGAAATGACCATAAATGCTATAATGTTAAATTCTTTTGTTTGAGAGAGTAGATGAAATGACCATAAAAGCAAAAGGGTAAGTGGGAAGGCCTCGAACAGCTTCAAAAGCAGAAGATCAGTCCAGCACTAACCTGGAAAAGTGGTTCAACTGATAAAGAACAGAGCTTACCACTGTTCTTTCCTCAGGATGCAAAGAAGCTATTGATCCCTTAGAACTTTCTAGCTTGTCGTTACGAAGCTCTTACAAGAAGTAGATATGGTAATCAAATTCAAATTCGCCGGTATCTGATTCAGTAAACCCAGGCGCCTGATAATGTGATGCAGATTGTTGAGTAAGGTAGTAAGATATTTCCTCCAATCTATCGAGAATGAGCTAAAGTAGGCTTAAATTTATGCCAGTGACTTGAAGCGTCATGGTCATATGATGTCTTCCGATCACCGATGAGAAATGGATTGATCACCTTCTTCCGTACTGTGGAGCATCGCAAAGAGCGGCAATTCATTAGTGATGCGTGGTCGAATAGGAATTATATCGACCTGAAAAGATTGGACGGGAGAGATGAATGGCTGCTCCAAGTAAGGGCCTAATCGATCGGGATAAGTTTGATATTTAGGCTTGAATCGGCTCAAATATTCAACGCTCGATACTCGATTTGAGCTCGATTAAGCTTGATCTTATGAACTCGAGCTCCTCTCCAATAAGTTTTTAGTTAGTTCGAGGTCAATACAACTCAGTTTGATCAATCAGCTGATTATTATTCAAAGCTAGAATTCAACTCAATCTTGAGCTTGCACTCGAGTTCAAATTCCAAAAGTACATTTCTATGATTAAAAAGCTATCAACTTTTATCTATCCAATTCATATTTATAAATTGTATATACCAAATTAAACATACAAAGCTCGAATTCAACTCAATCTTGAGCTTGCACTCGAGATCAAATTCCAAAAGTACATTTCTATGATTAAAAAGTTATCAACTTTTATCTACCCCATTCATATTCATAAATTGTATATATGAAATTAAACATACAAAGCTACAATTACTTAATTGGGCTTGCTTGCGAGCTATTCAAGCCTAAGTATTTTCAAGCTCGATTTCAACTTAATTAACTACTCGAGCCGCCAATAGGCAATGCAGCCCTGTTGATAAATGGATTGAAGGGAAGGGGACACTAGGTGCGGGGTTCGACTCGCGCCCTCTACAAAGAGGGAGAACAAAAGTTTGAGAGAAGATAGTTAGAGATTGGAAAGACAAAAAAAAAAACCTACTAGTATGTCATATAGTTTGACTCGCTTACCTTCCTAAGTTATAAATACAATGCTTTTAATTGAAAGTGTTCATTAGTATTCGACAAAGCAAAAATTTCTATCTGAAGATTTTCTTATTTCGCAATGGAGAACCTAACATTGCAGTGATCTTTGCCTGGACAGAAAAAAGAACTTGGTCGAAGTGAAAACGGAAATAGATCATATCCAAAATCATAAATTGCAAATTGGGATAAATGGAATCAAAACCCCTAAATTTTCTGGTCTATGCAATCGAGGCCGGCAAAAAATCGATACGAAAGTTAAAATAAAAGATAAAGTCAAACTTCATAATGTTATATTTAAGAAAAGAGGGCTCACTTGGCACTGATAGTGAAGGACTGAGAGAAAATATCACATGCATCGCCTCTGTAAAAAGTAGTGTCATAAAGGCTAATGTAATATCTTCTCTCTAGAACATTGGTGTTCTCAAGAAGGCCGTGAGTTCTCTCGTCATAAAGTCGACCATTCGCACTTGCGTGTCGAACAAAATAGCGTCGCTGGTCCCAGGTTCAACTTGTTTCCAAAAGAGCATATCGGATGGTCCTCACGTCTCAGACTTCCTTTCTTAGTCACCTGCTCTTTTCTCGGACCACTCAATATAGTTTCGTAATGGTAGCTTCAATTAGCGATGTTATAGCAGATGGAGAGAGACTGGTTGACATTTTGTTTTTCCTTCTTGAAAGGAGCTGCTAATCACGTGCGATTAACGGTCCTCGGACGAATGATACAAACTATTATTTACCGTGCAATTATTTACTTTTCACGGTACTTCATTTATATTTAAATGAGAACTGTATGTGACATGTAATTCTAAACTCAAATTAGCAAATGCGCATCATCAGCCTAAATGAACAGCTTCAACTAGAAAATTTTTCTATACGAGCTCAAATTAAAAGCCCTCTGGCGTTTGAAGGCCAAGACTAAACCGGCCAGGATTGAATGGTGAAGGAATAAATTATTTTTGTGGACAAGTGCAAATAAAGACTCGAAGGCCAGGACTGAACTGGCTTATTTGGGTCGATTTTCAATCTTAAGGCTTGTTTTGTATCTCTCGTTTTGAGTTGGGCTAGAGTTTTGGTGTCGAGATTGTTGTAAGTCTGTTCCTTAGTTTAGCATGGCCATTTCTTGGATTAGCGTGAGTTACTAGATTAATGACGTTAACATAATCAAATTATAACGGTTCAATGTACCCTTAATATTCGACCAAAAAAGAAATGTAACCTTAATAAAAAAAGTTATAGTGAAAAGAGCAATTGAAGGTGCTTTCATGTGAATGATTATTCTAATCGCTTGAAAGAATGAATAAGTGGAAAAAATAATTTTCTTTATTAGCGACAATATTTAGCCACATTATTCTTCAACATTTTCCATTATCTATTTTTCTTTTAAGTAATACCAACAGTCGTTTTTTGCTAGAAGTTCTATAACTCTCGTTTGACTAATAAGGTCAGTCTTTTATTCCACACTAGGCTTTCCAAATATATGCGCAAAAACTTGTGAGAAAAAGGAATAATCATGTTAAATTGAGAAATCGCATTGCCTCTTTAAATATTTGATATGGTTTACTCCTAGTCTCTGCATACAGCCAATGAGGTTGATCTGTAAGATTTTGTGCACTCATCAAACAGGCAAGAAGCTGTTGGTGCACTGTGGAATCTGTCATTCGATGACAGAAATCGTGAAGCCATTTGCATCAGCAGGTGGCGTGGAGGCCTTGGTATGGTGTTTATTTCACCTTAATTGCAATGCCTTCTCATCAAGCACTTCTGCTACAATTTCCTACTATTCTGCACAATATAGGATTACATGAGATGGCAAAACTGTGAAACAACAGCAGCAATTTTTGAAGGTTAATGAGAAAGAACTCATTCTCATGTCGTGAAAGTATGGTCACAGTGTGAATAAACAAACTGGTGTAGTGCTGTCTCCACCTCGCTGGCCCTCCTTTGGCCAATCAGTGGCTAGAGGAAAAAGAAGAGGAGAGAAAAAAAATAATAAAAAGGAAAAATGGCATGGCATTAATTTTTTTAATCATAAAAGCCACATATTATTTTGCCAAAATTTCTCGCCGTTAGCACTTAAAGTTGATCATTTTTTTTTCCCTATTTGGCACTAAATTAAGCGTCAAACACAAGTTTTACCACTTCTTGTGTCCTTTTGTCCACTAACAAGTGTCTTATTTGTAGTTAACAAAGTAAAAATGAACATAAAGATTAGGAAAAATAGTATAGTTTTCTATGTTGAGATATGCTTATCTCATTATTCTTCTGATATGATTTCAATGTTATCATGCAAAATTTGGTTTACATTTTACCATAGATGACTCTTTCCTCTGTTGCCCAATTCACTCGATTATTTTATCAACGGAATGCTTCTGATCCAATATCTTTGAAACGAGATTCGTTTTTTCACAAAAAAAGTCATTATCATGAATTTCTCATGAATCCAGTTGTTATAAGCTTGTAGCGCATTTGATGCACAGTTTGCTTGTTGATGTTAGTGATCTCCATGTGGCAAAGGTTGCCGTGATTAGGAAATCGCGACAAGATTTGCTGCTCGCTATTTGGGTGTGGCACATCTTCCGCCCGATATCCTTGCCGTTGCGGCTGATCTCCACGCGTTGGAGGATACCACGGTCAATAAATCATGGCAAGAACCGCGTGAAGGGTTTCACCTGCTCAAGGAGACCTCAAGAGAGTGATAGATCCCACTCTTTGCATTGAAAATGTTTCAACTTTGTCAACACTATAGTGTCTATGCGTTTTTGTCCTCCACTTTGGATCTTCTTTCTAGTTATTCTGCCCTCACTTTTTCAACCTTAACTTTGGTTTCTCTCTTCTCTTTCAATACTCTTTGATCTCTTAAACTCCTATGCGAATCTGTCTTATTAAAAGTTATATGAACTATGTGCTATTTTGTGTGATGCCAGTAGAAATATATGCATAAAATAATTTGCACAAAGTTGAGCCATGAAGCACGCTCTTGCACGACTTTTACCCAGTAACTAATTTTTTATGGTCACTCAAGCAATTATAAAAAAAAAAAGTACTTTGTCACTCTTCATAAGTATATGATATTGACACATATTAAAAGATAATATGTTGATCATTACATCATAATTTTCAGGGAATCGGGTAGTACTTGGAGAACACTTAGACATGCACGCATTGTTTGGTCCATTGTTCATATTTTACATAACGCTTGGGGCATTTTATGATAATAAAAGCTCTGCTTTTGCTTTGTGTAACATATCGCGATTCTTTTTCTAACAATTTACTTATTACTTTGATTTATTAAGTGCTAAAGAGCTTGCTTGTGTGTCCGCACGATTACCATCACATGTCAGTAGTTTATGATTAAAATTGATTATGACTGCTTGCAAAATATTTTTGAAATAAAGAGAAAAGATACAAGAGGGCGTTAAATTAATCTAGGGTAACCAAATCCCTCTTTCTATGAAATTTCTAGTTCGCAAAAGTAAAATGTTCCCCACATTTTACTTGAATTTCTAATCGATCCATAATAGATAAGTGGCGACTTTTTTGCATGTATAATTGATTAAATTAAAATCTCAAAGTTGCGACTGATATGGCCTTGAAGAGTGCTAAGTATTTGCTTAATAATTCATTAACTTTTCTCTTGGTGGTTCATTTGAGAAGGTGGCCACAATTGTTTAATTCGGGGCTTTTTTTTTAAGTACTTTTCGAGATCATGTGGCGTTGATTTGCCGTCAAATGGATGCCACATTAATAAAGCTCCAAAAAAATTATAGAACAGAAATTGGATAGAACTTAAAAAAGAGAGAAGAAATCAATTGCTCAGTAGATACAGTGGTAGCGCCACAAGTAACCTTTGCCGAGTCCTTGACCAGAGTTGTCGAATCTGGCCCTCGCCGTGAGAAGGCAAGGGATTTCAAGCCCTTGTGTGCAATGGTGTCGCACCACCATTGCTCGAGGGTTGGTTGAGGCTCGGTCGCTAGGGTAGTCAACCCTTAGTGCTGGCGCCACCATTGCGCTAGGGCTTGCAAGCCGGTCTATCTTTTTTCTTTTTAATCTTTTGAACTTTTTTTCCACCTCACGCTAGGTGGATGCTATGTTAATGGGTGTCATAAAAAAAAAAACACAGTAAGCATTTTCGTTCTATCGCAGAAATTAAATAAATCTTAAAATTTAATTGCACAAATTAAAAAATATATATATTGTGAGATTTCGATTTTCGAATGCATTTAGCCAGTAATAAATCCCAAAAAGGGAAGAGGGAGGTTAAAGCTTAAGACTCACATTTCGAGTCAAAGGAGAAAGCTACTATTTCGAGGTTCAGGTTCCAAACAACGACGCTGTAGACGGAGAAAGAGAGAGAAGATGAAGCAGGCGGAGCTGACGGGCTTGCTGTGTGTGACGTGGGCGATCAGTCTTCTCTACGGCGAAATGTTGGCCTATTGGGTCCCTTCTCTCTGGTCTTGTTCATGGCCTCATCTCAATTCGCCTACCACGTCCACGGTGCTTCTTCTTCTTCTCCTTCTTCTTCCATTGCCGTTCTTGATGCAACGCTTCGTGTTGTACGGTTGCTCTTCATCGTCGTTTCTGCATTTCACCAATCATCGCGCACCCATTAGCTGCGTCGAGCTCGAGATCTGTTTCAATGACTTGGTTAGGCTGGAATTCGCCGAAAGTTGTTTCCTTCATTCACGGAGGGCAAGTTTGATCTAGTAACAGAGATCAAATTCAATGCTTCAGTGCCTCGTGCTGTGAGTTGAATGTACTGAGATATGATATTATCCAATTTGTTACTCGAGGAACGAGGGTTGACTATTAATAAGAAGTATTGACTGTGGGATGGAGGTAAATCTGCAATGATGTATAGATGTTGCAGATGCTCAACATATATATGTATGCCTAATTGATTGGACTATGCTCGGTTATGCAAAATACTTGGGTTACCTTTAGGGATTAAGAATCTGTGAATTACTAGTAAAAGATTGTCCTGTTTGTGTTAATCTCAGATGGGTAATGTAGGAGATCAGAATGGCTATGTCAAAGTTGCTGTTCTGGCTGATCCACAGGTATTCTTGCTCAAGTTGTATCTCCATTTGTTGCCGCCGGTGTTGGTTCATGTTCCCCTGCATCTGATACTGATTTTGTGTCACCAGCTGATGGATAGAACGTCTCACGGCCTGCCGCCTAAATCCTTTGCTTTGGAGATGGCGCAGTTCTATACGGATTTGTTTATGCACAGAGCCTACTTGAGTTCCATTCTTCCTTTCAAACCTGACGTGGTTTTGTTTCTGGGTGATTATTTTGATGGAGGCCCATATTTGTCTGATGAAGAGTAATGCCTGTAGTTTTCTGTATTACTTTTGGAAAAGTTGTGTGCGGGAATCACCATTCACTATGGAATGCTTGAATTTGTGCACCACTCCATCATGTTGATTTTTTGGTTTATTTCCTTGTCGTGTTTACTAAGACATCCTAACTTGAATTCTGTTGTAGAAGTATGAAGGTTTATGGAATATTAGAAAAAATCAATTGCTTCATACATTTATACATCAGTAAATAATATAAGAAAGAATTGCTTGTAATCATGAACATGAGATGTAGGTAAGGGACCTTATAGAGAACTGATTCTGGCGATCCACACAAATCTTATCCGTTCATTCCCTTATAATTTAGAGCACAAGCTTGCTGCTGAAGTACATTCAGTCATGTCCCTTTTTTTTCACCTTTGGAGTAAACTTGATAGAGCTTCCCACTGTGAAATTACAGAATTCTTTTGTGCATCCTTGTTTTTGTTAGATTGACATAATTTAATTTCCAATTCTGTATTTTTTCTTAAGAAAGGCCATTCACATGTTTTACCCTATTAGATGGCAAGATTCATTGAACCGCTTCAAGCATATCTTTGATCTCAAGACTCAGGAGAAGCATACAGAATGTCCAGTCTACTACATTCCTGGAAACCATGATGTTGGTTATGCAAGCCTTCACTCCCATAAGCCAGAGGTATCTCAATAGGTCGCTCTAATGCATTTTTAGTAGTAGTAATAATAGAGTTCTGAATGACGTGCATCTCCACGTCTAATCTGGACAAGAGGCACTTTAACCAGTGTCATCAGGTTGTAACAGAAAATCAAGGCTAGTTGTTTTGCTTTATACAGGGTTTATCTATGTATTGCTCCCCCACCACCCCAAAAAAAAGTTTGCGCTTTTACTCATTTTCTGTTTTCAGGTTCTCAGTCGGTATGAAAGAGAATTTGGGAAGAAAAGTCACCGGTTCACGGTTGGAAATGTGGACTTTTTTGCTGTAGATGCCCAAACTTTAGATGGTACATGAAGATTTTTTCTTATGGTTTTAATTTATGTTATGCTTTCTTCCATATGCTTGAAAGTTCAAATCTAGTGACCTGAATTAGCATAACTTGCTTGTATACAAGTATGTGTCTTCCATGCATATTCTCAGTTTATATACTTTAGAAATGCCTCTCTTGGACAATTTCTGAAATCTGAACTACCTAGCCTCATCTGCATTGTAGTGCATGCTTTTTTTGTTGTTGTACTTTGAAATGCAACTAAAGCGTTCTGGAATGGGTCCATTTCTTTAGATTCATATCATGTTAAGGCAGTGGAGTATCTCATTTGCAGGGCGTCAACTAGAAGGGAAGGCTTCATCATCTTGGGATTTGGTAAAAAATGTCTCCTTGGGTATGTTTTTTCCTTCGATGATTATTGAAATATTTGACAGTTCAAATCCATCTCTTTTTGGGAGTTCTCAAGATTATTTGCACTTTCCTAGGTTCACACTCAAATTCAAGGGTTTTATTAACTCATATTCCTTTGTATCGGCGTGACTGGACTTATTGCGGACCCAATCGTAATTCTCCGATCATCAATCAGGTTAGCTGATTTTTGCAAAGAAGAAATCAATCAAGTTATGTGCATCATCTGTAGCATAAGTATTGCATTGTCTCTTTCCATAAAACTTTTAGTTTACTTGGACTGTTCAGCAGCATGGTCTTATAAGAGGAATTGCCACATCAATGTGGGCTTTTATGGTCAGCCGATAAGCTTTTGATAACTGGGAAGTATGGTGCAGATTTAGTCTTGTGGGTCCATACTTCAATACTCTCATGGTGATGGTTCTTGGCACTCGAACTAACATGAATCTCTTTAATTTCCAGAGGATCCGGCGAACTACTGAAAATCAAGAAATAGTGTAATGCTCTTGGTTACCTTCTTTCTATGCTCAGAATATTCATTGGCTTGTCACGATAAAATTCAGTCTGACAGTTAGTGATACAGGTACCAGAACTACATCACTGAGGAATCATCTAACTACTTGCTGGATTTGGTCAAACCTGTAAGTTGGACTCTGTGTGCTATCTAAATCTGAGATGAGATAATCTGTGGTAACTTGGCCTTCAAATAGTTTTGTTGAATGCATATCTGTTAGCGCCGGCCTAATTGTGGATGGGACAATTACAAGGCAAGTTCTAAAACTTGTCACGATAATGCACTTGACTGTTAAAACTTTCACTTGTTCATTTAAGTTCTAAAATTTGCAATTTCGATGCACTTGAGTCTTCCCATTAGTCCGTAAATTTTAAGAGCACGGAAAATGCCATGTGGCTTTCTTTATTATTTTGGCAATGCTATGTGACCGTTAATTGAGAATGCCATGTAGATTTTCTGTCATGAAACGTTACGGGCCAAACAGAAGGACTGAAGTTGAGTGACAAGTTTTAGGACCTAAATGCAGGAAATCAAAATTTAGAATTCAAGTGGTTTTAGGTCTCTCGCTGTAATCGTCCCAATTGTGGATTATTTCTTGTACTTTAGTTTGAAATTGTGACACCTTAAGGTTAAAGTGTTTACCCTTTTAAAATGTCAGGTGAGTATCTTGCATGATCAGCAACAAAGCTAGAATTCTAGTTTTTTTTTTTTTTTCTGGGGGGGTTGTTCAATGTACTTGACTAAAGGGTTAATTGGTCTTTGTTTATATATGCATGTAGCAAAGAACACTGAGTAATAAATCGTTATAAAAAGTAAAATAAGTAGAAATGTTTTGTACTTTAGGTCCCAATTCTGCCCCGAACCTGTTTTTGTCTTAAAAAAAATCCCCAACTTTCACTCTAGTCCCATAACTACCCATGCATCCAATAATTGCTATTTTTTTTTTTTTTTCAAAATAAGGTGAAGGTGTTGATGGAGACGCGGGTTTTGATAATGAACCTAATTTTGATAATCTTGAAGACACTGGAGGTGATTTTTGAACACGTGAGCAGATTTGGGACTAGAACAAATGTTGAGGATTGTTTTTAGTCAAAATAAAGTTCGGGGCAAACATGGGATTGGGACTAGTTAGTTTTTTTATGAAGTCTCATCTGTTCAAAAGATGCCAAAGTTAATTGTCATACTAATATTTCATTTAGAATAAAAGAAAGATTCTGTCAGAGGTTATCTTACTTCTAGAAATTATAAATGATTATATTAAGATATATAGTTCCTATCGAATCAGTGATACAATAAAGTAATCTTATAAACATGCATATAAAGAAAAAAGAAATAGTAAAGTAGCTCAAGAAAAGCGAAAAAAGGAATGACATAGACATTCAATATAAAATTTAACGGCTTGAGGCAGTCTCTTGAACCTTATGTTTTCTTGGGGGGAGGTGGTGAGTCGTACAGCCCAACCCCAAAGAAGCTTTAAGTAATTCGTTTCTTTGGCTTATTACGATGAGTTGGAAGGGGCCATCCTTGGCTCCATGGCTGTGCATGATCATGGCGACTTTCGGCAGTAATATATTTAGGTTTTTTATGCTTAGATGAAAGGTCAGGTTAATATGTAGCCTATAGCTTGTAAAATAGAGTGGAGCTATTTATACTTTGTAACAAACTCACATGTAGTTATCTTGTAGGTGCTTGTTCTATCAGGCCATGATCATGACCAATGCACGGTGGTACATAAAGCCAAGTTTGGGAGTGTTGTGGAGGTAAGCCCATGGTATGGTATTTGGTTGGAACAACCCATCTGGCATCTAGTGTATAACATCTGATGGACAGCGGCATTCAGCACACTGTAGGAACTGTGAGTTGGCAGCAGGGGAACTTACATCCATCTTTCATGCTGTTGTCTGTTAGTAATGTGACAATGTCGACTGCGTCCAATCCACAAGAAGCAGTTTTAACTCAACTCTGCTTTCTTCCTATGCAGACTCACATATACATATGGTAATTATCTTATCTCACCATCACGATGTGATTTCCAGTTTCGCTATCTAATTCTCATTCTGAGTGTTGCGGATGCTGTCAGGTACCTTTTGCTGTTTATCGCAACTCTTCTTGCTCTCCTCTTCTGGCCAACTAGTAGCAAGAGCTTTTGGCATCAGATTTGTGGGACTGTTGGCCATTGCATACATCTCATAAGGTCTAATCTGTTTGGTGGAGCAACGAAAGAGAAAAATGAAGATGAAAACTTCATTTATGAAGAGATATGGGACGCAGAAGGAACAATGCACCTTATCAGGAAAAGCTTGGGTGGCCCTACAATGAGTTCGAGTGACAAAGGTCCAGTAATAAGGTGATTAAGAACAAACATAATCATACTTCCATTCTTTCATGAGGTCTGGCACAAACTTCAAGTTTTCACATTCGCATAATTTCTCTTATTGTGCCAAGCTTTCCTTAATCTTGCCTTCTATAGATGCTGAGACAAGTTTAACTGGTTTTTGTGTTTATTTTGAAGCAGGGGTAGTGCTGTCGTACGACCAACAGCAAAAATACATAATCAGGACATCGAGGTGTGTATGAATGTAGATACAAATAGGGATGTTGGCTCTAATGTGAAGCTACCACTTAAAACAAGCAAATCTAGAAGTAAGATCATTGTCCAGAGACTGGTCCGAACGCTATGGATGCTCACCGTTATTGCAGCAGTAAATATTCCTTTATACATGATGTTAGTCTTTAAGGATTGGAATGATAGGTGATGTTCGGAAATTGAAGAGTTTACTCTCCATGATGCTGCTGTTGCTGCCACCGCACAGGACCGGACTTTCCAGAAAAAAAAAAAAACGAGCTTCCTCTTCTGTTCCACGGCATCATAGAATCTGATTTCATATGGTGTCTTTTTTGCCTCAGGAAGTCTCTTGTATCGCTGCTCTGGTATTTCCATCCTTGTATACACGTCAAACATGTTTGTTGTATCTTCACCTCACAAACTTATACATACTACCGGATTGGACACGTCTGTTGCAATTTTGAGCATTGGTTTCGCCATTTTCTAGACCTACATAGGGTTGACTTGGCAAAGTTGAGATGCATTACAGGCAACGTTTCAGTATTTGTTTGGATCACATGCTGGGTGATACGCAGGAAAAAAATATAACTAAAATTACCTTCTGTTTACAAATTTGAAACTTTATAGATTAAGCCGGTTAAGCAAAAACTAGAGGAAAGATATCTGAAGTTGAATCTCCAATAATGGCCAGAAAAAATCTCCAACACCCTCTTGTGTATTTCTGCCAATTTTTAAATATGAACAGAAAATTCAAATGAAAACGGAAATAAATCTTGTCCTGTTTACAATTAGTCGGAATTATGTATTGAAAAACATCAAACCTGTTTACAGAATTCATTCTCTCTTTTTTTCCGCAATTTGTCGGAATTTCATTCTAAATAAACCAAAGCAGGAGAGGGAAATCCTGCTACATGCTCAAGAGCTTACATAGAGAGATCCCATTTATACACCATATTGCTCCATGACTATCCACATTTACTTTCTTTTCAACATCTACACTACTAAGCAAGTCTTCCTCTAATGACTTTCTTTATCCTTTACACAATCTAAGTTAGCATTTACAGAGAAGGAAGAGTCATGTAAGCTTCGATTCCCAGCAACCAAACATTATTGTAGCAGGCACTCCAAGAAAGCTTGAAAAGTAAACTTGGAGATGACTCCTCCCCGAAGGTTGAGACAACCCAAAGAGCAGACTGTAAAGATGCCTGATGTAGTTAGCCTCCAAATGACGCGATCGGACTCCGGTGGATTTGGCACCGTGGAGCTTCAAAGAGCAGCTTGTGTCTCCAAAGTCTGCTGTGGCCTTGAATAACATCTGCAATCTTAGACTAAAAAGACAAAGCAGAACCACACTATTCTGCTGGTAAACCTTCTCAGCAGAGGCCCAAACAAATGCCAATCATCATGCAACAGATAAGCCGTTGCCCTATCCCCAGAAAGGAAATGTAAAGCCAAACAACCCAATTTGTAAAGTGATATCAACCTTATATATGCTTATTGACAGCTTCGTGTTCGACGGGCCTTTCCGTTGATATAACATGAATTTCTACAGTGTCCCTTGGCACTAGCCCCTAGCTGACTATCCAATCAAGAAAATGTTAGCAATATGTATCGTTCCAACTTTTTTGTGTGACATGTGTGATCGACATTTTCGAATTGACGTTTTCTCATCGTATTCACTTAACTAATATCTTTTTTATGCTCGTTAATGTGACCCATATAACAATCTCGCCTCCCGCGTCTTATCATATTTCGATTTTATCACCGATATGGAAATAAACTACTCTTGGAAAAAGGAGAAGTGCAGCGACCTTAGATGGATCAATACACGAAAAAGATCAATGCAAAATGATGTTGGTGAATAGAGATCGCACAATGAATTTTCTCAGAAAGGATAGCCCATTCACGTTTGTTTCTTATTACAACCTCGGACGTTACATTTATTATGAGTTACCTCCAACACACTAAAAATCAGGTCCGTCAGATCCTGAATTTTTCTCTCAGAAAGAGAAACAAAAACTAAAAGGGCTAAAAATCAGTTCCTCAAAAGAGTTTGCACGTAACAACCCTTATTACAGTAACCCCTTATTGCAACGACAAGCGACATCCACATACAGAAGGTTACACATACATATCACTTCATATCAGCTCCATCAAATCTCCGAATAACCGTCTCGGCCCGGCCGGTTCATGAAAAAAGCTTGAGCATGCCGTAATTAAAATCTCTCCTTCCCATGTGTGCCTAAAAACACAACTCTAATGGATTTCCACCATTTCGAGTCAGAAAAAAAGGGGAAACGGGCGCAACATGGAATAAGGAGAAAAGACATATCTCGGCCACACTCATAAAGCCACCTGAACCGACTGGGACCGCCGCCAGCATCCTCGGACCGACGAAGCTCTCCAACGAGTACTAGAAGAACGAACACCGTTCAGATCTTTTCAAACACATGGTAAAGGAACCCGATGATGATGATGATGCGAAAGACATATATCATGAATGAATTAATTAGGTTAAAGAGCGGGGAATTTATATAGAGGAGGGTTGGGTTGGGCTTGGACTAGTCATCGCCTTGGATGTACCAACACAGTAGCATGGTGGCACAGCGGCGGAGGATGTAGATGCGGGCCCGCTGTTGCCGGACCAACGAAGCACACTTCCTCGTGAGGCCACCGTTTCCCTTCCTCTTATTGTATGACTTGCATTGCTTAAGCTCGGCCATGGCTGACAATAGATTATACGTGTTTGACTATAGTTGGGCACTAGAGAGACACTTTCCTTGGGGTTTCTGAAGGAAAAAAAGCTCGACGCGGAGCTTGGAGTCATGTGGTGGGGCAAGGCGACGTATTTATACAAGAATGGCCAGGTTCTTGAAGGGGAGTGAGGGAGCTGAGTGGCTTTCTTGGAAGCTAGGGTTCTTTCTTTCTTTCTTTTCTTTTTTCCTGCATGGGAATAATACGAAGGCTTTTGGGCAGATTTTTCTATTGCAGGGACAGTGAATGTGGCTCGATTGATGTTTAGGTGGTATCGAAGTAAGAGATTCATAAATTATTGTGCTCTGATTAGTTTAAGTTATCAAGGATTAGCTGGGATGGTGGTTGTGCGTGAGAGAGGATTGCAAAAGTGGCAAAGTGTGCTGACTGTGTGAGCATGAAAAGAGGAGCGTTGCTTGATGAAGAAGAGGCAAAGTGGGATTAGAAATATCGTGGCGGGGGACATGGTCCCGGCAATGTTACCTCAGTCCTGAGTTCGAGAGATGGATTTTGTTGGATCCTATGTGGTGTGTTGTGACTCATGGTCAACCCTCTAATTGCTTGCACACCATGTGTGTCAAAATAAGGGAAGAGGGTTTGCTGGATTTGAATGGAGCATATCAATCGGTAGCTGTGATGATCAGATATATATATATATATATTCCGATGGTCTAATTCGGTTTCGTACGATTGCCCTACTTACCTATTTTGATTCTAAATTATCCGTCGCTACACTGTTCCCAAACCACCTAGTTAGATAGCAGTTCAATAACAGCAAAGGTCGATTAGGACCAAAGAGTTGGGCGGAAAAGGTTCCATCCCTTGGATAGATAGAGAGGGAGGGCATAGCTTTGTGACTTGGTATACCTGATTGTTTGGTCAACGAGACATACGTAAGTCGACTAATAGCCTCGACTTGTGTCCTAGCTTGTCTGAGAGCTAGATTTGCCTCAATTGTTTGTCTCTTACCTTCAGTTTTAAATGCGATGTCCATGTTACGCTTGAATTGAGATTGGACGAGATGAAAAGGGTTTCTTCCTCGTCCTTTCGCATGAGACTTGATCCAAACTAGGGTTATCGTGATAACTAGAAGTATAGGTTTGAATGAAGAAATGCTTACGGTGGATACTTGGGCACCCAGAGACGAGGAAGGGCATAGTGAGCGACGAAATGTTTCGGGGAGTTGAAAATAAGCTTAGATCTGATGGGATATATCCTCAATCGAATCAGAACGATCATGCAGAGAATAAAAATTGACACACGAATTTACCCAGGTTCACCCTAGAATAGGGCTACGTCCTGCAAAAGGTATTCAACTATGATATTTAGGTTTACAGCCACAACCTCTCGCACATATGATATCTCATACTAGTACAATATATATATAAATATATGACTTATAATGGGCCTAAAGCCCAAACCTATCCGAATCCCGACATTCCGTGCGTAGGGATTACATGTCGTCGGTTCATACTTCGGTTTTCCTAAGCTCACGTGGGCGTGCCTGGTATGAGAAACAAGGATCCCCGAAGTATTCGCCAACTCCAACAAGATTTGGAGATTTCCGAATAGGTCAACCTTTCGAATTGCGGCTCAATCCACTAGGGTTTACTTGATGTTTCCTGTTTTCAAGGAGGCCATGCTTGTGACAGTTGGATCATGGCGATTTGGTGTGTGTGCACGGAGACACTCACTTCGAACTGCACATGTCGCGAACTGCTGGCGTATCGGATCAGAATCCAATCCTCTACCCATACATGGCTGTTCCAGCTCCAGAATCTCCATGGGCGGTCAATGTCTAGGGCAAATCCATCTCCATAGATATGCATGTTCCATTCCAAGACTCCAAGGATCTCAGCAATGTGCATACATATGTCAACCATTTGTCATTAAACGTGAGTATTTGGCAAGTTGTCTGTACCATAATGTGGTCTCCAACGACGATAGTAATTGTTTCTCTATGTTCAATTGATTTTTTACAAAATTACAGGAGTTCGAAAGCCAATCCTTAAGAAATCAGTTCAAAGTTGGCTAAGATTAGTTACTTCTGCTTCTCCAACGACTCCCTGGTCATGCTAAAAAGAATTAGAATTTGCTTTTCAAATTACACGCGAACACATCAACTTAATAGTGTCCAGGCTGCTTGATCAAACTATCTTAGGAGGAAGCAAGTCTTGAGCATTTCATTACCTTAGCACTCTTATATACATATACTCAGCTTAGCTGATTACGTCGAATTCACAAACATCATATGTCGCTTTGCGAAGTCACTCGTTCATAGGCACAATTATGATAAAGCGACCGCGCTCTAGCAAATTACAAGTCGCATTAGAAAACGGGTACGTACTTTCTCTCGGGAACCATGTGTTTTAAGTTCCTACATATGTATTTATCTATACTCTATTAAAATTGAAATTTGTTTTCTCTCGGGGGACATTGCTTGAGGAGTTACTACTTACTAGTAAGCGGCGGTCAGTGAAGGGAAACCTCCATCTCACTTCTCGTCCCCGGGTTTCCTGAGCTTCGCTTTCTTACAACAATTTATTTGTATTTTGCTCGTTTCTTTCGAGAGTTCACGTGAGCCTGAAGCTATGAAAAAAGTCGATTTTCCCAAGGTCAATAAACTACAATTAATTAATTAATTAATTCCAGTAATATAGGTTCAATGTTTGCTGGCCGATGTAAAGTGGGTCAATATCATAATGTATGCATTTGGAAGTATAGTAATCCCCCCTAACTTTTTGCGAATAGGGGAAGAGTAACCCGGAAAATGTTTAATTAATTAGATTATTAAGGGATAAAGTTTTAGGTCCCGGAAAGATGGAAGAATGAAATGAATGTTGATTTTGGGGGTTGCATTTCTTGCTTTTCTCGATTCACTTAATCTCGAAATCTTAGCACCTCCCATTTTTATTTATTTTTGGGGGAGTTTAGTACTTTCGTGTGAATTACATACATTGATCTTTGTTTGAAGGAGTGCATCGCAAGCTACGGACCATAAGCCACTTTCACTCGCATAAACATGCACAAGGACGTGTCCGTGTGCACTTAATGTCTCTCCACGTGCGGGTTGTTATGTTAATCACATATTAATCCGGGTTTGGCTGTGTGTTAATGTGCTACCGCTTCCAGGTTTTATAATATTGTTGTGCTCTGGTGTTATCCAGGGAAAATTCCTTGATGTTACGTCTCCAAGATTTGAATCTCTCGTAGCGATTCGTGAGCGATACATGGTTGAATCGGGATTCTATTGGCTCCAGAAGATCGGATCGCTGAGCGGAGTCGTATCCAATTGAACTGACCAGGCTGGTTTGAGTAGGGGTGTAATTGACTGAGACAGTTCGATATGCAGGCTTTAAATCTGCTCGAACATTCAAGGCATGATACTCTACTTGAGGTTGGTTAACTAAGGTTGGTCATTCAAACTCGAGCTCATCTCATGTAAGTTTTCAAAATGTTCAGGCTCAACGCTGTCTTTTTATTTTCGATCAATCAGTAAATGTACTCGAAATCGGGTAACTGATAAATTAGAAAATCAAGTAACTGGTACTTCTTAATAACCAACAATTTTTCTAACACTTACCCAACTCTTTCAGAAATCTACCAGCACGGAAGAAAAATAATCCGTCTTGGGGAAACAGAACATTAGAAACGCCCTCTAAATGAATGAGCAGTCGAGTTGATTTAGTGATCCAATGACTGAGCGTAAGAACGTCGCCCCAACATATAAACTAGAGAACAATCATATTTAGACACCAGGCCCAACTGGTGTAAGCTGCTCTAGGGCTGGCCTCAAAATGCTGGCCCAGAATAGATGCGGCCCATTCATTTTATTTAGATTTGTCTATGTCAGTGCAGTAAACTTCATAATATCTGTTGGGATAAATGCACTGGAAATCATAAAACTTATTGTGAAAGTGCAATTGAGTCCTACAACTTTCAAAAAATTGGAATCAAATTCTAAAATATGTCAAATTGGTGCGATCAAGTTCCCCCGTTTAATCCGTCCAATTACGATTGACTCACACGTCTAGAGGATGTTAAATAGCAATTAAAAGGTACGAGCGAAATTGAGTCTAATTAATCGACATTAGCACCTTAAGAGTTTGGTGATACGGTCTCTACCACTGAGGTTACTTTGTAAAGTTAGCAAAAACTGCCTCATCCAATAATTGATTTTGTTTGGATGAATCAGAGCAATTAGTGATCATGATGGACGGGTCACGAAAATCATAAGACGAGTCCAAAAACTTATCAATTCCCCGCGTTTAAATTTTGATATTCCATTTATGTAAATCCTAAAACTTGTAACTACAATGACATTTCGAGTCATCTCTCCTCCTTGATGGAAGGATTCAATTGGATACATAATTATAAGTTTTAGAACCCGAGTGCACTGGAGTAAAGTTTTAGACTTTATCTCGTAATTATCTCATGAGAAGTCCAAAGTCAATAATGAGACGAATTGGGACAGAAGTTGGCATGCAATGTGTGCGTTGACTTTGGCTGCATTGCATTAATCTGCATTCAAGAGGGCTACTCATCGTTGGTGAGAAAGGGCAAGAAAAGCGATGCAAGTAAGTCAACTCGAGAACTTTTTTGAGTCAACTTACTATGATTGGTTCTACTGTGTAAACACCAAAATAATTCCCTCTCATAAAGTTTGAGACTTGGAAGACTAACATCGATCTTCTTCAGATGCTTTTCTATACATTGTCCGACCTCTGAATACCCTCCCCTCGTTTTCCTCTCAAGGCACCAGCTAATCCATTTTAGACGTCATCCAATGAAAGAATCTTCTACAACAACGCGTCACTAAGAAACGACGGTCGAGAAGATGTTTGATGAGCAGTACACATAGCATATGGCCGTAATAGACGTGCTTTGTAGCAATCGACATTTACAGTTATCGTAATAGATGTGTAGATGTAATTGGATTCACGTTCAGACCGAACGTTCAGTAACGGGCATATGAGACCCTTGTGATAACGCCCAGAAGGGGTAACCGTGCTGGATCGAACAAGCATCTTTTTCCTCCAAACCAGATCAAACGTTGACCATCGACTAAATTAAGAGGCAACGCAGCTATTGAGGTTGCGGCGTGTAGCGAGGCTGTTGAAATGGAATCACACCAAAGCTTCAAACTTGCTTCTCCACCTGTCTTATTCCTTATAGTTGGAACCAACTATGTAGGTACGACGGGCTCATGGTCTAACGGCGTTGGCCTTGTCTTAATGACCATGTCTTGGAGAAGTTTGTCGTTCCCCCCCACGTTTTCAACATCGCATCAGCGCAATCCCCGTTTTGTTTAATTCATTCTCGTCCATTTGTTTCCACACGTTGAACCCATCTAAGTGCAAACAAATGTCGGGTCGACCAACCATGGGACCCCGCAAAGGGAAATTGAGAAAAGCGAGCACGAAGGAAAAGGTTAGGTAGCTGATATACGGGGCCGGACAGTAGAGCACCATGGCGCATAGAGATGGAACTTGAATGGGCCGGACGTTGTTGTTTTCAAGTTCAACAAGATCTTGTGATTTACTGAGCCCAATTGTCCATGTCCTTGTCGTGCAAATTGCAAAGGTCACCTTCCCCCGGTCACCCACCTAACCACTTGATCTAACTCGTGTTTGTAGGGCACGCCTCTATCTCGAGAAAAGTAGCAAAAAAATCATAAACCTATTATATTGATACTAATTCAGTTCCAAACTTTTTAATTGGACCAATTTAGTTATAAACCTTTTCACATTTGTATCAATTCAGTCCATTTGGCCAATTTAGATCGGAAATCATTGACGTGGACACCGATCGTTCTACATGGCACAGTTGGCACTGACGTTGATAATTTTTAATAATATTTTAATAAATTTCAATTTTTTTAAATTAATTTTCCCTTTTTCCCCTTTTATTTATTTATTCTCTTTCCTTCACCTGTCGCCGATCACCATGGCCCGCGACCGGCCATAGGCATCATGGCCCTCGCGGCCGGGTCGAGGGTCGCCCTCATCAAATTTGGCTAGAGCCACCCTCGCCCCCCTTGTTGGCTCTGGCAAGAGGCCTCGTGGCCTAGGTGAGGGTTCAAGGCTTGGGTGAGGGCCATGATGCCTTTGCCAATGCCTGTGGCCAATCGCCGGCCAAGGCCAAGGGAGGAGAAGAAAGAAAAAAAAAAAAAGAGGAAAAAGGTAAAGAAAATTAATAAAAAAATTTAAAAAATTGTTTACATTAGCACCAGCCGTGCCACGTAGGACGGTTGATATTTACGTCAGCGGTTTTTTGCCTAAATTGGCTGAATGGACTAAATTGGTACAAATGTGAAAAGATTTAGGACTAAATTGATGCAATTGAAAGGTTTATGAGTGAATTTGTATTAATGTAATAAGTTTAAGCCTTTTTTGGTACTTTCCCCCTCTATCTTTGGTAAAGAATTGGCCAAGACAGGGAGCCATTGATCCACTGAAAAACCGGTCACCCTCGCTTGCCAATAGGAGTTATGTTAATCAACCCGTTTGTGAGTATGATCACAATGTTTGCGCGTTGGAATGAAGGGCTTGCCTCTTCTTGTAGGTACTCCAAGATCATATGTATGGTCGTAGTTATGCAGATTAAATTAGATATTCAGTAACGGGTGTGAAACTTTTATAATAATAGAAGAGGTTGCCAAGTTGGTCACCACCATCCGCTCTTTAATTAAGAAATTGTCCAAAAAGTTCTAGAGCTATTGTACTTTTGCCAATTCAGTCATAAACATTTATAAGTTTTGTCAATTGAGTCTATCCGGTCAATCTTGACTGGAAATGGTTGACATAGCCACCGACTGTCCTACGTGGCAAGGTCGATGCCGACGTGGATAATTTTTAATAATATTTTAATATTTTTTTTTATGTTTTATGTTTTTCTTTTACTTTTTTCTTTGTTTTCTCTTTACTTTTCTCTTCCTCCCTTTTCTCTCCGTTGGCCATCGCCCAACCTTGTCGATGGCCGGCGGTGGTCATGGGTCTCAGACAAGGGTCGCCCTCGCCAGCCCAATTCTAGGCGTCCCTCGCTTGAGGTCGGCGAGGGTGGCCATCAATGAGGCCAAGGGACGGCCGGCGGAGGGAAAAGGGAAGAAGAGAAAAGTAAAAGGAAAAAGAAGAAAAAAGACAAAAAGACAAAAAGAAAAAAAAGAAAATTTAATATAAAAATTTAAAAAAATATTAAAATATTATTAAAAATTGTCAATGTCAGCACCGGCTGTGCCACATAAAATGGTCAGTGTTCACGTTAGTAATTTTTGGCTAAAATTGACCGGATAGACTCAATTAGCAAAATGTAAAAATGTTTAGAACTCAATTGACAAAATTAAAAGGTTTATGACTGAATTGACAAAAGTACAATAAGTTTAGGACTTTTCGGACAATTTTCCCCTCTTTAACCTAACAAAAAAAGAGAGAACAAAAACGATTTCCCTCCTCGCCCCTAAAAGGGGAGGCTAATACTGTTGAAGCAAACAAGGGAATCTTCTCTTTTGTTGGGTGTATAAATACAAAATCGATGTTAATGCACAACATTAAATGAGGTAAAACATCCGAACATTTAAGAAGAACAAGATGGAAAGAAATTAGAATCGTCAGCGAAGAGACTGTACATTTGAATTTTCATTTTGATGTTCGTGATAGGGTTTGTAGTGTTAGAATCATCCAGTCACGCAGAATTGTCAAACACGTTTGCATCAGCAAGTTCTTTCCAATACCCACTTGCGTAAATTGGGATTTAGACACAACTAAATCATAATCAGCAAATGATTAAGTTTAAATCCTTTTAAATATACAAAAAAAATAAAAATTGCAACTATATCAGGAGCTGCAAGAGTTCCCGTGAGATATTTCTTGAAAATCAAAACCCTAGTTTTCTATCAATTCCCAGAAATACATATCCAAACACCATTTAATCAACTACGGAGATGTACAAACCCATGAAGGAGGGAAATACGACCTTAATTTTTATTCATGAGGCAGACAAGACAAGCGTGGCTTTTGCACGTGATAAGGCATGTGACCATATTATATAAATCAGAGAACCAGAAGATGCAATCACTAATTATAACAAATTAGCTGTTAATACAAATCTCGACGGGTACAGGAGATATTGACGTGTTTGAGATATTTTCGGCTGTAATTAATAATTATAAGCTGGGAAATAATATAATTGGGCAAAGTGCACCACTTCTGATCTGGTCAAATAAAGAAAAATAGGACACGTAACATGGGGACACATGACAGGACACAGCAGATAGTCAAGAGCCACAAATATCGCAGATGTGATCTTGGTTAGAAAGGTATTCATCATTGCACTATTGGATTAAGTTTGACTTTGACAAAGCAGCCCAGAGTTTGTAGTGATGCATCTAAAAATTGACATTTTTTCATAAGGGCATGAAGTATTCTTTCTTTATTTTCTCAAATAAGAATATGAAATGGACTTTATTTTAAATAATGAATTGCCCTTATTGTTTTTAGAGGTATACACGGTCTAGATTGGTTCGGTTCTCGTTACTAATCCTCATGTTTCTGGGACCGGAGACCGGTAAACACCAGCTGCTTATTTTCAAAAAGTAGGTATAGTTGACATTGTTTGATCGACTATCTTCTTTGTTTCTTAATTTCACTGAATCAAATGAAAAGGAGTATCATACTACTGTCTTGAGCAAATTTATGTCGAAGCTTACTCGAAATGTTTTATACGTGACATTCAAATAAATCACCATGATACGCATAAAGAGTAAATATGACAATATCACCCTCCTCTATCTCTCTTTGTGGTAAATAATAATATGCCTTTGATAAATTTTCTCAGAAAATGATCATCAAACCATAAAAGTTCAATTTTTACCTACTTTGCTTTTATAAAGTTCAATTTTAGCGATGATCATTGAACAGTTTCAGCCCAAAAAACATTTTCTGGCGAATCATCTATCACGACATATTCAAGAATCTTGATGGAACTCATACTTTCCAAAAGAAAATGACAAGTATGACTGGTGAACACCCTCTCGGCTGAATGATTGCCTTTTCTCCAGAGTTTCTAGGTTAAGAAATTTTTAAAAAATGTATATATATAAAGATCGGTTCAGGTCGGGCGGTCCAATCTGATCCAAGGCCCTCTGGAACTGGGAACTGAACCGCTCGGCCACCGGTTTCACTTATAGAAACCGGGGACCGGACCAAAACAACCAATCCGGTCCGGTCCCAATTCGGTTTGTGCCACTTTGCTCACCCCTAATTGTTTCAAAGCATGGCTTGACCAAAAGCATTTTCGTCATTTACTCCTTATTATTTTTTTCTTTTCTTTGTTGTAGCTGACAAGGGTTTGACGACCTTGCCAGCTACTAGGCGAGGGCCTGATGACCCTCACTAGTAGTGGGCGAGGGCCAGCCTCACTTGGGTAGGGCGAGGGTTGCCCTCGCTGGCCATAGGCAAGGTTGGCCCTCACCAAATCAGGCCAAGGCTCACCTCACCTGTGGCCGTCGAGGGCGGCCTTGCCCTGCTTAGGCAAGGCGATCCCTCGCTTGATCTGGCAAGGGCAGCCTCGCCTAGGCGAGGGTCGCCGGACCCTTGCCGGCCACAACAAGGAAAAGAAAAAGAAATGGAAAAAAGGAAAAAAAATAAGGAAGAGTAAATAATGAAAATGCCCTTGGTCAAGTCATTTTTTGAAACAATAAAGGCACTTCAGGCCCTTATTTGAAACAAGGTTCATTTCAAGTCCTTATATAAGAAAAAAAATGGCACTTGATGCTTTTATTTGGAATTTTCCCTTTTTTCAATCCAACCACGGAATATGCTTCTTCATCCAGACATTGGACGTTAAAATTTTTCATTTGATGATAGGCGATTGCGAAATGTCTGATTCAATCGTTTCTTTTCCTTTTGACGCCGTGTTAGAAAGGCTTGTGTAAATCATCCTTAAATTTCACCTTCAATTTGTCACTATTGGAGTAATCTTTTTTAACATGACCCACATTAATAGGATCTGATCATCACATAAAGAATTAGAGCAAGGTCGCATCTCTAGATATGTTTGATCTAGAGATGGATGAGTCCCTAACTAATTAGATAGGTGTAAACGTAGCTGGTATGGACCAAAGAGATCAAATAGGATGTGTCCCCATGATAGGCTTTTCAAATGATGAGGGGTTCCGAGAGGATGAAATCACACATCGGACAGGCAGAATATCCCCGTGCAATATAAGGTACACCAATGAGTATGTTTGTGATCCGTTGTGCCACAAAAGAGGTGGTTTGCAACACTTAAATCACATACCCATGGAAGAGAGAGGGAGGTTTGCATGAAAAGACAAGCCCAATTTTTTTTTTTTTTGGGGGTTATAGACAAACCCAATTTGATTTGTATCATTTATTGTGTTTCTTTTAGGATGGAAGAGAGAGAGAGAGAGAGAGCCCCACGACAGCGATGAATTAGTTGCCAGTTAGCTAGAATAAGAAAAAGAGTGACGAAATACTCCCCAAAAAATAAAACGTATCGAATTAGACGGCCCGACCGGTCGTGATTCAGCTTATATCGGTCGTGGTGGCTACTTAACCGTCCGATGGGATGAGACCCGCTTAGCTGTACCCTGGCGGGAAAATTAGGTTTGGACGTTGAAGGGCAAGTTTGAAAGGTAGTTGAGCAACGGTCTTTCACTTCCATCCTCCTCCTCCTCCTCCGTCGCTTCGCTTCGCTTCCCTCTCTGTCGCCTTCACAAGGTAGTCCAAACCTCAGCTGAAGGGAAAAGAAAAAAATTGGGTTTCAGCTAATTAAGCAGGAGGGGTTGAACATGGAACCAAAGAAAAAAAGAAGAAGAAGGGGTGATCCGAAATCAACTGCTCGTCCTGGAACCGCCAACCACCAGTCAGCCACCAGATCTTGAAGATATACCCCAATTGGAATTTATATACAATCTCCCACTTATACGATCAACCCAATCTCACTCTTTCCTCAGCCCTCTCTCTAACTCTTGCTCATACACCTAAGTGAGACTGTACCCACCACTACCCGCACTTCAACTCTGCTGTGCGTGTGGGGGTGGAGGAGAAGGAGGAGGAGGAGGGGAGATCATCGTCCCGTCGTCATCAACTTATCGTTATAAGCCGCCACGTCGAAACGATTCCTCTCGCCTTGACCGCAAGCCGTGGGTGAGATTCGCTTCCCATATTGGGTCCAAGTAAGTGCTTTTGTGAATCTAAAACTCTCAAAGTCGTGCTCTCCTTCTCTTCGCCGGATCGAAGCTGTCCGTTCGGTTCTTGCGCTCCTTGTGGAAAAGACTAGTGTTCATATGTGGGAACCGCGTTTTTATGGTGTGGCTTAACTTTGGCTTCTGCTTAGTAGAGTTCAATGTGAAGTTAGTGACTCTGATAGGTTCGAACCGATCCTTATCTAACTAGCGAGGAATTGTATCTGTTCTAGTCATCTTGTGCATTTTCCCGGTTTCCGTACTGTTGCTTTTGTTTTCAAGCACAGATTGGTGGCAAACTTTTCGCAACTCTGTGACGTTATGGATCACCTGATTTGAGATCGATACGGTACTGGGTGCATTTTGTTTTCGCTTGAAACGAGACATGGATACAAATGCATCACGGTGTACATCATGGTCAGACTAGTACCTGGGTAGTTTTGTTAGCTCTGGGTGGCTTAGCTCAGTTGGCAACTTGAGATGAGAAATGTATGCGATTCAAACGCAGGCATCGGGGTCGGCAATATGTTTTAAAAACTTCCGCTAGCACAGCGGTGTAAGAACACTCAGTTCTGTATCATCTGGAAGCAAATTCAGAATATCACGTGGGTGCTTCAACTGCATTGCCTTATTCCATGGACGAATAGTAGAGTTCCAGTGCAACATTGTTCAGTCATTAGGATGGGAAAGAGACGATGAGTAAAGATTCACTCCTCAAATCTCAAGGACCATCCCTGGTAGAATAATGTCATGGTGCAACATAATGCTTTTTCTCTTTTTTTTGGTCGAAGGCACAACATAATGCTGGGTATAGCACAATGAGCATGGAAATCCATTCATCACAAATGAGTACCTTGAAGTAATTCACAACAAGTTTCATGAGAACTCGTAATATCTTCAAAAGATTCCGCATTGGTTGAGGAATAAAGTGTCCTTCTGGGAGCTGCATTTTCAGTTTATTGATTATGATAACTAGCAGAAATTGAAGGATTAGTACTAAGAAACTCGATGAGCCCAGCACTCTGTAATTGGCAAGTTCGATTGTCATGTAAATGTTTTATGACGATGCTTTCCATTTATCGTTCCAGCTCTATGATTTTTTGCACTTCAATTTGTGCCGGGAAGAGTACTGCTTGCAGCGTAAATACTCAAAGACCTTGCTACGCCCTTGCTTGTAGGATCAAAGCTTGAGCCATGGCAGAAGAGTTGGATAAACCATTGCTTAACCCGGAAAACTTCAACAGAGATAATATCGATTTGGTAAGTAGCAGAACATTACTCTATGATTTAACTCCCTGAAATGCAAATGTCATGGTATAAACAAATTTGCTGAGCATGCATCGTTGAAACAGGAACACCTACCCCTAGAAGAAGTTTTTGAGCAACTGAGGACATCACACCAAGGACTCTCTTCTGAGGATGCTGAAGCTCGGTTGATGATTTTTGGTCCAAACAAACTCGAAGAGAAGACAGTAAGACATCTCAATCTCCAGATTACAGGGACCTGACTAGATTTGCCTATTGTATTTTAAGTCGGAAGAGCCAGTGACTGATTTGAGCAAAATTTTCTTACCAGAAGATTTTCAAGAAAGGTCAAATTATAAATGAATATTCAGATAAACTTTAGAAACCACGCCATTGACTGATGTGATGCAATATTACAGCCTGACAACAGATTCAAGGGCTCGATTTTTTGAATTTTTTTTTATCAACTTCGCTGCTTTTACTTGTTGTAAACAGAATTTTTGGCTGTTTGCAGCATCAATCTCAGCTGTTTATTTACCAAAAAGAGAAAAATCAATTGTCTATGAAGTTCTGATCTAAGAAAATACGTACTACACTTCATTGACAAATTCCCACCAAATCTTTCTGCAGGAGAACAAGTTCTTAAAATTTCTGAGTTTTATGTGGAATCCACTGTCTTGGGTTATGGAAGCTGCAGCAATTATGGCCATTGTCCTGGCTAATGGTGGAGTAAGTTGACAAGAATTAAATCCTTTTTCTGCTCTTATTTGCACATGGATTACTGACATTGACTCTGGCTCCATATATTTCCGGTTTCAGGGCGAGGGTCCTGACTGGCAAGATTTTGTTGGTATTATTTGCCTCTTGCTGATCAACTCGACTATCAGCTTTGTAGAGGAAAACAATGCTGGTAATGCAGCAGCAGCACTTATGGCCCATTTGGCTCCAAAAACTAAGGTGTGTGTAGAGGGGGCTGCATGAGCAACGGCATGGTCATCTCTGTAATCAGAAGAGTGCCGAGATCTTATTCATCGGTAATAATGCACGTTTTCACCCCTCAGAATGAAAATTTTTCACTCTGAATTCTCTTCATGCAGGTTCTCAGAGACGGGCACTGGCAAGAGATGGAGGCTTCTGTCCTAGTACCTGGAGACATAATTAGTATAAAACTCGGAGACATCATCCCTGCGGATGCACGGCTTCTTGAAGGAGACCCATTAAAGATCGACCAGGCGAGCACTACTTATACGTTATAATGATTACATAGTCTAAATTCTCTTAATTGGTGTCAGTCATTTTACTCATAAGGCCTGTGCGTGCGTGCAGTCTGCTCTCACAGGAGAATCTCTGGCAGTGACAAAAAGGACCGGAGATGAAGTTTACGCGGGATCAACATGTAAGCATGGAGAAATTGAAGCTGTAGTCATCGCAACTGGGGTTCACTCATTCTTTGGAAAAGCTGCACATTTAGTTGACTCGACTGAAGTTATTGGACATTTCCAGCAGGTAATAGGGAAACCTGGTTTATGCATATTGAGTTTTTCAGTCCTGAAACTTCCCTAGAAGTCCATGACTAGTCCATAAAGAGTTGCACGTGAGTTCTCCAATCATTACTGAAAAAACTACTGCAAAAATTTCGGATGGATGCTTTAGCACTCATGAAATTTTATTTACATTCGTTTTCCAAGGCAGATTTATTAACTTTTGATTCGGTCAAGGCCTACTGTTATCTTGCAGCTAAATTCTGTCTTCATATGCTCATCATATCATGCTGAACCAGCTTTATTGAGGTCACTATGGATAAAGAAGACTGACTTAAGTCTTTAAGCTTTAATGAGACATCTCAATCATGATATTTTCAGGTACTTACTGCCATCGGGAACTTCTGCATTTGCTCCATTGCTGTGGGAATGATTCTCGAAATCATAGTCATGTTCCCCATACAACAACGCTCATACAGAGACGGAATCAACAATCTTCTCGTTCTATTGATTGGAGGTATTCCCATTGCCATGCCGACGGTGTTGTCTGTCACTTTGGCAATTGGTTCTCACCGGCTCTCTCAACAGGTAAGACTTCTAAAAGTTGCTTCTAGCATCCTACTGCACAACAAAACTAGATAGAATGATGGAATTTTGTCTCTGCATAGCTAATGTGATCACCAAGATAATTTACTACCTTTCATCTCAACATGGATTGTTGACTCTCTCTCTTCTTGTGTTCCTGTCTCCCAAAAGGGTGCTATTACGAAAAGGATGACAGCAATTGAGGAGATGGCGGGAATGGATGTCCTCTGCAGTGATAAGACTGGGACTCTTACTTTGAATCGCCTCACAGTTGATCGCAACCTCATTGAGGTACAAAGATTTTGTGAGAATCTTTATTTACATGGATAACCGCAAGTAATCAAGTCCAACAGATGTAGCTCTTTAATGTACACTTTCTCGTTTATAAATATGTTTATTTTTCTCCTCTGTGAAATGCAAGTCTTATTTATTGGAATAAGCTTGACACCCCATTCAACCACTTCTTACAGGTTTTTAACAAAGATATGGACAAAGACTTTATTGTCTTGCTAGCAGCCAGAGCATCCCGATTGGAAAATCAGGACGCCATTGATGCAGCCATTGTTAACATGCTCGCAGATCCAAAGGAGGTACAGACGCACACACAAAAAGCTGCATATTCCAAGTCTTTTCCACTTTTTTGGGTGAAGTATTTGTTACTTTCTTCTGCTTGTCTATGTGCTTCTGTACAAATGACAGTTTTCCTATGTTTAGGCTCGTGCAAACATCAAAGAAATCCATTTTCTACCTTTCAATCCAGTGGACAAGCGCACTGCAATCACTTACATTGATTCTGATGGCAATTGGTATCGTGCAAGCAAGGGTGCTCCTGAACAGGTATTGCTGCAGCCAAAAGGCCGCATTTGTATATGATTAAGAGAGTACCAATGCCAACTCACATAAAATCTTAAAGGGAATTAGTTCAATTCAAGCTGGTTCGGAACATCTGTTCCTACTTATATGAAGTCATACTTCTTTCAATTGTTGGCCTCTCAATAGCATCCCAAACCTTACGTCTATATCCTTTAGCTTGCAGCCTCACCCAGTACCTATGGTAATCCTTTAATTCCCCATGTATAGCATTCGGAACATTTTTCATTCCTCACAATGCTATAGCTTTTGTATTCAGAACTACTATCTCCATCACTCGCATGTCCAATATGTGTGTCAAGTTGTAGGTAAAATATTATGATATTCTTCCGGGCATCAGCCCATGGACGGGAACAAGCAGTATAAGCATCCAATTTCTTCTTTCCAGATAAATCAGATGTCTCTATCTTTCTAATTTGACTTTATAATATGACACTGAGCTTCTGCGCCAACTGTTTTCCCGGATCAGATTCTCAACATGAGCATAGAGAAAAATGAGATTGCGGGAAAAGTACATACCATCATTGACAAGTTTGCTGAAAGGGGTTTGCGGTCTCTTGCAGTTGCTCTTCAGGTAATCAAGGAGCAAGAAATTCCTCGCTCTATTCTTAAATTCAGCTTACCATGAGATGCATTAGAACAGCAGTTGCTCGAAATTCTCTCGCTCAAATGATAGGATTCCCCATTTTGGATTAGTCCAACCTAAAGCGGTTTGCAGGAATTAAATATCTTCATCCTTGCAGGAAGTTCCAGAGAAAACCAAGGAAAGTCCTGGAGGCCCGTGGACATTTTGCGGGTTGTTGCCCTTGTTTGATCCTCCAAGACATGACAGTGCTGAGACAATTCGGAGAGCTCTTAACCTTGGAGTTTGTGTCAAGATGATTACAGGTACAAACTCCACAAGTACCAAGAGCACTTCTCAGATCTTATTCAAGACGGCTTGGTTCTATAGTACTACCTGAATTAATTTGATACAACCTTGTCCATAGCACTAAAGCTACCAACAATATGGCGCAAGCAAATACTTATCGAGTTAATCATTCTGCAACGGCAGGTGACCAGTTAGCTATTGCAAAGGAGACAGGGAGAAGACTTGGCATGGGAACAAACATGTATCCTTCTTCAGCATTGTTGGGCCGTGAAAAGGATGAAAATGAAGCTCTCCCAGTGGATGAGCTCATAGAGAAGGCCGATGGTTTTGCCGGTGTATTCCCTGGTATGCAAAACGCTTTTCCTCTTGTCAAATTAGAGTAGTAATTCAAAACCTTATAGCTTACGTTAAACAGAAAGAAGTCAACTTTCTGAACCAAATGTTGTCATCAGCGTGTCTATATATTGTCACCAGATCATTTGAACCAATAGAAAAGTCAAGTTGTGTGAAAAGATGTACGGACATGATCTCATGTATGCTTGCAAACAATGGCATAGATGTTCTAAATCTACCTGTCTTTTTCTACCAATCTCTTGGTTACTTTTGTGACCTGAATGTTACCTACAGAGCACAAGTACGAGATCGTGAAAATTTTACAAGAAAAGAAGCACGTGGTTGGAATGACTGGAGATGGTGTGAACGATGCGCCAGCTCTAAAGAAAGCAGATATTGGAATTGCTGTGGCTGATGCTACAGATGCCGCAAGGGGTGCCGCTGATTTAGTCTTGACAGAGCCTGGTTTAAGTGTGATCGTTAGTGCAGTCTTAACTAGCCGAGCTATCTTTCAGAGGATGAAAAATTACACCGTAAGTAAACCTCTCACTGAACACAGTTTCATTTTAGGGGAGTGCTTCATTCTAATGGAACGCACACTCCACAAGCAAAAATCTGGTCTGATGTTTGTAGACACCAAGATTGAACTTTTTCTTGATACCAAAGTGCTCCCAGTTGCACAAGTTCTAGAGATTAGACAATCTAAGTAAATTTTCTTTAAGTGCTTATTGGGGGACTGATCAATAAAAGTAAGTGTACATGGTGAATCTTCTGTAGTTACTTTTGTCACAGTTTTTCTTCCTCCTAATAATTGGGAGATGATACTGATCAGTTTTATCGATGTGCAGATATATGCAGTCTCCATAACGATAAGGATTGTGGTAAGATGAGCTCATTTCTGATTTTAAAATTCTCTCTTCATTCTTGATGAATGTGCAACACCTCATAATTGTTCTTCCAAACTATGTTGCAGCTTGGTTTTGTGCTCCTAGCATTGATATGGGAATATGACTTTCCCCCTTTCATGGTCCTTATAATTGCAATCCTGAACGACGGTAAGTTTTCTGACTCCGTAACTTTTTCTGTTGTGTCCAGTACAATATAAAGGATTTCATGCTCACTATTTTGTCTTCTTAAATTTAAAAGCTTAGTGTGACTAGCACATCCAATGTTTAATGAAATGACAGCATTGTCAATTTTGTCATGAACTTTTTATAACAATAATCTCTCCCTCCAGTAGATGAAAACCACTTTGAATAGCTGCTCACGAGTATGCTATTGATGTCCAGGTACAATCATGACAATCTCCAAAGATCGTGTAAAGCCATCTCCAAGGCCTGATAGTTGGAAGCTCAACGAAATATTTGCGACTGGAGTTGTGATTGGAACATATCTTGCCTTAGTCACTGTCCTCTTCTACTGGATAATAATTGACACTACATTCTTTGAGGTGAAGAATCTAAAGTCTTTTCCTTCTTCTAGTTGACTATAAGAGAAGTTAGTGAAAAGTTGAATACAAGGCTAACCTGAGAACTTCTCCAACAGGATCACTTTGGTGTGAGTTCACTATCGAGCAACAGCGAGGAAGTCTCTTCTGCTGTATATCTCCAAGTCAGTATCATCAGCCAGGCCCTTATATTCGTTACCCGCAGTCAGAGTTGGTCATATGTTGAGAGACCTGGAGCCCTCTTGATGTGCGCATTTGTAGTGGCTCAGCTGGTAAGCCTCTTGTCTTTGAACGAGCTTTCACAGAAAGCTGTCACTCGCGCTTCTAAATGCATTTACCAACGTGTGCCGATTCCAGCACTCCCATGATAAATGACCATGATCTCCTTCTTCGGGATTTTGATAGATGAACACCAAACTATAGTAGATAGATGGCCTTCCAGTGAATATGTCTTAAGAATGGGAAGAAAAATACAACACACTGAAAATGCATGATTTTCTGGCAAGAAACATGCATGTCAAAACTTTTCCATTGAAAATAAGACAATGGATACACCTAAAATCTTTGGTTAAGCCATTGGAGATCATTTTGATGTATCTCTGCAAAAAATTTTGCGGAACCTCATTCAAAGACACTTTGCCTGACAACCTCAGCCACAAGTGGTTATTGTACAGTCCCAACAAAAAAGCATCAGCAAGTTCCGCAGTCTGAAAGCAATCTAGTGTCCTAGATTGACTTGTTACCCCCATTACTAACAAAAAACTCTGAGTTGACATCCTGACCTCAATCCAATATGTCTCTGTTTAGGTGGCAACCTTGATCGCTGTCTACGCAGAAATAAGCTTTGCCTACATCAGTGGCATCGGATGGGGATGGGCTGGAATTATCTGGCTATACAGCTTGATCTTCTACATACCACTGGACATAATCAAATTCACAGTTCGTTATGCTTTGAGTGGTGATGCATGGAATCTTGTGTTCGACAGAAAGGTCAGTCCAGACCTACGGTTAACAACTATTTCATGAAAAATTCATCAAGAGGTGATCACGCCACTTAATCATTCACTTTCTTTTTGGAACAACAGACAGCTTTTACTTCCAGGAAAGACTACGGGAAGGATGACAGGGCTGCTCAGTGGGTACTTTCTCAAAGAAGTCTTCAGGGGTTGTCTGCTTCAGACTTGGAATTTAATGGGCGGCGGTCTCGATCTTCTCTGATCGCTGAACAGGCCAGGCGGCGGGCAGAGATAGCGAGGTACTTGAACTCTCCCGACTCTTTTCACAGGGAAAGTTTGTCATAAACTTCCGAATGAGTTAGTTGTATACATGTTTCAGACATGAGACAGCTTAGAGAACATGTGTCGTGGATAGTAATATGATATTTGACAAAAAAAATTGCAGGCTCGGTGAAATTCACACACTGAAAGGTCATGTGGAATCAGTTGTAAGACTCAAGAATCTGGACTTGGACATGATCCAATCGGCTCATACAGTTTGAGGCGTCAACATGCATTGTTGTGAGATTCAATTTTCTAAGTAAGGCAAAATGGGAAGCAGTCACCCATTGGAACCAATGGTCAGTAAAATTCTGCAAGAATTTTCACCTACTCTGCTCAGTGATTGCGTGGCTCTACATATGGTATTCCAAATTCCTGGGCTCCAAGATGAGGCGTGTATCTCTAAGGGGTCTCTGCTAATAACCTGTGCCACTTTCTTCTTGCTGCAATTTCCCATTTCTTAGTATGTATTTGCAATTTTTTGGGAGAGGACTTCAGTTTTGAGCTTGAGATATTCTTCTTTCGGTTGGAGAGATTTATGTGAGGTAACTCCAAAGGTAATAAAAGTGCTTGGCACAGCATAAAGTTTCTCTTCCTGGGTTGGTGATTAGGTTATTCAATAGAAAATTGGCAAAATATTCAAATGAATGACCTTAGGTACCTCAAGTATGACAACCTCAAATTGACAAGGAGATACAAAGTAACAAAAAATGTATAAACTAGGTGACCTCCCTGTATTAAGTCCACAACTTTTAGTGTGCCACTGTAGTAATTGAGTCAACAGTCGAAATAGTAGGAGATGTTCTGCGTAAAGTAAATACCGTGTATGATAATTCATAGCCACCTAATTGGGGTTCAAGATAAAAATTGAACTGGGAGCACCGAGTAGAGTTTATTTTTATTCTGAAACTGAAACGAAGTTGCAGTTACACCCCAAATAGGAACTTGTAGAAAAGCACATTGACAGGAAGATATAGAACAACTCCAAGGAGCTCTATCCAGCATAACTCTGCTCTCGCCGCTTCATTTTATTGGTGAATGTGCCAAAACGATGAACTGACCTCAACTTGATAGCTGCAACAACTCATGCCACCACAAACTCAGGAATGATATGAGAAGCTTCATCCCAACGATTTAGTTGAACATTGGCTCCTTCCCTAGCCTCACAGAGTTAATATAATCTGTTGGGGAATGTGCGGACAATCCCGGAAGCACCAGTCCTACTACCCTAAGCAATATGGAGAACCATCCTTCCTTGTACTCTGGTCCATGTGTGTAGCCCATTGTTAAACCTCTGATCAACTCCCAGATGGCATTCAAATACTCTGGAATTAGGTATCTAGGACCAAAGTAGTTTCTGTTCGGTTCCTCCTCCATTTTCTTGAAACATAAATATCAATTGAGAAATTAGTACCGTGAAGAAAGAATGAAACACTCAAGGGAAATTGCAATGAATGAAAATAAGGGTGCGTACATGCATATAACTCTTTTTGAATAAATATTACAAATTCTGTTGATTAACTAAGTCAAGCAACACAATCATAACAACCAAGGTGGACTGTTATTGCAAGACCCTAAAGCTTCAGGCCATTTACAGAGTCACGGCAAGAAGATTACAACCAAGGTAACAAATTAAACAGTCTTGAACAACTGAAGGATGCATGGCACCTATTTCCTCCCAAAACTTAACTATTCAGAAAGTATTGGTCTGGCATGATACCGGTAGAGAACAAAACCATTTAAACGCACAAGTTCATACCTGCTCAGTGTACCAGCTATCATAGTATAGGCATATTCCAAAATGTTTATACAAAAAAGTTCGATCATCATAAGGCAACCTTGGAACAGCATCATTACAGTACACAACCCTGAAGTATTTTGGGTAGGGATAGTCCAAATGCTCTTCCATGAACCTCTGGAGCTGCCTGTCCCCAACTCTCGGCTGGCCAAATGTGTACACGCCCAGCAATCTTCTCATTAACTCCATCTCTTCATGCAGCACCAACACTGTTGGGAACAAAATGGCAAGGGCGCCACCTAAACTGTGTCCTGTGACTACGAATTTCGCATTCTTGTGCTCCTCAAGTAGGCTCTTGAGCTTATATCTCACGGCATAATATGCAGACATCTCTGCCATCTCTGGCCCAAACCCCTTGTTGCTGGTGCTTGCTAATGCTTCGAAATCAGAAGCATCAGCACCATTGGCAAGAGCAGCTTTCTTCTTGTCCAATTGGAGGTTCTCTTGGAAGGTGACCATATTGGTTCTTTTGCCCAAACCTAAGGCTTCCAAGAATCCCATGTGAACTTTACCCAATTTTGGAATCTCATACCAGGAATAGTCGAAATCGGTACACCAATCGTCAGCATCAAAAGGTTCGGTACCCCTGAAGCTGATTAGTATGAGATTTGCATCAACAGGCTTGTCACATAGAATGAACAATTGAGTCGACCTTTCCTTTTGGTAATCTAAAAGAATATTGTGCGAAAAAAAGAGCAAAGAATGCATTAATCAATATTAGCAGAAGATGAACACAGTTGTGAGGATAGTGATTTCTCAGTCAACTAATAATTCAAAGCTAATGAAGGGCACGCATGCAAGTTTAGATATATCCACTGGATCTGTCTTACCATTCCAGCAGTTGTAGAAACCCACAAAATGCATCTGCATTTGCAAGAAGCGAATGGCATAACTAACAACAATAAATGATAGAAAAAGTTAAAAGATGCCAAGGGAAGTGAGTAAAGAGAGCGATTAGCATGCCTTCCAATGCTGAACTACCACATTGCTAACAACTTTTTCGTTCTCGTATGCTAGCTTCGATGTCATGATGCAGAGGTCCATCAAAGCGCGATTTCCCATTTCTACTCTCGCAATGCTTTCTATAAATGCGGAGTCACCGTGTTGGTCCGGCACATTCATGCCTTTGTAAAGGTCTATTCGCCCATCTAAATGTCCAACGGTGCTGATGAATGTATCTGAGTCTCTATGCGGGACTATCACATTTCCTGCTCGCATCAGAACACATCGTAAACTACCAGCCCAAACCACAAGAAAGTCCACGATCAGAACGTAAATTGTTGCCTCACGCTACTACAAAGTTACAGCTTCCATATAACTCAGCTGATTAAGGAAGTGACAAATTCAGACAAGACTTCATGGAATAGGCAATGACCGGGGGAGGGAAATCGTCTGAGAGAAGCTGAGAAAGCCGGAAAAGAATTATTGCCTAAACTCATGATATTAGAGAAAGTGCTGGCCAGCACTAACGTCTATATCAGCTCCACCAGAAAAAAAAAATATATGCTATCATCCGTCAAAAAGCAAGCACACAAAATAATTTTTTCTTCCTGACAAAGCGTTTTAACAATTTAAGGTTATAATTTTATGCCCTTTCCATCAAACTAGCCGCCTGTCAAACTGATTATGGGGAAGCAATAACAAACGCATGCTTCGCACCACTGAACCCTGAGGAACTTTCTCCAGTCTTTACTCAATTATCACCACCGTTTCATTCTCATAGGATGATATGAGGAAATCACAAAACCAGAAAACGGAGTACCACGAAGAAAATTGTAGAGCAACCCAAGAAAGTTGCCATTTTCGGAGAGGAGATTGAGAACGAAGTCCACCAAGAAACCAGTCCATTCCATGGGCTTCCTAAAGAAAACGATGACCCTGCGCGCGATGATCGAAACCACTATGACCCATCTGTGATCGCTCGCGAACGCTCCCACGAATTCGCCCCTTTCCGAGCTCTCCAAGAACTTCACTCCGCTCCTCGTGTCGCCCCACACGCCGTACTTCAACAAGTCGTGGACCCCTCCGCTGTGCGGGTTCACGATGAGGTACTGAAACACGTCGCCGCCTGCGAAATCGCAGTGCCCACCAGCGCAAGAACAGCCAAGGTCTTGACTTTTGCAGTCGGCGCCGATCCCACGTCCGTTTCTTGCAGATTCACCAGCCATGGCGGTGGAGTTTCCGTTTCCTTTTTCGAGTTTGATGGTGATTACGGATGATTCTTGGTGGGGATGTGGAAAACCTTGCGTCGATGTTCATCGAAAAAGATAGTGAGGTGGTTCATGTGTATATATACAGAGACTGCAGAGACGAGAGAGAGACAGAGAGAGGGGTACGGAAGAAGCTGCTGCTTCGGACGCAGCAAAATAAGTGTCGTCTTCTGGGAATTTGGAAGATAGAAGGTCCACGTGTTTGTTGCTGAAAATGACGTCATTTTCCTGTGTGAATTGACTAAGAAAAGGCACACGTCGGTTTGTTATTTTATGACATGGATATTCCACGCTGGATAAAGTAGGATAAAATCTATGACTTTTGGTGTCGTAATTAAAGGATTGATGATCATTGATTTAATGGCATGTCTCTAGTTTTGTTAATTTTTTTATTGCTAATTTGGCGCTTATGTGGCACCACATAATGATTAGGAGCAAATCATTAAAAAAAAGGGTTAATACCATGAAAAATCACAAACTGGTACATTTGTGACAAATTTATCCAAAACTATTTTTTTGACCACGAAAAATCTCAAACTGGTACACATATGACAAATTTACCCCAAACTAATTTTTTGACCACGAAAAACCTCAAATTGATATATTTGTGACAAATTTATCCCAAACTGGTACACCTATGACAAATTTACCCTCCATTAGTTTCCGTTAAATTATATTAATACCACAGAAAATCTCAAACTGGCAAACCTAAGACAAACGGAGGATAAAACTCAAAACTAGTACACCCCGTCAACTGTTACGTATCATCAAACTCAGCAATTTGACAGTAAAATTTGACAGAAACTGACGGAGGATAAATTTGTCATAGGTGTACTAGTTTGGGGTAAATTTGTCACAAATGTACCAGTTTAGAGTTTTTCATGGTCAAAAAAATAATTTGAGGTAAATTTGTCACAGGCGTACCAGTTTGGGATTTTTCATTGTATTAACCTTTAAAAAAAATATGTAGTCTGACGTTTATGTCGGCGATTTGACAATCCATCATAAACAATCAGCTGGACATAACAAAAAAATTATAAAGGAAGGACTATTGTGGAATATATTGAAAAGCGAAGAGACGCTTTTGAAACAAAAAAGAAAAAGAAGTTAGAGAGATGATTATAATTTTCAAATATAAGTGAAAGGATTACCAATGACATGTACTCTTTCATAAATTAGTAATAATTATATGAAATTACTAACCTTTTTTGGATGACTTATCAACTTTTCTCCAATCAAGTTACTAACCAATTTGAGTTTCCAATTCCCATTCGAGTTGCTTACCAATGTTTATTGATTTTTTTTAATTTACCGATTTATTGAGTTACACTTCTAATTACCTTAATTAGCAGCACTTTTTGTGGGATCAAGTTATAAACTAATTTTGAGTAATTAATTCTTATTTTAGCTAGTTATTGTTTAATTGGTTTCTTTGATAAGTTGCTAACTTCTATTATCTCTCTCTCTCACACACACACACACACACAAAATCTCTTATTTTTAACCAACTTTTATTGGAATATCTTACCAACATCATAAACTTACTAATTCACAATAAAACGCCAATCTTTATTTGGAGACTCAGTAACTTCATTTCCCATTGAAGAGCCCAATTGAAAAGGTTGGTCAATTAAAAGGAACGCAAACAAACGTTGGCAGCTAACTCAAATGAGATCTAATAACTCAACACTAGTTAAGAACTTAATCGAAGAAAAGTCGATAAATAAATTGAGAGTATCAATTTGGAAGCCTTTCGCAAATTGTGGCCTCGCCCCGCTTCGGCTTCGTTCTGAGTTGTGCCCCGTCAAAAGGAGTCAGGTTGTGATGCAACCTTATCTTGGGAGCTAAGATCAGTATCATCACCACCAACAAACCCAACGTGTTGCGTGAAGGCATAGAGAAGGACAAGCGTGGGATGTGGGAAACTTCGTCAGGACGATGCTTTCGCAGGAGGGAATTGGCTTTCCATCTCAGACACACAGAGAGACCTTGTCCTTCTTGCAGATTTTGGAAAAAGTAAAGATCATCAGCAAATTGCAAATTGGCGTATCAGGACATTTTGATGCATAACCGAGGAATGGGTCGGCCCCTTTCCGAGTCTTTTCTTCTGTCCAATAGAAGTCTCCCGAGATGCGCAACGCAACACGCCAGATCAAGGCAATTTCGACATTCTCGTGTCGCGAGCAGTCATCGCATATGACCACGATTCGTGGACGGTCCAGTACATGTAGATAAGTTGAGATACATGCAGGGGTGTGCGCACCCTCATGTGGCATTGCACGATTCATGTTCCTGCGCCCGTTCTTTTTCTTGCCATTTCATTCTGCAAGGCACGAGTAAGTGTCACGTTTGATCTAGCTTTGAGTCTTCGAGGACTCGTGTCCATGGACCAACTCACGAATCAGACGTCGCATTAGATTTGTTCCGCGGACGAGTCATGATAGTCATTTACTTTTCAATAACATTGTGAACTCATGCCGAGTCCGGCTCACAAACACAAAATCCCATTCGATTCCTATAATGAAATTCGTTTCCTCCACCACATAACCAAAACAGCAAATAGCCAATGCAAAATTTTCTCCAATGACACGTCATCCCCAACGACTCACGTGGCAAAACACACGAGCTACTTAGTTTTTTCAAGGACATATTTGGTCCACGACGAAAACTTGGTGAGCATATGCCTAGTTGCAGCCCAGCCATCGAATTGAGTTGATCTAACATAAAAGCCTACCAGTAACTAAGGTAACCCATTTGAATATACATCTGATTTCACAAAAGAGCTCCCTCACAATGGCTATCCATCACAGATCCCCACCACTGCAGCTACAAAAATTCCCATCACTGAAAACTACTCCCAAGTCCCAATGGTCGAAAAACACATTCCAACAGGCAATGCAAAAGCATTGTAAAAAGCCCCAATGGGAGTGAAATCCCATTTCAGAAGTGGACAGAGAAGATAACTTGATCCAGACAGAGAGAGACTGTTCGTTGCCGGAATGGCAAATTCACTTTCTGTTACCTGGAAACAACTCCGGCAATTTTCTTAACCTAGGAGGGTGGGTCACCTAATTGTCTGAGAGCTTAAGACTAGCAATGCTCATCTTGACCACCTAGGTTGAAACTCCTGATCCAGGCAACAGGGACCAGCATAGCCATTACTGTCTACTAGGCCAGACTAGACTGCCTGCCTATGACTCGCCCAGGTCACCAACAGTTGAAGAAAGAAAGGAATTCCGTAACTATAAGCCCTCCAGCTGCAATCTTTACGCCATATCGGTAGCAAACCTTATTATAGCAACTCTTTGCCTAATTACCAGTGACTATGCAATTGCATAATTGCATCTCAAGCAAACTGTGGATATGCATAGCCAAGAAGAGGAACACGAAAATCCCACCACGTGTCGAGATATTGAAAAAAGAAACCAACTATAACAGAGTTAAATAAAACTAAGACTGAGGTTTTCCCACGCTTGTTGCCATCAATTTTGGCTAATATCAGTTGAATTAAAAAAGCAATTATAGCACAAGAAAACTTTCAAATAATGCTTGGAAGAGATGGCAGGCGCTGAATGTTTTCAGCTTCAGGAGAAAACAAGAAACAGAACATAACGATAAAAAAAGGAACAGCCCTTTTAATTGTAGACCATGTATTTTGGCGTAGCACTAAACTTTTGGTAACCTTTGATGACTTTATTCACAGCATCAAGGAAGTCTTTCTCCGTCACAGTCTTCCGGCGGGCTCGGATTGCATACATTCCTGCTTCCGTGCAGACACTCCTTATGTCAGCTCCTGCAATTACAGTTTGATGTCAGAAATGAAAACAAAACAACGCAGCATCAGGCCTGGAGCATATGTTGAACATAAGAACTCCATCAACTAGTGTCTTAGTCAAAGATGGCAAAACTAAGGCAGGCTGAAGTAATTTGGACAGGATCAGAAAATTTGACAAGAAAACATAGTGTATGATTAAGAGTTTGCTCAGATGAAACAACAGCTACTGATCCTCACCAGTCGAGTTCGGACAAAGGCGAGCAAGAAGTTCAAACCGAATATCTCTCTCACAATTCATAGTTCGTGTGTGAATCTTGAATATCTGTGTCCTGCTCTCTAAATCAGGAAGACCAAATTCAACCTTACGATCCAATCTTCCAGGACGTAACAGTGCAGGATCTAGAGTGTCTGGCCTGAAAAATAAAACCCCAGTGAGCACTAGCAGAACATGTAAGGTCATTAACATACCAAAGCTATAGCCAATTCTCTTCTGTTATCCTTCACAAATCCTTGTAAAGGTACCAAGAAAACCTATGCAACAATTTCAAGTTCTTCCAAGAGGATTTGAATACCGTATTCCAGGAACGATCAGAAACAAAAATAAAAGCCTGCTTCAAATGACATTAAGTGAATCAAACAAGAAAAGAGAAAAGAAAAGCATCATCCTAAGCATACAAAGCCAAATGGCCAGATGCATTTTGAGGATTTTTTTTTTTTTTTCCGGTCAGAATGCATTTTCAAATATTTCCCTCTTGTTAATTATCATTAAGGCTAATGACGTGAAGTTGGCCATCATTTACAGCAAGAAATAACATAATACCTATTTGTTGCCATGAGGACTTTGATGTTACCACGAGCATCAAAACCGTCAAGCTGGTTTACAATTTCAAGCATTGTTCGTTGAACTTCATTGTCTCCACCCACACCATCATCAAAACGGGCACCCCCAATAGCATCAACTTCATCAAAAAACACAATGCAAGCCTTCTTGGATCGTGCCATCTATAGGACATTATGACAACTTAAGAAATGACAACGTTCAAAAAGGTAAAAAAAGTGGAGATGATTCAGACACGAAATTCCAAACCATTCACCTGAAATAGTTCTCGAACCATACGAGCTCCTTCACCGACATATTTTTGAACAAGCTCACTCCCAATGACACGAATAAAACAAGCATCAGTTCTGTTAGCAACAGCTCTCGCTAGAAGTGTTTTACCAGTTCCTGGTGGCCCATAACAAAGAACACCCTTAGGAGGATCAATTCCAAGCTTCACAAATTTCTCTGGATGAAGCATCGGCAACTCAACAACCTAGACACATTAGGAACTCGAAGCATGAAACTAACAATCTTGATCTCTTCAATGCATTAAAAAAAGTGTAGGCATGACATCATGTTCACAGCCTAGATAGAAAGGAAAAGAGATTAAAAGAAAAATGAATATGAGCCCCAAACTATCTGGAAGTGCGCAAAACTTACTTCACGCATTTTCTCTATTTGTTCCTTACATCCACCAACATCATTATACGTCACATCGGGCTTCTCTTCCACCGTCATCATTGTCACACTTGGGTCAATTTTTGGAGGCAACGGAATCTGAATCTGATATTTATTCCGATCGACACTGAAATGACAAGATTGGAGTCAAACATGGAGAAGAGTTTCTTAATCCACAATATGAAACGAGAAGCAAGTCCCAAGTGCAATGCAACTAAAGGAACTCATGACATATCCAGTAGGTTTCAAACTTTAGAAGATAACCAAAAAATTACAATCAAGTAAATGGATTGACGAAAATCAAAATCATGCAGATTCACAGAGCCTGACACATCCAGGGAAAAAATGTACTGACGCACCACAGGACAGAACAAGCACCACACCGTAATTTTTAGGAGCTCGTAATTTAAAGGAAAAGGAAAGATAAAAAGGATACAAAGTCTGACTGTCAATGATAAACCAGATGCTACAACAGTGGTAACTAAATAATTCACCTACCCCACACGCATGCCCTCTTCAATGTCAGTGGGTGAAACCTTGTCACCAAGCCCAACAACAAACTGCAAATCACAGTAACATCATATCAGACCAAAGTCTGGACAATAATGAATGTGAGAAAAAGATTAGGAATGCAAACATAATACAAGCACAGAAAAAAGTCAAAACTCCTCCTAGCATCAACTGCACTTTCATATTTCAATAACATAAACAGACAAAAGTGTATGCTCAAATGACAAAGATCAATTTGCATAAGCTTACTCGTGAGAAAGAGTCAGCATACCTTTGCAATTTGCTTGACATTTATGACATATTTGGCATCTTCAGTATTTGGACTGATTATCTTCGTACATCTAGCCACCTAAGTCACAAAAAGGAGCCCATGCTTTCAACCATAGAAATACATTTACTATCAAGAATAGGTTTCCAAAACAGAGACAGAAGTCCAACCTGAAGAGGCTGCTCCTCTTGCATCATCTGTTTGTCTGAAACAAGATCCCATTGGCTGGGTGCAGCCAAGCCAGTATCAGACTCCTTGATACCTAGGACACAAGCAGGCAATATACAATATCAGAGAGCAGTCAAAACAGAAAGCATATGAAGATTCTATGCAGTAACATCTTCAGCTACTCTAGCATTTCTACGATCCATTCTGCTTTGTTCATATAAATCATACTCCATCCATTCTGATCAATATCAAGATAAAGGAAGCCTCCAATGTAATTCTGTAATTCCATGTTTGCACGCAGGCGTACTTTTGGTAGCACTTGTCACCGAACGACAGGTATGAGTTCACGCATCAAAGTACAAATACGCACCCAAGCTTCTGGCTTCACGTGAATGTGGAATATTACAACCCACAGGATTGCTAATGCTCTTAACCAATGACATATATAAAATTTCAGATTGATTTTCATCCTTGGAAAAGAAAGATATGAAATTCTTCAACTCAATGCTAAATCTCTACTGGCTTTTCACGTGGCCGATAAATCACGCAATACACGCTGCCAAATAAACTATTAAACCAGGATGTTGGAGGGTAACATACCACATAAGTCATTGACCTTCTTAGCCATCTCCTTGATCTCCTTCTCGGCTTTCTTTATACTAGTCGAATAAGGTCCCAACCCCTGCACGATCCAACAAAAGAAAGGGCGTCAGCTTGATAGCTCGTGACAGGAAGACCAAATGGGAAACAAATATCAGTAGCAAGGAAGACTGCTAGTAAAGTACACGAAATCCGATGATCCTCTAACTAGGATAACAACTCCATCGGTCTGAAGGAGCTGAAACGACCAGACAAAACTGCCGGACACTATCGCCTTCCTCACAGTGTTAAAGAAACAAACGGCTATCCGGCAGGCACCGGCACTCAAGACAACAACAAAAAACTATAGCCACACAGGCAATGAATCCAAGCAGTAACTGGATTCAGTTCCCGAGCTCTTCAGCTACAGGTGCATCGACAAGGTCGAGGAACGATCAGAAATTAGGGTTTTTTTCTGGCGATGAAATTGGGAGGAAGGAGGGAAGGAACGTACGTAGGTCTTGAGGAGGGCGATGTCGTCTTCGTCGAGGGGGCGAGGGTTCTTCTCGTCCTTGATCTCGTCCTCTGGTTCCGGCGCCATTGTTTAGCTCGATAGGAGTCGCAGTCCCTCTCACCGATGCTATTGGCCTTTTGCTTCCGCAATGTGCCTTTCTTGTCCCTCGGGGAAGCAGGAGAGCTCGCGGGAGGGACAGTCACGTGACACGCACGTGCGCATCTTGTGCTTGTGTTTGAGCCGGGTTCGTTTTCTTGGGCCGCTTCGGCCCAAACGCTAGAGGACTCTCTGGAGATTTTCGGCCCGATTCACGGAGACATTGACACGTGTAATCCTAGATGTACGAAGAATATATCAATTATCGATTTTTTTTTTGTTTTTTCTAATTTTTTCTATCTTTTTACCAATGCCATAAATTTTCCATAAATTTACCAACTTCTATAAGAATTTACGAATACTTATTTGAGCAGCTTATCAACTCTTTTTCTAATCAAGTTTCCAATTGATTCTAGGTTACCGACTCTCGTTTGGATTGCTTATCAATGACTATTTAGTCTATTTTATTTATTAACTTTTGTTATTATTTACCAACTTTTATTTGTCTCTTTTACAAATGTTTCACATTTATCAGCTCTAACACCGATTTTTCTTTCATTGGGTTATCAACTAGTTTTAATTTAGTAAGTCTCATTTGATATGCTTACCGACATTAATTTATGTTCTCTTTACCAACTTTTTTATTGAGTCACCAATTTTTATTTATCTTATTTACTAACCTATTAAATCTATCGACTCTTTTTAGAATTTACCAACCTTAAGTGTGGTTTTCGCCAACTTTTATTCGGTGAAGTTATCAATACATTTTTATGTTATCGATTTTTAGTTGAGTTAGCTTCCAATGTTCATTTGGCTTTTTTAACTTATCGTCTTATTATTTACAAACTTTTATTTACTTTTCTTACCAACAACTTAATTTACCAATTATTATATAAAATTACTAGCATTTATATGAGTGACGTGTAGGTTTTCTGCGATAGACTTACCAAATAATAATTATAATTTTCTGCTTTATTGTTTTTAAAAAAGGAAAGCTGTTGGAGTGTGGGACAAACTTAGAAAATGCCGGACCCTCCGACATCAACGCAAAACATAAGGGTTAACAATAACATATGGGGGTCAAAAATAGAAATTAAGGTTGTTAAGCCGGCGAGTTAGAGAACAACACGTGTCTCGAGGGCCCACGTAAGACCCTATCTTGCCAACCGGATTATAAACAAAATATGTTAAATTTAAGCAAGACTCTTGTAACAATGCTTTCTCTAGAGGGATATTGAATGCAGATTTGGAAAATGGGGAAGTATTTATAAGGGTAGAAGCCACAAAAAATCCTAAACTATGCTCACTGTAACACATTTATCCTAAATTTTTTTTGTGACCCCAAAAATTTCAAACTTATACTTATGCGACACATTTATCCTAAACTCATTTTTGTGACACCAAAAACCCTAAACTTGTATCTAAATGACACATTTATCCCAAAAAATTGGTGTCACAAAAAAAGTTTGAGGTTTTTAATATCGCAAAAAAAAATTAGGGTAAATGTGTCACAAAAGTATGAGTTCGAAATTTTTTGTGTCACGAAAAAAAACTTAAGGTAAATGTGTCACACGGATACGATTTTAGGGTTTTTGATGTCACAAAAAATAATTTGAGATAAGTGTGTCACAATGAACAAAGTTTGAAATTTTTTGTGACTTTTTCCCTATTTATAGTGACAATTTCTTGTATTCTTCTAGATTACAAACTTTATATTTCTTGTTTTTAATAATGCAAACAGATTATCACGTAACTGACAGAACTCTAGCTCTATTGTATTATTACAAATTCAACTTGATAAGCCTAGCAAAGCCGTTCGTCAGTTTCAATAGATTCCAACCAGAGTCGCAAAATGAAAGTTGTGAACTTCCGCAATCGTCATTTATGTGAAAATTGCACCATGAGTCGTAAATCTTACATACGGAAGGCAATTGAGTCCTAAACCTCATGTACTTGCCCGTCGACAACGACCCCATTTGTAACAGGACCGATAACGCTACCCCGTGGGAAAATATTCTCCAAAAGTCGGTAAGACTGAAAACCGTCTTTGCGTAACCATGCTAAGGTACACAATTTCTGCCATTGCCAGAGTAACGAATGTTGGGCATGCTACAGATCATTCCACTAAGCCCTACGAGGTTAAAAAAATAAAGGAGGGGAAACTTGCGAACAAAAAATTAGGAAGCTTGGTGACAGAAAATTACATGGATATCAAATCTCGGTCGATACGTCCGACCGAGGTGATGGTCTCGACCAACACTCATGCCGCCAAAGGAGGCTGGTCGAGCGGTTAGTCGCGCGACCGCATCCTAACTCTTTTTCTAAACATACCAAGTCTACACCCATTTTAGGTCTCCAGCAGATACGATCTCTTCTATTCTCACCATAAGAATGCAGCAAAACCAACATGAACCACACAGGACAAAGGCCACACACGGTACAAGAATCGACCAAAGAGTAATCAGCTAGCAACAGACAAATGTCTTGGCATGCCCGTCATTCATCATAGATACAAAGTGAGAACAGATGCGTCATACCGGGATTTCGAAAAAGCAATGCCGCTGGAAATGAAGAGCAATGCAGTTCTTCCCCAGGAATGTCTGAATAAATCTCTGCGCAGTGAGCACTATAAGACTGACTAGGTTCAATCAAACTTACAACTCTGCCTTTGCTCTTGTGACCAACCAATCGAAGGAGCATTCCTACGCACGGAACAACTGCATCCTATGTCTCCTATGTGTCCAGGTTGCCCTCATAGAAAGCTTGTTCTACCATCAGCTGGAGCATCCCTCTGCGTAGAACAATCACGTGCCAAGTGTCCCATTTTTCCACATAGAAAGCATGCGCCTGTTTTCCGTTAACACCAACCGCCATGATTTTTCCAGTGAGTATTGCAAGGGCCCTGAGTATTTCGATTTCTAAACTTCCCTGGCCCGTTGATGCCTCTTGGCATGTTGCTGCCACTCAAATTGTTATCTTGGAAGTCAGCAGCCTTAAGTCTCTTCTGCTAATGAGTAATTTGTGTATCACACTCCAAGATGACCTGTTCTATCTTTATTGCTCTCTCCAAAACACCTTTGTAGGTGGTCAACACATGAGATGAAAGCATAGAACGGATCTCTGGTCTGAGCCCTCTCTCTAAGTGTTTGGCCCTATCTTTCTCATCGGCCACGATATTCTTAGCAAATTTACTTAGTTGATTGAAGCTGTCAGCATACACTATAACTATAGAGTCGCCCTGAGATACGCACACAAAGTCACCCCTCATTTTTGCTTGAATTGCGGGATAAATTCCAAGCATAAAGTCTCAGTGAAATACTTCCAAGAGATAGCTGCGTCGTTGCCCCCAAAACTGGTTGAGTCCCCTCCCACCAGCACTCAGCTTCACCTTCCAAATATTGAGTGGCGTAGTCACTTTTCGATCATCACGAACTCTTACGATCCCCTCTATCCATCTAATCCAATGTTCCGCCATAAGAGGATCTAATTTCCCATTATAAGTGGGTGGATTCACCTTCTTAAATTGAGCTAAAATCAGTTTGGGTGATAGGCTGGTGAGTCTCAGCCCTTGCTTCCTGCGAGTAAGGATTTCTATCATAGTGATCCTCTTGTCTCCTTGTCCAAGCAGCGCCTCGAGAACCTTATAATACGTATCTGGTATCGGAAGTAACAACTTGTTTTCCTTTATTATGCTTATGAAGTGAAGCAAGCGTCTTCGAGGCAGAATCCATGATTATATGGACCCAAAATGAAACATACACTTTAGTACCAAAAAAGATTTACGCGTTAAAACTATCACATAAGTCTCAACATCCCATGAAATCTAAATCCAAAAAGATCATAACTGAGCTCTCATATCGACAAACATTACACCCCATCAGTGGAACTTGGGCCTCTTTTGCCGAGGAGCACCATGTGTCATGCACTCCGAAATGACTTGTTCAACCCTCATCACTCGTTCCAGCACATCTTTGTAAGTTGTTAGTACAAGACGTGTGAGTGTGAAACGGATCTCGGGTCGAAGCCCTCTCTGGAAATGTTCAACTTTATGCTTCTCATTGGCTACAAAGTGCTCCGCAAATCTACTCAACTAGTTGAAGCGACTTACATACTCCAAAACTGTAGAGCCGCCTTGGGATACATGTACGAAGTCATCCCTCATTTTCGCTTGGAACGACTTCAAGAAAAATTGAGCGTTGAAAGCCTCTACAAAGTCCTTCCAAGAAATAGTTGCATCCCTATCTCCAAGGGCGGGTCAAGTCCCTTCCCACTAATATTCAGCTTTGCCCTCTAAATATAGGGTGGCGAAGTTAACTTTTCGATCATTAGGAACTCTTTCAGCTTTAAAGATCCCATCTATTTTTCTAATCCAACGCTCAACTGTAAGAGGATAAAATTTCCCATCGTAAGTGGGTGGCTTCGCTTTTTTGAACTAGGCAAAGGTGCATCCTCTATCATCCCCAGATTCAACAGCTTCGCTTCTACCCAATTCCTTCAATTGATGGTGAAAATCAAGCACTACTTGGCAAGCTCTAGATATGTCCTTTTGGGTGATAGGCTGTTGGCGCTCATCTCTTGTTTCCCGCGAGTCCGAACTTGTATCATTGTGACAGTCTCGTCTTCTTGTCGAAGATGTGCTTCGAGATCCTTGAGACACATTCTTGGTATCGGAGGTAATAACTCACTTGCCTTTATTCTTCTTGCAAAAAGAGGCAAGTGGCTCTGAGTCAGAACTGATAATTACCTAGATCCAAGAATGAAACTAAACCTTAGTATCTAAAAGACTATCGCATTAAAAACCATCACACAAGCTCACGACGTCCCATAAAATCTATATCCAAAAAAATCATGACCTAAGCTATGATACCAACATACTAATTTTTTAAAATAGTTTGAATTGATTATTTGTGAATGATTTGAAATATGCTTTGTGAAAAGAATTGTCAAAGGTTATATGTATTGATTTATAAACCTGGTTTAAGAAATGTGCTTTGCTTGACGAATAGAATTTTGAAAGTATTTATGCTTTAGTTAGTAAAACCTGATTTATGGGATGGATTCTTGATTGGATTCATGGGGTTATTGGAGGATGAGCTAGTGATTTTATGCTCATTGTCGCTATGTTCAAGAACCCAGTAAGAGATTGAATATGTATGGTGTTTTTAGGATATCCTTTTTGGGCGGGCCACTAGTGAATATAGACGGAGACTTAGGGGAATCTAGGTAACCATTTCGGGGCGTTAAGCGTATTGAGCACTATATTGATTAATGGACTTGTTTGCTTTGATTTTACTGATTGAAAGAATATCTCTCACATTTGTAAAGCTATGTGATGTAACTCATGTTTAGATTTTATTGTATATTATGTATTGGATTTGGATGAAAGAGTTGCTAGTATTGCTTTATAAATATGCGTAGTGGCTGATCGATCTGATTAGAAGACATATGGAGCGCCGGGTTGCTCACACCATTTATCTCAAGGTTCTTCCACTAGCGGCAAGTAGGACGGAACACTATCACGGTGAATTTTTTATAGTCGGATTTTCTTTATGAATTTTAGATAGCTGCATGTGTCTGATGTATATGTTCTTTTTTTTACAGATTTTAGAACTCAGAATTATGTTTCCTTCGCGCAGGAGGTCGACGACCGTGCCGTTTCCACTGTACTAATTGCATTGAGACACGACACTTGTAGTGTCAATGAAACGCACGGTCATCAGCAGAATCCGGCACGAAAGCAAAAATTGTAACCGCACAGGCAATGATACATGCAATCGCTGGACTCTGCTCGCAACTTCTTCAGCTAACGGGTGCGCACGAACAAGGTCAAGGAACGACTGGACATTTAGGGTTTTCCGCAAGGAATCGGGAGAAGGAAGGAGGAGGAAAGGAACGTACGTGGGTCTTGCGGAGGGCCACGTCGTCTTCGTCGAGAGGGCGAGGTTTCTTCTCGTCCGTGATCTCGTCTTCTGGTTCAGGCGCCATCTCCGATGCTCTGTGGATTTCGCTTCCAGAATGTGCTTTTCTTGCCTCTTGGGACAGAGGAGCTCTGTTTGGAGTTTTTTGGAAAAATTTCAATTAAAAACATAAAGTGCTCTCATTTTTTTTAAATAAGGATTTGAAATGAACTCTATTTCAATTAAGGACTTAAAGTGACAAAAAGTCTCAAATATGAATCTGAAGTAGATTATGTTTCAATTAAAAGTCTGAAATGACAAAAAAATCTTAAATAAAGACCTGATTTAAGGACAATTTCGTCTTTTCACTTTATTGATTAAATAAAATAAAAATATTTAAAAGAAAAAAGAAAAAAAGAAGAAGGAGGAAGGCAAGCTGCCGCTGCCCCATCGCCGGTCGAAAAGGGCCAGCAAGGGCTCGACCAAGGCCGACGGGGGTTGCCGGCCCTCGGCAACCCTTGCCGAGGGCTAGCGGCCTGCCCAGATCTGGGTGGGGGGCCACGACTCTCACCCCGGTCAACGACGATTGCTGAGGGCCAACGATGAGGCGGCAGTCCCTTGCCTTCTTCCCCAAATTTTTTTCTTTTTTTCGTTTTTTTAGTATTTTTATTTAATTTAATTAATAAAGTGAAAAAACGAAAAATATCCTTGCATGAGGTCATTAATTGAAACAGGGTCCACTTAAGGTCCTTATTTGAAAAAACGAGGGCACTTCGAACCC
>BCNH02000009.1:13720492-13731521 GCA_001662345.2 Metrosideros polymorpha var. glaberrima
GAGAGTCACGTGAAATGCATGTGCGCGTTGTTGTATTTGTATATTGTATTCGATCTCGTATTCTGGGCCGTATACGAGATTCACACGATCGACAACCCATTTGGAGTATGGACCGATAACACCACCTCGTGCAAACTATTTTTTCCAGAAGGGACGATGGTAGACTTAAAACCGATCTGAACCACAAAGATGGTAGACTTAAAACCATCTTTGCATAACCGTACTATGGAGCACAATTTAAGCTAGGGGTGATTAGTTTGGTTTAGTTCCCAGTTTGTGAAATCGAGAATCGATCCACCTGGTCTTGGACCCACCCGAAAAATGGCCCACCTAGTCTTGGACTCACCCGAAAAACGAACCGACTAGTCCGGTCCGATTCTTAGATGGGTCCAAGAGCCAGCCATATCTTCTTTCTTCTTCTTTTTCCTATTTCTTGAGAGGCGTGAGCACGATTGAGACCGGGAGAAGTGAGGCATGTGGAGCCGCGAGGGAGGCATGAGCATTGCATGACTGAAATTGAGAGAAGTGAGAGTAAGAGGCGTGAGCGATGAACGCGACTGAGTTTGAGACTCTAAGCAAGAAAAGAATGGGAATTAGAGTTTTGAAACTTTAGAATAATGCGAATTAAAGAAAAATATCAGCTCACTCTGAGTAGTCCAGGTGGGCAGAAATACACCTAGAACCAAAAATCAAATCGATATTCACTGATTCCAAATTTTAGAAATCGCAAATCGCCTCCAGCCAGCCGGTTCGTTTGCTTCCCCCTAATTTCAGCCATTGCCAGAATAACGAATGCTGGGCATGCTACAGATCATTCCACTAAGCCTTCAGAGGTTAAAAAAATAAAGAATGAGAAACTTGCCTTGTGACAAAACATTACATGGATACCAAATCTCGGTTGACAGGTCTGACCGAGGTGATGGTCTCGACCAACACTCATGCCGCCTAGGGAGGCTGGTCGAGCAGTTGGTCACGTGATTGCATCCTAACTCGTTTCACTCATCATCTGCTATGAAATTCGGCTCTTCGCCTTGGCACAAGTACTCGTCACAACGAGACGCTGACCCCCAGTCCTTCCTCAGACGCAGTATGTCCTCCGTGAAAGTAGATCCCGAGGCTCCAATGAATACTCTAGACATTGCGCATATCGTCTTGTCCAGCATAGCTTCCACCTTCAGGATGGAGCACGAAATTAAGATATATGAGTCTAGTAAACAATTCAAAACAGTGATGGAGAAAGAGTTCAGTAAAGAGGAGAGAGAACGATTCGAAGAAATCACTTAAGAACAAAACTAATCTGGGCCCCTTTTATGAATATATCCACTGGCAAAGTCAGTTAGATTGTCTGCAATAAGGTTATTGCTTCAGACGGAACAAAAGAACCAAAAGACTATAAAGTATATGACACATGATGATTGACACGGGTGATCTAGATCAGTGCGCTCCTGGAGCACCTCTAAGTCTCTCATGTCTGAGTCCATGGAAAAAGAGTTGCGACATTGTGAATTACCTGGGGGTCATCCTGCAAACCGTGCCTATACAGCAAAGCATCCCATTTCTCAGCTGGACTGCGATCGGGCCTCTTCACTAGAGGTACAGGCTTCCCATTTGAAAAAATAAGATTCTGCAAGAGGCCTGTTTCACTCACCGCTGCATCTGTCGATAGATAAATTGCAGGTGCATCAGCTCTTTCCACCACCCGCTTTATGCATTCGGCAGCTTGAGGGACAGGGAAAAAGCAACTGGGTTTCTTGGCATTGCTAGCAAAAGAAAAATGTCCATCAGGCAGAGCAAATATATTATGTCCGTACCTATGGAGGAGGATAATCATGCACACCATGTTCTAAAGGAGCATCTCTTATTTGCCACTGTTGAACACGTATGAAGCTAATTAAACTGTAAGATTGGCCAGTCCATCAAAATCCAAACTAATATAACACAAGGGGAGAACTTCAAATTGTGTTTCTCAGCAAAAGGAAGTTTCAAAATTCAAGACATATATAGATTGCATATATAAATTGTAGACCTGCAAATCAAAGTCTGGTCAACTTTGAGGAATTTCCGTTATGACACTCGTATTTCAAATAAATCATCCATTGATGTCTTCAGATGACCACAAACAACTAGCAGTAATTGATGCATCAATGTGAAGCAAGGAAAATAGATATGGGAATGCTGGAAACTCATTCTGCTGCCACCATTAAAATGACATCACACCAAGCATTTATAGTAAAAATTACCGGATAAAGGTAGCAAGACTCCAGATCATATAATGTTGAATCCACACAATACAATCGTGTAATCCCATTGCTTGAATCCTACTCAATAAGTTTCTCAAAACCCATAAGTGCAGTTTTTTACTTTTCTAGCCGAAGGCTAAAAGTGCAGTTTACATTCAAATTAGATGATGCAAATATTGCAAATGTCAAAGCTAGCGTTTAAAGTTCATGATACAATGTTGCCAAGTATTTTCCACCTAAATTGGCAAACACAGAAGCTCTTTATCTTTCAGCATTAAACCCAACAAAGACATCACTGCTTGTCCTGAGAAAGAATGCATTGCTGTGTAGGATTTCTAATAAGTTTACACCCATTTTAGGTCTCCAGCAGATATGATCCCTTCTATTGTCACCATAACCACAGGACAAAGGCTACACATGGTACAAGAATCACCCAAAAAATAATCAGCTAGAAACAGACAAATGTCTTAGCATGCCCGTCATTCATCATAGATACAAAATGAGAACAGAAGCGTCATACCAGAATTTCAAAAAGCCATGCCGCCGGAAATGAAGAGCAATGTAGTTCTTCCCCAGGAATGTCTGAATAAATCTCTGCGCAGTGAGCACTATAAGACGACTAGGTTCAATCAAAGTTTTGCATTTGTGAGCAAGCGGACCACCAGGCTGCGTCACCCACTCTCGCTCCAAATTGGCAAAGAAAACATCTCCAATTGCAATAACATCATCATCTACTGTGAACTTGGCTTCAACATCCTGAATAGTCCTCTTATTTGGCTTCTGAATATCCTCAGCCCAGGGAGACTCAAGCTTACCCATTGAAATCCCCAAGGCCTTCAACTTCTTAACATGCTCATCATCAACATAGCAATGCTCCGGTGAAGAGAAATAACATATGAACCTATCAATATGCAAGTGGGTTTTCTTGACCTCTGAAAACTCCTCAAATGACATTACAACCTTCCTTCCCAAGCAATCATTAATGTGGTCGACATCCAACACCTTATTATATTCATAATCAACTTTTGAGCTGGGAACAACCAAAATCCTGCCCAGAACTGCGGCAAAGAACATGTGCTTCTCTAAACAAATCAAATGGTTCGACATTTGACCTGAGACGCATATGGCAAGCAAAAACTTATCCGGTTTCGGCTTCCACTCAATGGTTTTTCTCCCAAAGGAATTTTGATCCACTGTCCGACACCGATCAAAACCAAAATCCCCGAAACTCACATCGACCATATCCCCACCGCCATTCTCCACGGACACATTCCCTGACAGGTGTGGCAACAGCAATACCTCTTCAATGTCCTTATTCAGCTTAATCTGCCTAAGTACGGAGGACTTAAAATCCGCGAACAAAGCCGAGGAAGACACCAACAGATGATCATTATCGGGTTTCAACACACTCGAATTCGAGCTACTCAAAGTAAAATTCGCAGTCCCATTACGAGCAATCACGGAATCCAGAAACGTATGATTCCACAAACCAAAAAGCCCCAACCTTTGCTGCTTCAACAAGCTCAGAGCTCGTAACTCGGACTCTCTCATGCGATCAGCGGTCGAATCGAGCTTAAACGCTGAGGCATCGCCGGAGAACAAACCGCGGATGCCTGTTGAGAAAAACGCGACGAGGAACAGAACGGAAACCAAAATCGCGAGGAGGTAGCTCTTGTTGAACCTGAAGCTGAAGCGGCGAGCGGTGCCGATGCGGGAGTCCAACTCTTCGATGTCGAACGCGGATTGTCGCCGGCTGGTGGAGGAGACGGGTTTGGTGTCGTTCTGGTGGATGAGGTGGTGGCTGTCGTCGTCTTCGTCGGACGAATCTCTCTCCATTGCCGCTTCAACGCATACCCAAACGCTGCCTCGGAGAGAGTATCGAAGGCTTGTTCCTCAGACAATGTCGCCGGGTGTCGATCTCCGCCGATGCGAACGCGATTCCTGAGCCCAGCCGAGATGGGTTTGCGAGCGGCGGACGGAGAGAGATGCGCGAGCCGAGGGAGAGTGGTTGACGGTGAGAGATCTGAGAAGAGAGGGAGAGAGTGCGAGAGAGGGAGTGGTAGTTAAGTTGGTTCAAGCAAGCGTGACGATGAAGAAGGAGAACACGGTCGGCTCGGTGGGTACGATGAGCGTTACATCTGACCGACCGGCCCGGCTGATGATGATGATGTTGTCCGTTTCGTGCTTGTCTTGCGCTCTTTTCTGGGCCCGAACCAGAGCCAAGTTGGTTGGGCTGAGAACACCTCGGTGCCGGATTGGCCAACCGTTGCGCGTCTTCACACAAAGTCGCGAGTTCGATTCCTCACCGTCTCGAGCGAATTTCTGACCAATTCGTGCTCTCGACAGTTGTTAGTTGGTACGATGTGGCAAATCATCGTTGCTTTCTTTACAACTTCTCAATTGAAGATGAAAGAGAGAGCCTTGAGGGGAGAAGATACAAACCGTAATATTCTATGGCCTGTTTTCAAACAATTCAGGCCAGGAACGTGTGTGCAAAGGGGAAGATGATGACTATGTACATAAGCCGCAATGCGTCGAAAATCAAGGTAACAAAGCCTTATCAAAAGATTGACAAAGTTCCTGATTCCAGGTGAACAAGGTATGAACCTCGTGTGTTGTGGCAGCTGCAGTTGCTTCTTCACGAGGCACCTACTGCTACCGAAGCATCCAGAGTTGGGACTTGGAGCTACTATCAACGCGGCATAAAACCTACTGTCGGAATCCCCACGGTTGGATGCTTTGTAAGATGAAACTACGTCGACTCCATCACTTCAACAAGCCTTCCTCGAACCCATTTCTTCGTGACCTTATCTGCGCTCAGAGCTATTTGCTTTTCTTCCTTAGCCTGACCTTGGCGTTTCTGGTTCCCAGTTGCTCCCATTTGACCACATTGCGGAGCAAGATGCGAATTCTTCATTGGAGACTTCCACAAGGGCCGATAAGAACTGGAACTTTCTGGGGTTGGTATCTCTCCCTCGTCCAGTGCATTCCGCCACATGAAGTTGCTAAAATCAAAGTTTTCATTTCTACCAGATACAAGTTCACGGCTTCTATTAACCCTTCTGTGATTAGGTATGTTTGTAGAGCTTGCAATTGTTTCCTCTCCAATTTTGCCAACCGTTTCAGTCACAGCATCTGAGACAAGTGTGCCATTCTCACCGGAAAAACTTTGCCCAGTTTCTATGGATTTGATCAGTTTAACTGCTTGAGCTGTCATCCGTCTTGCTTCCAGGAGAGAATCTTGAGCTATGGGATTGGTCCTTGCAGCCACCTCGAGGGCTTCTGCAGCCTTCTGAGCTTGAGCAATCAATATTCTGCCGAACACCAAAATATAAATGGTTTTGAAAGAGCAACCAGCATAAATACCTCAGACACCGGTTAGGTCTCATACTTCAGATACTGTAGAATCAGAATATAATCGAATGGAAATGAATGAGGAAAAACCAACCTTGCTTGTTCAACAGCTTCAATTGCCTTGGTATCCATGGCTGCTCTTTCAGCTCTGATATTTTTTATCAATTCCAACTTTGAACTTACCAGAGGGTCCTTAGACAGGGGCATCTTGCTTCTCCTCAATCTCAATTGCTGGAGATCAACTCTAGTGTCCCTCCTAGAAGCATTTTCAGTATCATCTGTTCTCTTCTCTGCTGGGTCCATCTTTCTGGACTCCAGAGTGTCGATTTTCCTTCTTCTCGACTTTCTCTGAGCTCTAACAGGTGTACCATAATATTTTACCATCCCAGAATAAACCTTATTACGGTATCCCTAGAAGAAAAACCATTTTCAAGAAGAATTAAAGTTCAATATCCTAAGCCTGAGTGACGTAATGTATAGAAATAAAATGAAAGTGAGTCGGCAAGCATTAAACGATATTCCTAGAGTCAGAAGATGCTGTGTGGCATAATGAGAATTGAGATGAACCAAGCACTTCAAGAAAAATATCAATAAGCACTCACAGGATCTTCCCACTTTGCAGAAATTGCTTTGGCGATTTTCCTCCTTTGCTCTGGGGATTTTGGTACTCTCTTGCTACCTTTGGGCCTAGGCATTGATTTGCGTTCCTGAACACTCACCAACCACTCCTGCTCAAGCTGTTTGTCCAAAATATTATATGTATCCCATTGCAGTTCCTCTACACCTATGAGGTGGCCTTTTCGAGAAGCCTCTGCAATTAGGTTCTGCCATTGATAGAAGCATGTTTCCTGAATCATCAACCTTCGATGGCGTCTTTGCCACCCCATTCTCACCTTGGCCCCAATTTTCATTCTTGTCTCTTCACTGTACGATTTATAGATAGGGCAACCAATTTTAGCAGTCTTGGAAACAAACAAGATAAGCATTCGAGCAAATTAAACTTTCAGCCTGTGGTTTGGGATAAGACATGCTCACTAGAACACAATCTAACCAAAGAACCCAACAGCGCATGAAGGGCAACTGGTAGCCCGCAAGAAGGTGAAAATGAAAAATCCACAACTAGGTGACCTCAATACTAACCTCTGTGCATGTCCTGTGTTCTTTAACTTCATTTTCACCTGAAAAGGACAAATTCTTTCATTAGACATGAACTGTTTTTGTGGAGCCATTGTGTAATTTGCACTCTCGAATCTATGAAGACTTAAGCAATTACTCAGCCTAAAAAATCAAATAATACAATCATGCATGCGATCTCTGATGGCTTAGAACCACCGAGGGCAGGAACTACCACTAAGAGATTTAACTCAGCATATCACTGCACTTTCACTTCAGAAAAATGTGAAATTTTTCTTACACGACGTCACCTTAGGATTTTGCATTGCAAGCTTTGTCCTCTCTCGGATCCGCTGGATAGTTTCTGCATGTGATTCAAAGCATCGTAAGAGGATCGATATCAATTTAAAAACCAAATTAACATGTCAGGCATATTCAACAAGCTAGAATTTACCAGCACTGTGTTTTTTGCCTTTATTCCATGGTGCTTTCCCTTTGTTGGACCTAGAAATCCTTGTGCACCGTAAGTTTTCTCTTTCAAACTCTTCCACTGAATCTTCAGCAGTCACCTCAGGCTGAATAATGGCCGGACTAGAACTCTCCAGCTTTCCATTTAGTTCACCTTGCCAATCACCATCAATCAGAGCCAAACGCTCCGGCCATTGCGTAGCAACTGCTTTGACCACAAGTTTTGACCTCCTCGCACAAATGGCAATTACATCAAATCCTATCCTTTTTGGCAAGCCCAAGTACTTCCATGGTGAGTAGCATCTCCTTTCGCATCCAGAGGAGAATGAGTGAGAGATTGAACTGCTTTGAAGCTGGGTGTGAGCGCTCAGAGCATCTAGATGATACAATAATAGGGTTAGCTAATAGGACAACAAGGAAGAAAGCTCTGAAAGTGGAGATTTGCGAAAGAAAATGGCAAAGCTCAGCACTTTGATACAGGATACAGGCCTGGCCAGTGTCGAAAGCCCTTCGTTTTAGCAAGAATTAAGCATGTGAAGTCATCCTCTCATATTGCAAGTACCTCAAGTCTCTCCACCAAACCTTGTCCTCCTCCCTCCACCAACTGTCCTATCCTCCTCCCTCTTCTCTCCTTTCCATCTCTCACAAGCATTTCGACAAACACGTAGACCTGAAGCTTGCCTAAGTAGACTGGTCCATATTCCGTATCTTTTGTTCAGTTGAATATCATATTCAAGGCGCATCAAACAAAACGATAGAAAACGACGGAGCAAGAACAAGAACCACAATTCGACCAAAAAAGGGACAAGAACTAAAAGAACGAAGTGGTTTCTAAGCAGAATTCAGAAAAGGAAAACGACCCATGAAGAGAGAGACGACGCGGTACCCAGTGAATGCATTGATCGGCGCTCGTTCAGCCTGAAATAACGAAAGCAAGCAGCTCCAGACCATCGAAGCAATAGCAAAACACACGAGCTCTCCAGACGTCAACTCGGAGAACTTCTTCCGACATGAGTCCGAGCATGTAACTATCGTTGTCGTGAGCCTCCAACACCGCCAACGCCGAAACAGCGAAATGAAGAGTGGAAGATGGATTCGGAGAAGAAGAGAGAGATTTGTCGGGGACTCGGGCGCCGGGACGCGTTGGTGAAACGCGTGGGTGGACGAAACTGCAATTCGATCGGCCGTTCTCGAGCTCGGCCCAAAGGTTTGAGCCCACTTCATATTGATTCGTGGGCTTAATGACAGTCTCAGGGCGTGAAGGCCGTTGCAAACCCCACAACAAACAGGCCCAACAAGGAAAAAGTCACCAAAAAATCCAAACTATACCCATATTTATCTTAAATTTTTTTTGTGCCGCGAAAATATTCAAACTTGTACTCATGTAGTACATTTACCTTTCATCGTGGTTTCCTCGGAAAGCGCCATTAAAAGTCCTATGTGGCGGCTGGCGTGGACGACGAAGTGCAAACGACTCTGACGTGGCACTCACGTGAATTAAGCGAGAGAAATGGCATCGTCTCTTGTTTGGGATATCAACCAGATGACATCGTGTTCTCCATCTCTCTCTTGTTTCATTAGCGACTTTGGGGCCTAGAGTTCTTATGTGGATTTTTTTTCAAAATCTCGACTGCTCCACAGGGAGGAGCTCGATTTGTAAATGAGCTCTCACTGCCAGTTCAATTCGTGGTTGGACTCTCTCTGCGTCTAGGGCTTCCTTGATTTATCGTAATCACGATTGCTCACAGCAAAGAGCTCGAGTCATGGCCGAAGCACGAGTGCTCTCTGTCTCTCTCGAGAATGGTCCACAAGAACTCGATCGTGGTTGAACTCTCGCTTCCTACTCGACTCGGAAGCTCGATTTGATTCTTCAAAGTTATCATATTCTTGGATCTCTCGATTCACCGATAATCTATGAGTATTCTCGATCGATCTTTGTTTGTGATGCTCAAGTATTTACTTAGGGTTAAAAGGTTGGTAAATGACGGTCGTCAGACATTAGACAGCTTTACCCTCTTCACAACGGAGAAGCTTTTATGACTTTTACCTGTGACTTCCATTATCGCCATGAATGATAAGTTCTATATAGGAATTAGCTGGAAAGGTGCTATTATGTTATCGTCCTTGACTGGGGATGTTGTCAAGCTTGTGTGCCTTCTGCGCAGGTGGAGCACGGTCTATTTGTGTCTTTGACAATGACGCAGGGTATAGTTACGTTTCTGCCCCTTATAATGACCGGTGGTAAGGGTGGGTTGGACTCCATGATTTTCGGTATATTGCAATTGGAATGAGTAAAAGGCACGGAAGCTCTGCTAATTGTCGGCCAAGTTCCCGGCAAGAGAAGACGGAACCGTAAGAAACAACGCCGTTTCTCTCACTTAATTCAAGTTGGCGCCACCTAGGATTTTTAATTGTGCTCTCTGATGAAACCATAACGAAGGATAAATATGTCATATGAATACAAATTTGAAGTCTTATGTGACACAAAATAAAAGTTTGAGTAAATGTGTCACGTTAAATATAGTTTGAAAATTTTTAAGGCATTTTCCCTATAACACAAAAATTCATTTCACATAATTTTTTAATGTATTAATACTTAACTGTCGGAATCAAAAGTTATCATCCAAGTGAAAGAATTGGTAACGTTTAATAAGTCGGATGCTACATCCTCGTGAAACTTATGAATGACATCAGAGGGCTCAAGAAAGGCCCTTAGAAGGTGGAGGAGGACGGGATACTTGCGGAGTGCATGCAGTAGCACAGCAAGGGCAACTCAAGCCACCTCAGGCGCAACACCGGCCTTTCTCGGAGCAGCAAGGGCTGCCACATGCGCTTGCTCGATCACCTCCGCCCGACCTCGAGAAGGGCCCCTCAACCGGAGATGAGGAGCGGGTCGTTGTGGAGCTCCCCGCCCACCATCGGCAATAGGTGGTCCTCCGTGGCCTCCCTGGTGATGATTTCATTCGGATTCCTCTCCTGACTGTTTTAATCCAAATCGCAAATGGCAATTTTGTTGAGAAAGGTGATGTATCTTATTCGCGTAGAAACACGGGTAACCAGATCCGGAACTTCTGGAAGCCATTGTGCCCTCCTGGTCCACTAGAGGCAATTCGAGCGCAGGCCACGGACCGATCGTTCCCCAAGCCACTTTCTAGCTCCCTTCATGCCAACATGTAGAAATTGGAGAAGGCAGCTGGTGCGGACCATCCTCTACCGGAGGGATCAAGAAAGGCTCGTGGTTGGCTGATGAGGATAGGATAGGGGTGTGCACCGGTCCTGCCGGTCCAATCATTGGACCGGTCACACTTGTTTTGTGATTTGTCGTTAAATTTTTCTCGTTTACGACATATTCATGGGACCATCTCTCATTAATTGCATGGCGTTGTCGCTAAAACGTTATTAAGGAAACATAAAACAAAAGTTTAGGTTTAGGTTTACATTTAGAAAAAAACATATATATAAATATTATTCGATCCGATCAGTCCGATTTCTCCTGGAACCTGGAACCGGACTGGAGTCCTCGAGAACCAGACCCAACCAGCCGGTTCGGTCTGACCCTGGCGGTCCATTATGTTCAGCCCTACAAAATATTAGTAGTCTACAAACTGGAGAAGGCAGCCAGGGCGGACTATCCTCCGTCAGAGGACTCAAGAAAGGCCAGTGAAGGACGAGTAGATAAGCTCATATTTGGGGTGCGTTTGATAACTTGCCATAATTTTTAATTCTCTGCTAAAAGTGATTCTGGAAGAGAAATGCGTTTGGTAAAGAATGACTTCTGGAACAATTTTCTACTTCTAAATAAAATTTGTGTTTAGTAAAGAATTGATTTTCTATGCCGTAATCAATTATTGCCA
>BCNH02000009.1:13731763-13766236 GCA_001662345.2 Metrosideros polymorpha var. glaberrima
TTCACTTCTTATTTTTCTTCTTACGCTCATAGGCCGCCGGTCGTCGGACGCGCAGACGCCGATCCCCGAGCAGCATTTGGTAAACTTGCCAAAAGTAGAATGAGAATAAAGGTGCGTTTGGTAAATATAAATTTTGATTTTCTGCCAAAATTAATTATCGAAAGAATAAATTCTTGCCAAAATCAAAAATTCTGACAAGAATGGAAATCATGCAGGCCCTTACTCTTTCGGTGCTGCATCATCAAATGTTTCGGCCCACTTCTCTTTTCAAAGCTGATCTTCCTTTATGGACTTTGATGTAATTTCTCTTGTCAATGGAATGAATTATGCAAAAAAGAAAATAGAAAAAAAGGGGAGGTTAAACCGCACTTCCATATGCTCACTTAATTGTGCGCTCCCCCAAATCATTCCCAAATTAATCATACTGTCTGGTCTGGCCATAATTGCTTTTAACCTGGTTTGATTATTAGAAATTCAACTTAAAGCCCATAATTTCGGATGATGTCAATGCTAGGGAATCGGCAAAAAACAAATAATAAAATAAATAGATGAAGATTGCTCTCTTTCATAGGCCGGGTGAGCATTAGAACGTGGACCGGCCTAAGGTCTTGATCCGGTGATGCAGATTGTGTAAAAGCATGATTAATCTCTCAATAGAACTAGGGATATGGTCTCTGCAACTCGGACAATTTAGAACTCGTCAGATAATTGACATTTCTACATACATATACACATACATATGTATAATCAGCAATTTTCAGAAAACATTAGAGGAGGTAATATTATGGCATTAATGTTTTAAACATAATTATTCTTACGAGACTAAAATGACGTAATAAATTCTGGGCAATAATTAGGGGTAATCAGTTTCAGGGTGTGCTGGCTCTCAATTTGTGGAACCGGGAACCGGCCTTGAGTACTTTGGTCATATCTTTGCCTCATTCTAAATTTCTCGTTTTTTATGCTTTTGAGTACTTTGGTCATATCTTTCATCGCAAGCTCCTTCGCTTCCTGTAGCCAGTTGCCCACATATAGTAAAAGTTGCATGAATTGTTGTTAAGAGTAATCTCACATAGTCCTATTGCATATTTTTTGGATGCAAATTAGTTTTCACGCGAGAGAGAGCATCGTGAGGCTTTAGTGAGTGAAAGTTCACTTTTGTGAGAAGAATGGATAACAGGAATGGTAATTAGGGTTTTAGTTTTGTAATAATAAAAATATATACATATAGATCCGGGTGGGTGGGCCCATTTCACACCTAGAACCAAGAATCGGATCGATATTCACCAATTCTAGTTTTTAGTAACCGGGAACCGCCCAGAATCAAATGGTTCAGGCGGTCCCTGGTTTGGTCTAATTCTTTTGCTCACAGTTAAGAGCGATTATTGAGTAAATCTAGTGCATTATTTATGCCGACCCAAAGCCATGGGATGAGGAGATTTCGTGAGACACAAGCCATGTGGTTTTGTTGCATTTTGACCCCACAATTCTTGTCTTTCTGCATTTAGCATCACTCTTTTTTCTCTACGTTATCCTGTTTCTTGCTTCACCTCGCAAAGCTCTTGAGTCATTGTCCACCAGATCGGTTGTTCACAACCCACATAAACAGACCCCGCGAAGCAAGCAAACTGATTTCATCACATGGTTGCTAATGAGCCGATGCACAAAATTTTTTTTAAATGAAAGATCCGCTTAGAGTAGAACAAAAACGTTCGGAACGAACGTCGTTACTCATGCATGATTCGCAATCCCCATCCTACTCTGCCTATTTGAGAATATCACCGATATGAATTCATACAATTTATGATATTCTTTGTGAAATTGTATTGTGAGATTTTGTGGGACCATGTCAACTGTACAAAAAAAAAAAATTTAAGCTGTTAAATGAATGCGTGATTTAATATTTAGGGTTAATTGCATTTGAAGTCATGAAAGTGCAATTGGGTCCTAAAGCTTTCAAAAAGTGCAATCAAATCCTACAGCTTGTCAGAAAAGTGCAATCAAATCCTAAAACTTTCAAAAAGTGCAATCAAGTTCCAAAACTAATCATGAAAGTGCAATTGAGTCTTAAAACTTTTAAAATGTCCAATCAATGAAAGGATATGATTGGACTAATTTGACAAGTTTTATGGCTTAATTTCATTTTTTGAAAATTTTAAAATTCAATTACACGTTCGTAATAAATTTTAGGATTTCTAATACACTTATCCCTAATATTTAAATATTCTATCACATATAACATTTTAGATACTTATATAATTTTTTTCCTTGGCAATTGATCTAGTGGCGCAAGATGGATTCGGGGTTAGGACATTGAGGTAAGAGCTTCGATCCTGCACGCATGTGAAGAAAAACATAGATATGTTCCTTAAATAATTGATTCCATAGTATGTAACATGTTGTCCAAGCATGTGAGCCCGGTGTTCGATTCTTCTTACGCGTGTTCCTCATTTTCTACTTATTAGGACAGAAAGCAAGCACGAATCCAATTATTTTTGAAATTATATAGAGCTCATCTGTTTAGACTTGATCATAAGCAGGAAACCGCCGAAATTCAAAGCGATGATTCAAATTTTTAAAAAAATATATGAAAAAAAAATATGCGTACTTACTTATTAATATTTGTACATCACATATATTTCGGGTGTCTCGAATTAAAAAAGGGTCAAAATTCCACGACTTTTAAAGTAAGTAAAAATCCGTCTAGAGTACATGCTTAAAGTGTTTGTATATTCAGTGTTCCGCAAAAAAAAAAAAAATCATGGTCAGTTGTGAATGAAAGTTCGTGTACCCTTCTGGCCTTTTATACCAGTTTCAATTTTAGATACTTAGGAAGATCGATCTTTCACAAAAATTTCTAATTAGTGTCACCGGATTGAGATGAAATTCATTGGACAAGAAACTTTGCCTGCTTGCTAAAAACCCATGATCGTTTTTTTTTTTTTCCTTTTAAAGATAAATGCGAGTTGTTACGTCTCGAGTTTGAGCCCGTTTAATTAATCTGGCCTAAAGTTTCAAGTGCGAGAAGCACAATTACGTCGGCAAACAAAAGTCGAGAGTTATGAATTCGCGTAGATGTCACCACCGACCTCGAATCATGGCCACACCATTTCACATGTATGTTTATTTGTGTAGGGTTTGAGAGCGGCTTGACACCCTTCTTGGTGCGCAGGGTGTGCCCACCAGCATGGACCTTGATCCTCTCGTGTCGAAGCGAAGCTTCACCACACATGTGCATAGTTCATTCGCAATTGATTTTAACTCTCAATTCTCCAATTGACAGAGATTTTTATGTTGCGGCCGGCTCTACCCGTCAAGTAAGTACCGACGTTCGGATCGAATCATGTAAATCTCTCATATTATTTATCATTTTCTATTGATTTTTCTTGTAATTTCATTCTCCTTCATATAATTTGAATTGCACGGTCTGTTAGTTATTTATCGACATGATTATATGCGGCCCATGTGGGCATGAAAGTCAAAACCATAATCACGGAACAAGCAGAAATGGACAACATGGAAGCCCTCCGCACGTAATTCGGAATATCAAAGGACTATCATACCATGGTGGAGACATGGGGACCATCATGGCACGACGCGTGATCGGTAAAGATGGCGTATTTCTTAGGAAAATGCTAAACCGATCGTCCTCCATAAAATGACGGAGTAACGGTCAATGCTCAGACACAAACTTTTTTTAAGAAACAAGTGAAAAACCAAACTTGCTTTTTTCTCTTCAAATACCCAGTTTCCTTGTTAGAAAGTTAGTGGAGCGCTGTCATTAGGTGAAGTGACGGTGTCGGTTAGCTTAGCAATGCTCTCTTTCTTATGACCATGACACGATATGACATCGTTATGGATTAATATCAAAAAAAATTTTAAATTGATACATTTATGATAAATTTATTCAAAATTAATTTTTTAATCATGAAAAATCTAAAATTTGTACACTTGTAACAAATTTACCTTGAACTAATTTTTTGACCATGAAAAATCCTAAATTGGTATATCTGTAATTTATATATGACAAATTTATCATCCGTTAGTTTCCGTTAAATTTAGTTAATAGCACAAAAAATCCTATATTGGCACATCTATGACAACCAAAGGGTAAAACCCTAAATTAATATACCCTGTCAATTGTTATGTGTTATCAAACTCGATAATTTGAAAAAAAAAAATTGACGAAAACTAGTAGAGGGTAAATTTATCATAGGTGCACCAGTTTGGGGTAAATTTATCACAGATGTATTAATTTGGGGCTTTTCGTGGTAAAAAAAAATAATTTATGGTAAATTTGTCACAAGTGTATCAGTTTAGAGTTTTTCATGATATTAATCCCATCGCTATTTATGCTAAAATCCATATTTACCACGACAGGAAAATGAATTTAGAAAAGGAAGGAGCAAGCGACGTTTATTTTAAATGCCACGTAATTAATAATTATTCCACGTCGTATCGGTTGACTAGATGGACTCTCACGTAGAATATTTTAATGCCGGGATGCAACTTGAAGCTGAACTAGGTTGACCCCTGATCCGATCACGACCCGCACAGCGATTGGCCTCGGGTCAAAAATTAGGCACGAACTAGACTGTTATTGCAGCCATTATCTCGGTTGAGTATGGATGAATAATATTCCCTTCCCACTAGTCAAAGAATTGGACTTTTTGGGTCAAATCTTTCAAATTAAGCCGTCCTTTTATTTAATCCTCAAGAAGGTTCTCTAATTCAGGGATTACGGTAAACACACTTTTTTTTTATCTTAGAAAATCATGCAAAAAGATTTTTATACATTTGTTGAGGATTCCGGACACTCGAAGGCTCGACATGAAGTATGACTTTTCACTCTAAAGGGTCAAAAAACCGTTCATAAGTTAGAAATAAAAGTCGTGCCAAAATAGCTATTTTTCTTAGGCTAAACCTATGTCTATTCTCTTCTGTGCTGCTTGATATATATCCAAGCATTCGGCCACTTTTAAAATTTGCGATGAATTCTCGGTGATTATCCTCCATTAACTAGAACTCGAATGAAATAATAGAAAAATCTTTAAGATTAAGACTCTGTTTGTTTCGCGAAACATAAATGATTTGAAAAACATTTTACCAAAAATAATCGCTTGTATCTTTTATAAAAACGAAGGAACGAAATTTTTTTTTTATCCTTCACGAAAATGTTTAGACCAAAACATTTTTTATTTACTAATTATTTCAAGCGATACAATCGACTATTTTAAAAAAATTATTTATCAAATCGTTCATTTTTTACGAAACAAATGGAATCTTTTTTCTGTTTGCCTAATGAGAAGGTAGCAAGACATAGGCAATACAGACACTTTGAGACCATACATTGTCCCAAAAATTATTGACACATGGAACCCTGGAGGACCGACATAAATAAATTATCAAATGTAGATGATGCCTGCGTAAGCAACCAGCGATCGACGTACCTGCACGCACGCCTAGACGGTCGAAATCCCAACCACGAGGAGCGGATAGTTATGTGATCCATACTCTTCCGTCGCAATGTCAATTAACGACGTAGTGTACAGTAATGTTACCTCCCTTACATCTGTGCTTAGCTTTCCTAGTCACATTTTCTTAGTACTAATGATGTTATTAGGGACAGAATCCGTCCACTAAAAATGTTTTGCGGTCTCAAAGAAGACAGTTGAGGGTCTCTAGGAGGCAAAAAGAAAAGGGTTGGGGGAGTTCAGATCTTTTTATATTAATCTTTTTGGCCGAAGTTGGGGGGGAATTCCCAGCTATGTTTGGCCAATAGGCAGTGCCTTAGCTTTTGTTAAAGTCAAATTCACAAAAAGAAAAGAAGAAGAAAAATAATAATAGTAAAAAACTCAAAAGGGTTAAATCGCAAATTATTTTTAATCCATATATATATCGGTTCGTATGTGTAGACAATAGACATAAACAATCTCTCGAACCCTTGCAATTACTCCACGAGAAGATGTGATGGACCTTTTCTCCAATTTTCTTCAGGAAAGCTCGAAAGACAAAAAAATTTCGCCCTCCAATTGCGTAAATGACGCGGTATGACCGACCGATTACGATGCCTCTATGGGTCCAATCAATTTCGCGATTGGAATTTGGAAAATCGTTGTCGCTATTTGAGCCGGTATAGTTCTCTCTTTTGCCCATTGAACAAAACAAAATTATAATTTATGGATGTGATTGCACTCAAAATGAAAAATATCATGGATGATATTGAACAATTAGAAGGAACTTAGGGGTGTGCCATGACGATATATATCCCTTAAGTTAAAATATCGAAAATCCCTTCTTAGGTCCATATATACGGTATAAAGCAAACTTATATGAAAATTTCAATCTCAAGTTTTTGCCCAATTCTATTAGACTCCATGCATAATATTTACACCATGACAATGCATTTTGATATACAAACATAAATTCTGATTTTAAATGCTCATGATAATTTACATATATAGTAGCATTAATTTCCCGTATAATAATTTTGAATCGTCAAGCTTTTCTATCCCATAATCATTTGAATTAATTATCTATCTTGGTTAGCTTCTGTAGATATTTTCCTTTCTTCATATATATTTTAATTTTTAAAATTTTTTTCACAGGAAACCTTTTTTCTAGTGTACAGAAGGTACATATGAAAATTTATCCGAAAAAATATAAATTATCAGTCAAATCTACCGCAAAGATTTATCTGCAGATTATTCATTCCTGAAAATTTTTTTTTGGTCAAACTTTTTCGACATCTTTTACCGTCTATTTTGCCGTAGGAGATAATCTAATTTTGGAAAAAGAAAAAAGAAAATTTGATGTTTAAGGGGGAGAAGTATTTTTTTTTAAAGGAAAATGACACAGATTGTCTCTGAACTTTAACTTAATATGTAATGAGGTCTTTGATATTTTAATATGCTCAATATGGTCCCTGAACTTTAACTCAATATGTAATGTCGCCCTTATAATAATGTTTAATGTTGTCTCTAAATTTGAATTAATAAAAGGGTAATATTTCAAATTTTCATATAATTTGGGGACATGTAGAAAAAAATTTAAGGACCACATGTAATAATTTTATAATATACGGTCATTTCAGGAGTCAAATGGGGGGAAATCCGAAATAGGAGACGCAACCCAAAGCAGCCACAGAGAAGCGACTTGTTGCCGTAGGGTCGCCTGCGTTGGCGCATTTCGGACCAGATTGTCGTCGTCTTCTTCCTCTCCTACACATTCCCAAATGCGCAGCATAAAAAGTCCAAGTCTTTGGCAGTCAGTCAGTCCTGAGCGGAGGTGGAGCCTCCCTCTCAACCTCGTCTCTTCCATGAATTTTCTTCTTTCTCTTTCTAAACTTTTCCAAATTCCTCCACCCGAAGAGCAAGTCTAACCTCTCTTCCCTTCGCTACTTCTCTCCAACTTCTCTTCCTCCTATATCTGGTGCCGCCTCGTTGGTCCTTCATCGGGGCATTGACCACCTTTTTCTCGTGAACTTCCAGAGGAGGGCTCGAGAGTCGTCTGAGCAGCGAGGAGCTTTTTCGCATTTGGCATATACCCACACTCGGTTCTTAAAGAGAGTCCAGCGTCTTTTCTCATCTGGGTTTGCTTCAAACTTTCGCCCTTTTGGTGTTTTGACGAATTTGCGATTCATTCCTCGCGAGTTCTTTCGTTTGAGGTGGTTGTCGAGAAAATCTCGATCGTAGAGTGAGAAAGCAATGGGCGATTCTGAGCCCAGCGGGACACTGGACAACTCTGCCGCCGTTGAAATTACCGGCAAGATCATGGTGATAGCAATTATAATCCTTTTCTTGGTCGTAGTCTTTGTTCTTTTCCTCCACTTGTATGCCAAGTGGTTCTGGTGGCGCGTGGAGGAGCCCCCTCGTCAGGGCCTCAACCGCCGCCGGCCGCGGCGTCGCTTCGTGTTCGTCCCTGGCCAAGAGATGGCAGCCGTGGCGGCGCGCCGGGGGCTGGATCCCTCTGTCCTGCGGTCCATTCCGGTCGTCGTGTTTCGGCCTGAGGAGTTCAAGGACGGGCTTGAATGTGCCGTTTGTCTGTCTGAGCTTGTTGACGGAGAGAAAGCCAGGTTGTTGCCCAAATGCAATCATGGGTTTCATGTGGATTGCATTGACATGTGGTTTCAATCGCATTCGACTTGCCCGCTTTGTCGAAATTCCGTCCATGGAGCGCCTGAGAGTCATATTGATGTTGGTCCTGAGGAAAACAGGGTCGAATCTTTTAATGAATCTGTGGAATCGAGTGTTGAAGATATTTCAGCTGGTGTATATTCCGCAGAGTCCCTGAATTTTCCTACTAATGTGTTGTTCTGGGGTGATGAGACTCAGGTTAGCTCTAGGACTGGTTCTCTGGAGGAAGGCCCTGTTCCTTCAGAGGAATCAGTGATTCCATCACCTTCGTCCTCAATTCGGCCAGATGGGGCTTTGGTGATTGACATACCGAGGCAGACAATGGAGAGCACGTCGTCCTTTTCGCCATCTACGAGCGGGTGCGCACAAGATGAAGTGAAGTCACCGATGACCACGAGATTGAGGTCTTTGAAGAGGCTTTTGAGCAGGGAAAGAAGAGTGAATCCTTGCAGTCCTACTTCTGCTGATGTGGAGCAAGTTGGGAGAAGTCTGCCATGTTAATACGAATTTATGTGTTAAAGGTGCTGGCGAGTCTTCTGCTGCGGTTGATTCATTAAGATGATGATTAAATCAATCCTTTTTCAAGCCAATGATTCATTTAAGATGTCAAGTTCAGGCATTTTGTAGGTCAATTTGGATGTCCTGCTCCGGAAATCCTTGAGAATCGCCGAATTTGCTGGGAAAGGCAAGCTTCCCAAATTGAGGTGCTTGAACTTTTGCTTTTCTGTACAGAACAAAAAAGTTCGATTGAATAGTATCAACGGAAGTTGGTCTCTGCTATTGAGTCAGGGTGCCATGACTTCCTTACGATGAGTACATTGTATGCAAAGAAAATCGCTTCTCTGTTTTAGATGATGGAAGATGGATATTAATCACTTTCAACAGAAGATGTAGTGGATAATTGTTCGCTCAAAATTTTATCGATATCAAGTTTCGCATTCAGTTGTGTACAAAAGTTTATATTCTTATCTCTACTTTTAGACTGTATCTGCTCTATCCTTGCATTTGATGCAGCCACTTCTCTTCTATTATCAGTCATTCTCAAGATTTGGCATTGTGAACTTGCTTAGATTCAGGTTGACTTGTGATCTGATTGAAGTTTGGATTATCTCATTAGTTCATTTCTTCACTTCCGCCTCAGTGAATTTAGCTTTTGCAGAGTATATGCCCCTTAATTATCCTGATTGAATTTATGAGATCGGCTGCGGTTAAATCACGGTGGCTTGTGATTGTAATCACTAAACAAAACTTCAAGCACCGGACAATTCGTCTTTTGCCTTCATGTTAGCCTAGTTTCATGGATGTGGCTCAAGACTAGCCGGTTGTCCATCGCCTGGATAGATGAAAGCTCAGCCTTACATCAAGGCTATCAACTCTTTTACTTCAGCTGTTGATCTCACCACTTGATCATAGAAATGAAACAGAAAGAAGCTTTCAAGAATACATTGCTTGTTAACTGAAAATAGAGACACCATCACTAGGTTTTGTAGCAAGATAATGGAAAAAGTAATGAACTACCGCAATCTCTTAACAGATCACTTGCAATCTCTTGTTTTATATCCTCGCTGTCCATGGACTGCTTCTGAGCTATCAAATGCAGGGAAGGGAAAAGCAAAACCGATTAATTGAAACAAAATGCACCAGAATCAATTAAGCTACCCAGTTCTTTCCTTTAAGCATTCCATTATATGCCTTATACAAAGATCTTTTAGATGCTTATCACAACTGCACTACTGCCCTCTCACGGATATGAGCTGCCAGGTAACAAAGTAAACAGGACCATACTGCTTTGCACGGCGGGGATCGATATGTTCAAGAGCTGCGTAGGGTGTCTCATTCTCCATTGCCCAGGAGGATCTGAAGAAGCCCGTCAGAGGGCCCGAGGATGAGCAATGGGGTCGCTCACCTGGCTTCCCGGTCCCACTGCTCTTCGTGTGTAATGGACCAGAAACATGATTTCTTATTGGGTTAGAGCTCTGAGAACCGCTTGCAGGTTCGACTCTGGACTTGCTCTTCTTTTCAAATTTCTTATATGCTTTCGGCCACCACGAGACGAGAGAATTCTTCCACGATTTCTTGCTCTTCTTGACTTCGCTCAGCGTATCGATATCTGCTACTGGCGATGGAGCTCTAGAACTTACTTCCTCACTTCTGTGTCTTCTTGCTTCATCTAAGAACTGAAGAAAGCCAAAACTTTGGTGAAATTAATCCTAAAGAGCAAGTCCATAAGACCCCAAGAGATGACAGAGAAACACGTCTATCTCACTAGAGGCCTTCATTCTCAGACTAGAGAGACCTTTATCTTCTGGTTTAAAGAGAACGGTCTGCTACTTCGGTATGTTTTCAGAACATATTCATCCCACTGAGTAGTTCATGTTTCACAAACCCAGAAATCTCTGACTGCTCCTTGTACAACATAACGTGAAACGAAACCTTTGCTTTTCCTACATGTTTGAAAACCGGTTTTATTTTTTCCCTTTAGCTATCGCTTGTTCTCGAAAGCTCAAGCGAATTTGTCTCAATCTCATCAGAATTATTACCTCAGAGAAGTCCAACACGGGGTTGAATTCGAAGTCCTCGCCATATTTGCTCCCCTCGGATTCTCGGGCCATATGGGATTTCCTCATTTCTTTTTTCACCTGGAATCATGAACAGAGGGGCTACACGAACAAGTTTAAAAGAGAAATCTCTCTAGAGAGACGACAATGACAAGGCAAGGTCATAAAGAGAATGCTGGGAGGTCATACCAGCGGTACGTTAGAAGAGGATACAGCTTCTCGAAGGGCATGAAACAGGCAAAGTGCCAGCTACCAAATGAAAACTCACAGAATGTGTGCCTGTGACTCTGTACATATGAGAGATCCTGGCATTTACTACGGGTGGTCGAAATGGACAACTTAAGATTTTCAGGCCTCTAATCATGGTATGGTAACTGTATGGAGGATACGTTGGCACTGTCCATGGAAAGGTCAATCACATTGCAATGATCTCGTGATGAGCGTTCACTTCACGGTTCACGCAGGCTCGAGTAGACCACAAGCGACCCTGTTACGACGGGAATATGTGCGCCGAGCGGACGAGATTGTCTCGGAACCGCTTATCTCAGGTGCGGCCCTCGCTAAATAGCTTCAAGACGCTGGACTGTCCATAAAGGTAGGGCCATGATAACTCGATTTAATTTTCCTTGCAGCTGAAGGCCTAACTTGATGGGCTCTGCCAAGGGCGGAGGATCAGATTTTACATGGATCTTCGCACTGGGATGTTCCAGTGATGTTGGGTCTCCGAAGACAAGTTATAGTGCGACAATCATGAACTCCTCTCTTGCTAAATCCATGATAACAAAGCTTTGACTTTACTACAGAACGCAAGCAGAGCTGATCGTGGCCCGGCAGCTCCCTAGGCTCGCTCCAGGCTCGACGTCGAAATCATCGGGCCTGAGCGAGAGCTGTCTTGTTCTTGAGGCCGGTCGGCCTTTAAGGTTTGGAAAAGGGACTCCGGCGACGCTCACGAAGCTGCCCTTAACATACAAAGGGGAAAAGAATGCAATGCGAAGAGATCCTAACAATCAATACCTAAAATGGTACAAAACAAAAGTAGAAAAATTTTACGCAAGCGGTTTTATCCACCCTTTGTTTGAGATTTTAACCACCCACTTTCTCACTAACCATCAAATCAATGATGAACGAGGCCGCTTTTGGGAAAAAATTAGTACCCCAACGATTTATACTATTTATAAAAATAGATGACCTCAATCCGAACTTTACTTTTCATTTGCATTGTTTCAATTTACATTCGCACGTCGATTGTATTCTTCGAAACATGTTTTATAATCAAGACTCTCTAGGCCCGATTCAGAAGCCCATCAATTTGCTCTTCTTTCAAATGTCGTGAGCCTAACGGCGTGATCTTGTAAACTACATATATGGGCCACATGATTTTCGTCCGAATTTTTTTCTTTTTGATAATTCGAGGGCACAAACATATGTTGGAAATGATGCTGAGGAAATGGAATCAAAATGTAGTCAGATTTTGAGGCGTGTAATCACTCTCTTTTAGGATTAATTTGCTCCAAGAAGTTGCTATAGGTGTCTGGCAAATTCCTTTCAAAATACAACAAAGTCACGGTGAGAATACTGCATAGCAATTTTAGTAAATCTCCTAAAATTCTTTGCAAAAACAATGAAATAATGGATGTATCTCCCTTTCTCTTGTTTTTAAGGAAGACGAAAAATGAAGGAACTTTGTTTTTGTCGTTCTGAAAATAATTGAACACAATTGTCCTACATATAATACAAATAGAACACACCTCTTGGTGTCTAAACTACCAATACGAACACACCCATCCAAGTTCGAAAAATTGCAATTCGAACATAACCCTTCAAGCATGAAAACTATCAATTTTGGGCATACCATTTCATGTCCTAAAGTAGACGGTTTTGTCCAAACAGTCACGAGTCAAAAAGAGTAAAATAAATTTATAGATATATTAATTTCGAAAATTTTAAAAAAATTTTATTGTTAATCACGAGTCCAATCCTTTGACTTGTGCAAGTGGTCCCGACCTAAAGCAATTTGCACATAGCTAGTGATCATACGAACTAACGACCTCCAACTCCTTAGTTGGAAATCACCAAATGCCACAAAATTTTGTTTGCTTTAGTTAGTCATTACATAATCATATACCAATATGTATCTTAGATTGCGCTTAAGCTCCCCAATATATTTTCATCCGATTTCTTCTTCGTCATTGCCTAAAAGTAAGGTTTCTCTTTGATTTGAACGTAGTCCGCACAAAGTAAACAAGAATAAGCTAAGACCAATAGCAAGGAAGCCTTACCGAAGTATCAGACTTTTCCTTTTCTCTTTTATTCTGGGAAGGGGTGAAGAGCTTACTAAAGGGGTGACTCACTCGATCCTCACTGCCTTCCAATTGCCTGCCCATCGTTTGAGAACCACCGTCTTCCTCCATGTCTCGGCGGCAGCGGCGGCTATGAGTGGTTGCACGGTTGCAATCTTTTTGTGGTCAACTTTAGTAAGCTCTTCACCCCTCCCCAAAATAAAAGAGAAAAGGAAAAGTTTACACCGCCTATCCATTTGCATGCAGTGACGACGGGTAATGTGGATGTGTTTCTTATTTTAACGTACCGGTGCCTATATGCTCTACATCCCCCAATTCCCTCCTAGAGTTTTTCTTCCTAGGAGAAAGGGAATTCTGATGATACTTACGAGGTCTTCCAACCCTAAGATTATGTCCTGATCATCCGTGAGCCTTTTAAGGCCCTGCTCACAACTAAATTGGCCAACATATTAATGAGGAAAATAATCGTGATGAGGAACCACTAATCAATGCAGCTTCTTCTTTTGGAGGGAGTGAATTTCCGTTTTTAACCCTTTTCCTAAGTGAAGAATTTGCAATCCCAAATTGGTTTGTTTAAACAATACAAACAAAGCAGCCTAAGTTGGAGTTACTTTATTAGCTCTATCATGCATTTCCAAGCATCTGTTTTACCATTAGAGAGAACTTAGAAAATAAGTTTTGGAATATTTTCCTTTCTCTCTCAACTTACTAGCTGAAAAGGCACGCGCGCTCATATGTGAAAAAAAATTCGAAATTGATATGAATGATAGAAGAGGAAGAGAGATTCATACTATTTCACGAAACATGTTCAAATTGTTGTAGGATCGGGAAGATCGACTAAGTACAACCCACGGATAATTTTGAGGGATACAGTGATATGCAATCGTGGTTGCAATTTTAATTTCTCATTCCGTACGTCGTTCAACAATACACTATTCTCATTAATATTGCGGCAAAAATGTGACTTCATAAATCCGTCTAGTAAAAGTTTGAGATTGAAAATCGTGTCTCGATTCATATTAATTTATTTTATTTTCAATTATCATGGAGCGTTCGCTTTTCAGAATTTGACTTATCATTACGAAAGATCTATATGTCAAAACACATTTCCTGGACAACATATTCTGTCGGCAGCACATCATGACTTACAGAGAATTGCAAAGGGCAAGGCAAGGCCCCATTTGAATGCGATTGCGGGTGGTGATCAACATCATCTTCTTTTCTCTTTTTTCCCTTTTTTTTTTCTCCCTTCCTACTTTTGATTTATTGTTATCATCACTATTATTTTTGGACAGACATGGAGAGGAAATTAGGGTTATTGCTCGCTAGGAATTGGAGCGTAATTGGCGGGCTTTCAAAGGTCTACCAACAAACGGATCGGAACCGCCGTTTTGAAGACATTCATTACAAAACGACATTGAAAAAGACCAGTATTATTGGTGCAAGTACCACCCATGTTCATGTTCTCGTCGAATAATAATGGGATCCAACAGTCATGTCGTTGTCTGCTCTGCTTGCTTCGCATTCAGTTCCTAGATCACATGCAGATCTAAATGCGACTAGGATACTCTTTTTTTTTTTTTTTAATTTCCATTTTTCACGGGATAACATGTATTAAATTGATTTTCGAAGGACGTCAATATGGAAAAGATTGCATGGCCAGAGATGTTTCATCATCATCACTATAGCTCTTATCAAACTTCAAAGAGGTTTCTTCAAGCCGCCAATTGCGATGAAAATGCCCCTTTTTTTAGGGTTTGCTCCTAAATAATAGATCATTCGCAGCAATCATACGGAACAAGCATCTTACTTTTCATTGGAGAATAATTATCCAGCTCGAATCTCTTCTTTTTCTTACATTTCTCTTATTATTATTATTTTTTTTTTAGGAAAAAGATATGTGCAGGTATTCAACCGGCGCACGGGCTAGGTATGTGCTTAGCTGGGCTTCTTCACTAATGACTAGTCATCAATCATGTGACGAAGGAGAACCAAACGAGATCGTTGTTGGCACTATCCGAGTAATTTATGAGTTGTCAAGCAAAGGGGGGACGTAACCCTAATGCGTGCTACCACTTATATTTGTATAACATTAAAAAGGAGTGGACCAAAGCGGGTGCAAAGAAAGGATTATCCAAACGAAAGCAGATGGTGGACATTGCAGACACTTCGATGCTTAAAGCGTACTGCGTACGCACTCTTATCGAGAGAGATACGTTTGCTCGCGCATCGAAAAGTAAGACAGAAGTTAGATGGCCTGTGATGTCCAGTAATGTGCGGTTGTCGCGAACTTGGAGATGGACTGATACGTATCGTGACCTGCCTGCACATGTCATCCCGCACTTAATACCACCTTTTCTTTTCTTTTTGTTAAGCGTGAGTTCAAAATATGATATGCAAATAAAAGAAATGAGAGCCTATTTCTTTGGTTAAAAATAGAAGGAAAGTGAAAAATAAAATATTTCCTAGCCTTCTTAGGAGCTGGAGGAACAAATTAAGAGATGACCCCACGAAAAGATACATAGTCTTCACTCTTTTTTCTTTTTCTTTTTCTTTTTTTACTTTTTCCCTCATGCCTTTTTTTTTTCCTTGAAAAAGAAAAGCCGAGCTGCGTCGTCTTTAATTATTTCCTTTGCTTTATTAGATTTATTTTGTTTCCCTCGCTTTAGTAGTTCCTCTTTAGCCTGACCAGCTGTTTCTCACGAATCGTGTGGTCTTCTTCTATGAGAGGTACTTCTTTTGGAAACCGAAATTATCGAAGTTTCCACGTTCCAATGTTCCATTGCACTAGCGTTGCATGTGCAAATTATTCAGTAATTCGATTTCTAATAGACTTAATATCATTATTGTTTGTGCAATCGCATCGGACAAATGATGCTTTGGTAGGGAGTGACTGAGCATAGAAATTATGGGTATAATTTATTAAAAGGAATCAAAATGAATTTGGATATATGAGATACGATGAGAAATTGGACTTTCGAGAGGTTATAGAAAATTTTGACAGAATTCAATATACCTTGATTCGATTCTTTAACGAGCGGTTGAAAGACACTCTTTAATCGATTTCTATTAAATTCTAGACAAAGAATCGTGTAACGAGATATTAGAATCGTCGCGAGACAAATAAATACATGAAAATTAAACACCACAAAAAGTAAGAGCATCGAGAAGCACAAATTCCTCCTTTTCTTTAATTAATTAATCATTCGAACCGCTCCAACACTACTTTGAGAGGTTAACCAGGGAACTGCCTTGGATCCTTGGTATCTGGTTAAATGTTAACCTCACCAAAGTAGGGGATTCTTTTGGCTCCTACAGGGGCCTTTGCAGCCTGTCTATTTGATATGCAGGGACGGTGGGCTCCACGAATGCATTCCTTATGTTAACATGCCGTTGCCTGCACGTTCTGCACCCATTGTTGGTATAGTATCTTTTTTTTTGCCATGTCCTCAACAATACTCTTTTATTATTTTACATCCATGTGATCCCGAGGTCCGAACGAGAATCCAGATGTAGCATTTTAAGGACTTGCTAAGATCCATTATTCACCTTAAATTACCATTGGTATAATTTCGATGAGTTCGGATAGGCTCTTATCTTTTACTTTTTTTTAGGGTAAAAGTGATCAAAAATCCCAAACTATGTCCATTGTGACACATTTACCCTAAACTTTTTTTGTAACACAAAAAACCTCAAACTTATACTTGTATGACATATTCATGCCAAAGTTATACTTGTGCAACATATTTATCCAAACATTTATTTTCTAGACTTGTATTTATGTCACACGAGTATAAGTTTGGGGTTTTTTATGTCAGAAGAAAAGTTTCGAGTAAATGTGTCACATAGATACAAGTTTGGAATTTATTGTGTCACAAATGAAAAAAACAAAATAGGTAAATGTGTTACAATGGGCATAATTTGAGATTTTTTGTGACTTTTTCCTTTCGTTTAGTGTAAACTTTGCGGTGGAAGTATTTTGACTTTTCATCTAGAATATCCGAAGTTTTCGCAATATTATGAAAATTTAGACAATATTTCAAATATGGACGAAAAAGTGAAAAGCCAATTCTAATTATTCATAAGACTTATACTTAATTAATAAAAAGAAACGAAATGGTGAAACCTTTCGCGAGGGGAGTATCATTCGTGCAACTGTAAAGTATCCAAGCAAAACATAGAAAAATCTAAATGGCAAGTTGGATGTCTTTGCATTTGGCCAAGAATTTTTGTTTAAAGATTTCAGCTACAAGTTGCGCCGGGCTATGTCAGAGATCAAATAAAAATGGATTTGGATACGTGATATATAATCACATAATGGTAAATGATGATAAAGAGACGACACGCAAAAGCCAAGAAAATATTCCTCGTTTATCATAAATAAATTCAAGTTGCAATGTGCAACGGTCCATGCCCAATGTTTCAGAATTCGAGGAGGCAAAAAAGGAAAATGTAAAACAATATGAAATTACCCATTCACGTGGAATTGAAAAGCCAAAGGACAGATTTTAATGTAAAACAATAGTGAAAGTCTCAAATATTTTAAGAAATACAAATGTTAACATACGACATCATTTGGAAATTTTTATGATTTTCTCCAAAATGTAAAACGTGCTTTTATGTTTTATGAAAGATGACATTTTTTTCGAGGCTTAAAGTCAAAACAAACGCCTTTTAAAAGATGAGAGCGAAAGCACTCCTTATGATAGGCTCTCTAAACAATTTTTTTTTATAATGAAAGGGGCGAAGCCCAAATATTAAATTATAACTATTCTGACGAAACTTGTACCAACCTGATCTCTTAACAATAAAGAAATCAAATCACTCAGTGGCCTATCTAAAACGAAGGCGTCAGTCGCATCACACAAGCAAATAACCCAATTGGCTAACCATTCGATACATGAATTGCCTTCCCGAAAACTATACTGGATTTTGACATGCTGGAAACACAACAAGAGTTCCTGAATCTTGGAAATGAGCATGTCACCAAAGTTGAGAGTACACTCAAAGAGTCGGCTAAGTATGAACCGAGTACAACCTTAATTACACTATTAAACTTAAGTAGGTTGTAAGTAAAATAGATAATCTCGATCCAATCTCTTATGGTTATTCATATAATTGGGTTGCCGTCATTGGGTTCGTCTATTATATATTAGGTTACTTCCAATTTTACCCTAAATAAAAATTCTCTCACTCACGCAATAAACGACAACTATGTCATTTAAAATTCCACTTCTGTAGAGCACATTCTCACTCACCAACCTACCTCGCATTTTGCCAAAAAAAAAAATAATACCCCGCATCTTTAATGGTTACATAGAATTCTCTTCGTCAAAATTTTAAATTATCTCAATATTTTATCGTCATTCTCTTATTAAAATTTGAAACAATATGCATAATGATAATCGAGCACGTGAGTTATCATAAATTTCACATAAAAATATGCATGATGATAATTATGTACACAAGTAGCACATTGCAAAAAAAGTACCAAAAAAGTCATAAACATTTTTTTAATTGTTGCCAATTTAGCCTTAAACCTTTCAATTTGACCAATTTAGTCTTAAACCTCATCACAATTTACCAATTGAGTCTATCCGACTAATTTAGGCCAGAAATTGTTGATGTGGATTATGGCGGTCCCACGTGGAATAACCGACGCTGACGTGGACATTTCTTAATATTTTTTTCCTTTCCTTGTCTTTCGCTTCTCTTTTTGCCAGTGGCCAATTGCCGGCCACAGGCCATGGCCATCAAGGGCTCTCCCTGCCTATGCTGGGGTAGGCCTTGTTAGTCCTTGCTGGGGCAAGGGCTCCTCTCGCCAAATCGAGCGAGGTCGACCCTCGTTGGGCGTCGCCTAGGTGAGGGAGAGCGCTGTCAAGATTCCTCCTCACCAAAGAGAGGCCAAGCGAGGGTCATCCTTGCTAGATCTAGTGAGGCCGCTTTGGCTTGGACGAGGGTCATCCTCGCCATATCTAACAAGGGGAGCCCTCACTGCACTCGCCCTCGCCGAGCATAGCCTATGGCTGGTGGCCAGTGACCTGCCGCTAGCAAAAAGAAATGGGAAAGAAAGGGAAAATATATATAAAGAAATTGTTCACATCAGCACCAGCAATGCCACGTAAGATAGTTGGTGTTTACGTCAACAATTTCTGATCTAAATTGGCTATATGGACTCAATTGGCAAAGCATAAAAAGGTTTAGGATTAAATTGGTTCAATTGAAAAGTTTATGATTGAATTGGTATCAATGTAATATGTTTATGACTTTTTTGGTATTTTCTCCACATAAAATCTGGTTAATTTTACGCAACGAGTTAATGCACACTCGAATATTATTTTAACTCGGTTGACTTCTTAAAACGTTGAATCTTCAATCCTCATGATTTAGGTTAGTCATTGCTATACGTAGGTTCACTTTTAGGAGTAGGGATTGTGTTCACTAACAACTTCGTCGGTGGAGGAGGGTCTCGAATATTTTCTTTAGGCTTCGGACGGTCCTTTAGGAAGGAGAAAGAATTATTTGATACAGGTGAAAATTAGAAATATAAATAAAAAAAACTAAAAAAAGAAAATCAGTGCTATATCAATCATAAAATTGATCAATCAACTGTATCAATAATGATTGATATAAATTGTGTACAAAAAAAAAAGTACTTAAACTTTTTCTCTCTTTTTATACCCATGCCATTTCCCATCACGCTCCCATTGACACACTGAGGCTCCTATCGTCTCCTGTCTTCTTCACAATGGCCAACGTCAAGCAAGTCCTCGCCGGAATCTCAACTTCCGGCACGAGAAACCGAAAGCTCCTCCTCTCCATCTCCGGTTGCCTCCTTCTCGTCGCCTCCGTGATCGGCATTGTCGCCGGTGTCAACTCTCGCAACCACAACCGGAACTCCGACGTTACCACCCTCACCCCATCGACCCACGCCATCCTCAAGTCCTCATGCAGCTCCACGCGCTACCCGGACCTCTGCTACTCTGCCGTCGCCACCGTCCCCGGAGCTGCCGCGGGCCTTGCCACCCAGAAGGACGTCATCGAGGCGTCGCTCAACATCACCACCGTTGCCGTGGAGCACAACTTCTTCGCCGTCAAGAAGCTCCTGAGCACGAGAAGCAAGAGTCTGACGATGAGGGAGAAGCGGGCGCTCCACGACTGCCTTGAGACCATTGACGAGACGCTGGACGAGCTCCGGGAGGCGGCGCGGGACCTGAGCTCGTACCCGAGCGCGGCGAAGTCGCTGACGCAGCACGCCGACGACCTAAAGACGCTGATGAGCGCGGCGATGACGAACCAGGAGACTTGCCTGGACGGGTTTTCGCACCAGGACGCCGACCGGCGCGTGCGGGAGACGCTGGCGGAGGGGCAGGTCCACGTGGAGAAAATGTGCAGCAACGCGCTTGCGATGATCAAGAACATGACCGACGCCGACATGGAGGTGGAGCGCAAGGCCGCGGCAAACCGGAAGATGCTTAAGGAAGAGTATCAGGTTCAGGTACGTGATTATAGCCTTCTTAGGTTAATGTTCTTGTCTTTACATCGTAATGTTGAAGATAAAAAAACTTTGCCCACCATCCCATCAACGGAGTCTGCGTAATTCCTCGAACTAGGGTAACGAGAGTAGGTGGCCGAAGTGGCTGTCGGCCGGGGACAGGAGGCTGCTGCAGTCAACGGCGGCGACTCCGGACGTGGTGGTGGCAGCAGACGGGAGCGGGAACTACAAGACGATTTCGGCGGCGGTGGCGGCGGCTCCGGACAAGAGCAGCAAGCGGTACGTGATAAAGATAAAGGCGGGGGTGTACAGAGAGAACGTGGAGGTGTCGAAGAAGAAGACCAACCTGATGTTCATCGGCGAGGGGCAGACCAAGACCATCATCACCGGGAGCCGGAGCGTGAAAGGCGGCCACACCACCTTCGAGTCCGCCACCGTCGGTATGTGTTTCTACTCGACTCACTTAAACGCTTTGTTTGTTAGAGTACACGTCACTCGATTTGTGTACACGTCACTCGACCAAGCAGTAAATGCTCACAAAAAAAAAAAAAAAACAACTACCGAGATACGTACACTTTTGGTAGCATTACTACATATTTACATAATTGCTATAGGCACGGCCATATTTGGGGCTAAGTGATGAGGGCAACAATATCATTGATAACTAATCCATGGAGAGACGAGAGTCAACCTTGTCAAAGCTGAATGAAAGCTGGCCGATTGGACTAACATCATTATATTGCCGGGTTGTGTTTGGAAAGCTAAGGGGAAATTGGGGGAAAAACAAATAAATAAAATTCAGGTGAAAAATCTATAAAAAAGATTGTGAATTTATGTTTAGAAGAAATACCAAGAAATAATTAAAATCTCATTTTGATTGGTCCCGGAGCTGAATTAGGAAGACGAGGACCTAGGTTGGCAGGTGGTGACTATGACGGTTCATGGGACAAAGGCGGCGGCTCTGGCAACCTTTGCCTATAGGTCATAGGTATCGTATGGCCAGTTCAGACAGCCCACGCAAGACCAAACACATGTATAAGAGCATACTTTAATAACATTAAGACTATAGTCTTTTATCCAGCATATATGGCGGCTCACGCCAGATTTGGTGCTCCAACAAAAGTCAAAAGTTATCTAAGAAACATACCTTTGCATGATCCCAATTCTTTAAGAATTTTAAATAGCATTTTTTGCAAACTGAGGTCTTCTTAAAATATAGGAATAAGTGCACTGAAAGTCTCTAAACTTGTCACGAAAATACAAATGAGTCATAAAACTTATCAAAAAAGTACAATCGAGTGCTAAAACTTATCGCGAAAGTGCAATTGAGTCCTAAAACTTTTAAAAAATGCAATTCAGTCTTAAAATTTATCATCAAAATGCAATCAAGTCTTAATATTTTCAAAAAGTGTAACTAATAGAAGGACTTGATTGAATTAATATGACAAATTTTAAGATTTGATTGTACTTTTTTTAAAAATTTTAAGATTTAATTGCACTTTCATGATAAGTTTTAAGACTTTCAATGCACCTATTTCTAAAATATAATGTTAAGAACAAAAGTGAAAATTCGTTTCTAATTTGAGGTGACCGTGGGATTTCGAATTGCTCGTCGCCTCGTGCTGTGCTCGCCAAGATTCGGACATGGCTTGGCCCGTGGCACCGGAATCTCCGTGCTTCGTCCTCCAATTGCGATGGTGGATGACAGCCGAGGTGCGCGTGGACAGGTCTTGATTGGCGCTCCACTCTCTCACAAAGCAGATATAAAGTGAAAAACGACAAGTCGTCGTCCACTTTTTTTTTTGCCCTGTTCTCTTTCCTCTGTTCTTGATTTTACGGACGATGGTTCGCTTCCCTCGTTGCGGTACGACGAGGCGACAAGGGGCGGTTCCACTTCCAGGATGCTTCCTTCTTCATTCCCTTCTCTCCTTTCTCGTCTCCTCACTCCCGTAGTAAAGCTAGACCTTAATCTGTATAAAGGCAGTCCTTTTAATGAAAAGTAATATATAATAAGAAAGAAAGAAAAAAAAATACATGGACGGGCCTGTAGGCCATCCTCCCCTTCCAGTTTCCTCATCGTGGGCCCCCCTCCACATATACCGCAGTTTCGTTTCCACCGTGAAAAACCCTTTCCCTTCTTTCGTTAGCTTTTTTCTCTGGCGTCGGTATCACGAAATACTCTAAATTAACGAAATAAATTTACCCAACATTAAATTTTTTATTATCAAAAATCACAAACTGGTACATGAACGACGTATTTACCCTATGCTAGTTATTATTAATTTTTATCATAAAATTATTGAACGGATGATACTTGATAATAACTCAGTTAACGTAACAACTTCATATGGAAATTTATAACGCTTTGTTTTTTCAATTAATCCTAATTCGAAAACAAATAGGGTTCATCTTCTGTCTCCCTCGGAGCATGAAACATCCTTGATTGTCTTCCAAAGAGCTAGAAGAGATAGAGTTATAAATTTTTACATGAACAGTAGATTATGAGCCACAAATTTTTACAGGAATAGATCCCATAATAATTTATAATTATTTATTAGGCATTTTGTTGGTGATTTAAAATATGCTGATATTCTTACTGTAATTAAAGACAATCAATTAATCATTTCTTGATACTTGAAATTACTAAACACCCTCATTCCCGGCGGATTTTCGGTGCCATCCGAAAATTGTCTTCACGTCGATGGGTTGGCGTGAGTGATGTAACACCAAACATCTGTCGAATCTGTTTCACGTGACGTGTCGGCGTCGTGTTTGATTCCCATCTCCTTTTGTGCCGTGAACATCGCAAGCATCATTCCTTGCACGCAACGCGTGGGTAGCAAAGTACTGGGATTAGGTTGTGGATCGGTACGGCTTCGGGCACTTTCCTGCTTTGACTAGTTAGTAGTAACTGGGGCCTGCTTGCGTAAATTCATTGCTAGTGTCTTTCCTAATAGATTTTCCATAAAATAATAAAGGATAGGAAAATTAAGAATACTTCTGTAAGTCTGGGCATGGACAATGTACTCAAAAGTTTGCTTCATAATTAGTATAGGTGTCCCTATTAACTAAGTTAAAGAAGACTTGCGGTGATACAATGGTTGAAATCGGGAAAACTACACTTCGATGAAACTCTCTCGCCCTCCTCCGTCTGGTATTTACTCGCCGCAACCGACGCAAGCAACGATGGCCCGGATCCCCCGTGATCATCGTCGTGTCTAGTGCTTAGAAGCGAATTATGCATCCTATTTTGATACGTGCGATCAGGTCACTTTCTATTACCAAAATATTGTGCCGTTACTTGATTATCGAAATGTGACATTTGTCTTGCACTGCAGCGGTGGTCGGCCAGCGATTCTTGGCCGTAAACATAACCTTTGATAACACCGCCGGCGCTTCAAACCACCAGGCCGTCGCGCTACGCGTCGGCGCCGATCTCTCCGCCTTTTACCAATGCGACATCCTTGCCTACCAGGACACCCTCTATGTCCACTCCAACCGCCAATTTTTTGTCAAGTGCTTCATTGCGGGCACAGTCGACTTCATCTTTGGTAACGCGGCCGTCGTCTTCCAAGACTGCGACATCCACGCTCGCAAGCCGGACTCTGGCCAAAAGAACATGGTTACTGCTCAAGGCCGAACTGACCCCAACCAAAACACCGGAATAGTGATCCAAAAGTGCAGGTGCATACATAGGAATAGTAATCATGTTCTGTGTGTACGATTTGGTGTCAAATTCTATTTGATGCGTTTATTGTACCGGGCCCCTAAGTTTTCACCAATGATTCAGGATTGCCGCGACGAGAAATCTCCAACCAGTGAAGGGTAGTTTTCCGACATACCTCGGGCGTCCGTGGAAGCTGTACTCGAGGACGGTGATCATGCAGTCGTCAATCTCGGACGTGATTGACCCGGTGGGCTGGCACGAGTGGAGCGGAACGTTCGCCCTCGACACATTGTACTACAGGGAATACCAGAACACCGGTGCAGGTGCCGGAACCTCAAAGAGAGCAAACTGGACAGGCTTTAAGGTGATAACGTCGCCGACAGAGGCGCAAGGGTTCACCGCCACGAATTTCATCGCCGGAGGCAGTTGGTTGAGCTCCACAGGGTTCCCATTTTCACCCAGCCTGTGAGCAAGACCAAATCGGTCTGTACCATGACCATTGATATTTCGATTATGCATTTGGTTATTGTCCAATGCCTATCAGTACTTGAGATCTTTTCAGAGAAATGAAATTTGGGCATTGGATTGACCATGAAAATCACCACGGGGATGTTTAGTGCATATAATGAGAAGAGATGACTTGTGCGTTTGGTGTTCTTGAGAAATTAAAATAAATCAATCGTGTTCTAGGAAATCTCAGAAAGGGTATGATTAAATTCTGTGCGATATATTGTAATCAAAATAAAATCCTTCTTCAGGTCCGCCAATGAACTTTCTTCATCGATCGGGCTTACTTGGAAGGCCCGACCGAAGGTAAATGGATGGGTCTCGGCTCAAAAAGGAATATACTTGTCCAAGCCCACTAAAGTTGTGCTTCAATCACATTAGATCATGCGGGCTCCACGTGATTTTGACACTGCTTGAAGACACGTAGTAAGAGCAAGTAGGCCCATCAAATGGACAGATTAGGTCGGGTCAAAAATGGTTTGTCCGGTTTAACCCTTCTTGACCCATTTTATGTAATTCAATTTCAATGACTCTAACTTGACTAGGACCTGACCCAACTCATATTACTAAAACACATCCATATCCATGCCAAAACATTTAACCTACTTTAAGCTCTTCATGTGAATATGTCACTAGTATCAATTTTTATTTATCAAATTAAAAAACATAAATTAGCTAAATAAAATTTGTTAGTAAATAAAAGAAAAAATTATTAAAAAACCTAAAGATTGAAATGCACATAAAGAACTAGAAAAGTATGCATGTGTTGTGACAAAACATACTGTAAATGTATGCTTTATTAATCCAAGTCAATTTAATCTTTTTTTTTTTGCACCAAATCAAATTTATCGTTTAAACATGTAATATACCGTGAATACTATACTTCAAAATTGAGGTCAATATTATATAGCGAGTGAAAGTTTGTAATTTTCTTCGTGCAAAATCCCCCAATGATCACCAACCATGAAATGCAAAAGGTGAATCGGCAACTTCGCCGATCAAAAACATGAAAATGCTTACTAACTTTAAATTAAATAAAGACAAGTACATTAAAAGTCCTAAAACTTATCACAAAAGTGTATTTAAGTACTAGAACTTTCAAAAAGTGCAATTAAATCCTTAAATTTGTCACAAAAGTGCAATTGAGTCCTAAAACTTTTAAAAAGTGCAAATTAGTTATAAAACTTGTCAAATTGATCCAATCAAGTCTTTGAGTTAATTACACTTTTTGAAAGTTTTAGGACTCAATTGCACTTTCTTTACAAGTTTTAAGACTTAATTGTATTTTTTTGAAGGTTTTAGGACTCAATTGCACTTTCTCAATAAGTTTTAGGACTTTCAGTGCACTTATCTCAATTAAATATATGGAGACTCTCATAGACTAAATAGTCATCAATGACGTAATCATATCCGGAAAAATAGAACTCAGCAAAAAAAAAAATGAATAAAGCAAAGCTGGAGTCAATCCATTATAAGTTGAGCATTAGATAAAATATTATTGTTCTTCAAAAACTGAGCTTACCGCACAGGAGGATCACATCTCCAATTCCACCCGACGCATTGGGCGCTTTATTTACTATTAGAGGACTGAAAAAGTTTCATATTTTTCATATGGGTTTGAAATGAGTAAGTTCTCAACCCCTTTTAAGACTCATTAAGTTTTTAGGCATTTACTTCTTTGACCCACTTAAGCCCGTTTTTAAAATTTAAGACAACCCATTTATAACCCGCACCATTAAATATGAGTTTTAGATCCATATTGTCACCTCTAAGAGCAAGCAAAAATTTCGACAAAAGAAAAAAGCAAGCAAAAATGATCAAAGGTACAATATATACCGTTTTAGCAACAACAAAAAAAAGTTCCAATACATGTACCCTTCACCAGTTCTGTAAAGTCAATCCGCATGTAAGTTGATGGGGGAAAATGCTTTGACTAATGTTAAATCAATGTGTCTAGTAATGTTTTTGTACGATATATACATTGTAGACCACGCTCGCCAATTCCCAAGCCCATTATATTTCACCATTTGGAATTTGCCCAAACAGTGTTCCTTAGCACGTAATAGTTTTGTCTTGTGAGAGTGAATCAGAAAAGGCAAAACAAATAAATTACTTAATGTTTCATTTATTTCGCGGAAAATAAATAATTTGAAGGACTCTTTTTTTTAAACGATCGCTTATATTATTTGAAATAATTAGTCAATAAAAAATATCTTCGTTATCGTTAAAAATTTATGTTTAAATATTTTTCGTTCATTAATTTTTATAAACGATATAAGATATCGTTATTAGAAAAATATTTTTTAAATTATTCATTTTTCGCGAAAAAAAATAGAGCCCAAGGCCTGCGTGAGCTCGTCCTTTGCCCCACTAGCCCTCTGCTAGGGTTTCCTCCAAGAGAGCCGCCTCTTGCAAAGTTTCCTCTTCCTTGCTTGGTTAGTCTCTATGTTCTCTCCCAATTTATTTTATGAGTTTGTGTGTGTGAATAAATTTCTGCAGCTGATCTTGGGTGAACGTAGAGTCCAGTTCGGCCATTCGTCCAGTCGACAGCATTCGAGGAAGATGTTCGCGACGTGACTCCGCAACTTCTCCAAGATTAGGTCGCTCTCATCTCCCGATTTAGACTTAAGTCAAGTTTTGAGGGTTTTACTCTTCTGAACTAGATCTAAATATATATCTGAGAGTCTTCTATAGGTATTTGATCTGTATTCTTTCAACATAGTGATGTTGGTGTCTGTGTACGATGATGGTGATGGGGACGTTATACCTAGACGCGCATCGCAAGCTGTTGCAATTGGAGTGGGAGATCTCGGTGTCTGCTCATTAGTGTATTTGGTGATCGACCGCGGAACATTTTATAGTGACAGATTTGTTCTTGAGAATGAGTGTGCTCCAGCTGCAGACTATGTTTTGTTTGTTACCTTCGGGCTTTTGCTCTGTTCAGCGGGTTGTTTGGATTTTACTAGGCTTGAATGCCTTCTATGTACTTCTCGAATATTATTCTGATATATGAATGACATCTTCTTTTCGAAAAACAAGAAAACAAAGCCCGAGGCTGTTAACCGGGTCTCCCATCGGTCATAGAACCCGGTCCCCTCTTACAAAACAATCGAGGCGTTGCACTTGCGCATGTGAGTAAAAATCATATTAGTCGTTGCCATCTTTCCTAAATCTCTCTGTTTAAGGGCATTCCATGTCTCGTCTGACGTGAGATCACGTAACATGGATGGTCTTACAAGCAAATGGAACATGGCAGCAACGCGGAAACGAAATCAGAGAAGCTGTCAAGTGCCGACTTTGATTTCGCCAAACTCGCTATTTTCTTAATATTGGATGCAGAGGACTCAAAATACATACACACGTATGCGTATCTAATAAAATCGAAGCGAAAGTATTAGTAATTACAGGAATATATAAGGACGGTCCATATGGTTAGTGTGCATCATCTATCAAAGTCAATCTAGGCTCTGTCCAACAAACGGTGAAGTCAACGCTAGCACGGTCGCATGGTTTTTGCCGGCCCCAAGGATGAAGATCGCCACCCTCGAGTACTCTCCAAATGTGCCTCTACACATTAATCCCACCGCAGCAATTTACGATTTGATCTCGAGATATAAGTAAAGAATAGGATTTTGGGATTATAGGATTAATTTACTAAATAATTCAACGCTCGTGAAATGTTTTTTTCTCTAATGAAGGAATAACGGGGATGTTCACTTCTTCATTGGATATCGTAATCTAACCAAGTCTCGTCTCTAATCTCTCCCTATAAAAAACCGAAGACGGTCCACCTCCAAAACCCTCCGAAATATTGAAACCTCTTCCGTTGTCTCCCTCTCTTGACAAATAACATCACTTGATACACACACGCATGGAATCGATCAAGTCCTTTAAGGGCTACGGGAAGGTCGACGAGCTCGAGGACCACGCCTTCAGGAGGAGGATGAGACGCCGTGCGATCATCATTGCGGCGTCTTCCTTCGTGCTCTTGGCGGCGACCGTCAGCGCCATTGTGGTAACAGTCCTGAACAAACAGAGCGGTGGTGCCAACTCGAGCCCGGCAACCCAGATGACTCCCACGGCGTCGATCAAAGCCGTGTGCAGCGTGACCGAGTATCCCAACTCGTGCTTCTCCAGTATCTCGACGTACGAGAGCTCCTCCGGCACCACTGACCCTGAACAGATCTTCAAGTTCTCACTTCTCGTCGCCATTAACGGGGTGGCGAGCTTCTTTAACTATACCGATAAGCTTGTCGCGCAGGTAGGCTAGATTGAACATGCTGGATGTTAGGATGAATCGTCCATGATTATACATTCTCCAACTACAAATGATCCCCCGACACAAATTGATTAACCTCATGCATTCATATAGGTAAGCGATCCCCTAGAGCAAGCAGCTTTCGGCGTCTGCCAAACGGTGCTCCAAGACGCCGTCGACCACGTCAACGACTCGGTGTCTCTCATGGAGGTCAACCAAGGCCAAAAGCTCCTATCTCCTTCCAAGATCACCGACATGCGGACTTGGCTAAGCACGGCCATCACCGACCAAGAAGCCTGCTTAGATGCGCTCGCAGAGGCCAACTCCACCCGCCTCAGCGACATGAAACTCGCCATGCAAAACTCCACCGAGTTCACCAGCAACAGCCTGGCCATCGTCACCAAAATCATGAGTTTGTTAGCCGCCTTCAACGTCCCCATCCACCGGAGGTTGCTAGGGTTCGGCACCGGGTCCGATCTCCCAAGCTGGGTCGGCCCGGCAGACCGGAGACTTCTCCAAGGGGTGAACCTGAGGCCAAACCTTACGGTGGCGCAGGATGGGACCGGGAACTACAAGAAGATCAGAGACGCGGTGGAGGCCATACCGAAAAATAGCTTGTCAAGGTTCGTGATTTACGTGAAGGCCGGGGTTTATAAGGAGAACGTGCTTTTGGACAAGAGCAAGTGGAATGTGATGATGTATGGGGACGGAAAGAACCGTACCATCGTCACCGGTGACCTAAATTTCGTCGACGGGACGCCAACATTCGCAACGGCGACGTTCGGTAAGCATTATTCATCTCTCTAATTTAAAAAATGCTTCCTTTTCATATATGAAATATATTATATCGATGATTAGCTCTAAACTTATAATGGGTTGATAAATGCACTGACGATATGCTTTTGTTCAATACCAGCTGTTGTAGGAAAAGGCTTCATTGCCAGGGACATGGGGTTTGCGAACACCGCCGGCCCAGCGAAGCACCAGGCCGTGGCGTTCCAGTCGCAGTCTGACCTCTCCGTGATGTACCGCTGTGCGTTCGATGCATTCCAGGACACCCTCTATGCCTATGCAAACCGCCAGTTCTACCGGGATTGCGACGTCACAGGCACCATAGACTTCATCTTCGGGAACGCGGCGGCCGTGTTCCAGAACTGCACGATCCTGCCCCGGCAGCCCCTGAGCTTCCAGTACAACACCCTCACGGCCCAAGGCAAGTCCGACCCGAACCAGAACGGCGGGATCTCGATCCACAAGTGCAGGATAACTCCGAACGGGAACCTGACGGCCCAGACGTACCTGGGCCGGCCGTGGAAGGCCTACTCGACCGCAGTCTTCATGGGGTCGATCATCGGCCCGTTCTTGAGCCCCAAGGGCTGGACCGAGTGGACCACCAACGTGCAGCCGCCGAAGACCATCTATTATGGAGAGTACATGAACACCGGGCCGGGCTCGAACATGAGCGGGCGGGTCAAGTGGCCCGGGTACTATCCTGCCCTTACTATGGACCAGGCCGGGAAGTTCACGGTGGGCTCGTTCATACAAGGTAACGTGTGGTTGCCCCAAACTGAGGTCGCTTTCGACCCATCCTTATGATTCAAACATGGGTGACGAAGAGTCGCATGTCGAATGCAATTGTAGACTTCTTTCGCAAAGGTTGTCGCTTGCTAAACCATTTGCTCGTGATGTGTAAAAAGTCAATGGGTGATTTCATTTTTCTATACCGAAGTGCTAAGGATGTGAAGAAGATTAGAGAAGTCCATGGTGCAACCTGACCATCCAATCACAATCCGACAGCTTCTTTTACCATGGAAAAAATCATGAGATATATGTGCACGTGACGCGATTGGAAATCTAATCGCCCCCGATTTTTCCAAATTGGCCGTCAGTTGAATTACTCTAATCAACTAATTAACTTTGGGAAAAGAAAAGAGACATTGATTAGCTAGACCTAAATCGACAGGATAAGTCAGCATATTGTATTTATACTGTATTTTAATCGATTGGGCATGTTCTAGGGAAACGCTGGCCATGTGACGAGTCTCGGTTTCCAAAGTCGTTCGAGGTTAACGTTAGGTCATTGGTGTATTGACGGTACCAATTGTCTTTTATTGAAGTGAAAAAGGAGCTGTTAAAAAAGAAAAAAGAGAAACAAAGGAGAAAAAGGCATTTATGAAGTAATGAAGTGCAACGGTTGAATCCACTCACGGCAATAACCATATGTTAAGCGTAATTAAAAAAAATTTATCTTCTTTCTTAAAATGATCATTGTTTCCCATAAAATGGTTAATTTTGTATGATTCGAGATATCACCTTCCAAAAATACAAAACAATCTTTCGGCTAGCATCCCCGCAATGATACAAAGAGGATCGCTATCGGGTCCGATTGGATTCCAGATATGCCTTTGATTCTGTATTTCTAGATATGAGTAGTTATGCTGATAGACAAGTCTCGTGCAATCTTAAATTAGAACAGCACATTATAAAAGCAGTGCTAATTGCTAAGAGATTTGGTGGGAGTGGACAACATCGTACTGCGTACAATCTTACTAGAGTCAATTGCATATGTTGAGTATATATACGTCTCGGATACGACACCACTCAGCTATCGGTTGTTGCTTTGGTAGATTACTCTCGTACAACCTTAAACTAGTACGACGCGCTATCTAACCGTGTTGGCGCGGGTGGGCTGCAATCGAAGCAGACTATATCGTGTCGGCCTCGGATGGAGCTTCCGACAGGTTTCATTCTTGAGATTGGACACTTCTCAAGGTGGGTTATTGGAATCCGGTGAAATGGTATCTTGCATACGGTTTGGGTGCACGAGATTAGGTCCTCCTTCTCGATTTAGAGGGGATTCTAGGGACAAGGTTTTAGGACGAAAAAGGAAAAACATCTGTAGCTGCATAATTCCAGAAAGTTGCTCTAATCGAAAGTCGAATTTGAGATATCGGGCTGTTGCAACAATGGTTGCCATTTTGACTAACCCGGATTCCTCGGGGTTCGGGCGGGTACAAGAGAATGAGGCCTTTCTCCAATTGCTTGCCCCGGCCGCCCTCACCCGCTTTTTCCGTCTTCTTCTTTTGTATTTTATTTTAAATTTTTTATTTTTTTAAATATAAATTAAATCAAATTTGTATATAAAAAAATCAAATTTAGACCAAAATGACGTCGTTTTAGCCATGTCAATGCCACGTAGGATAAAGAAAATAAACGAAAAGGGGGGCCAAGTCAGCATTTTCCATCAACCACATCGAATGAAGATAAAGGAAAGACTTGATAAGTTTTATGACTTAATCGTATTTTTTGAAAGTTTTAGATTTCAATTGTGCTTTCAAAATTTTCAATGCATTTATCCCTTTCTTTTTTTGTTAACTTTTTGCTTGAATTCCAATAAATGAAACTTAATTCTAGTTTCGACAAAAAAAAATTCATTTCCAATTATCCCCAAGGCAGGGCGATTTTTGTTATGGCCTTATTCCAATAAAAATAGAAACACTTCCTTTCTCTTCTTGAAAAAACTCTTTTGTAAGTCTAATGGAATCCCCTATTTTTTGGTGACCCGAAACCAATTTTTAGAGATCTATATTTTTCTCCATTCTTAATTAGAGGAAACTATTCGGTTGTAGTTTTGATTGATGAAATGCAAATTACAATTAATAGTTACAAGTCATGGAAAAAATTTATTTAGATAAATGTGGATAATATCCACGTGTGTATTCCACCAACCAAAAGCAAGTCAGAGGATAGTTTGTTTTTTTTTACATACAGACTATTTTTTTCATTTAGCTGTGCGGGCTTTAAGAGGCACCTTTACTGGTCCACCTCCGAAACAATCTTAAGAGTACAATTCCTCACGTCGGCTCGTGATGTATTCATGATTTTACTTTTGGAGTACTCCTAACAAGACTTAAACCTAAGTCCACAAAAGAAGAAACAATTTCGTTACTTACTTTATTGACCTTGCAAATCGAAAATATACATGTAAACGCAAGACATGTATCGTGACTACGTAACTCTAAGGGGATTGCTCAAGTGGAAAGCGAGTTCGCCCATCTCATGGCTCATGTTTGGATCACAATTTATGCACATTTTCTCGGTAACACCCCCCAATAGCACATACTTGTATGTCTTAGATAATTACCTAGTGTGTGTGAGATGCAAAAATTCTTACACCGAATAGGGATTACTCGACTATTCAAACAGTCCGGGACATTCTTTGATATAAAAAAAAAATGTAGCACTATTAGGAAAAATTCCAAATAAGGGCATGCTCTCATTTTCTCAAAAAAGGGTTCAAAGTGGACCTTGTTCCTAATAAAGACATGAAGTTGCCATATCAACCTCAAAGAAGGGTCTAGCCTTGTCGGCTGGCAAAACCTTATGACCAATAAGTGTATTTTTGTCCAAAAATACTTCTTTTTTTTCATTCTTTTTCTTTCATGTTCATCTTCTTCTTCGTCGTGTCTTCTCTTTTCCTTCTTTTCTTTTTTCTTTTTACTATGGCCGACGATGGTCGCTGGAGCTCACCGGGCACTAGGCAAGGGTGAGGGTCGTGGCGCCTCGCCATTGCCATTTCTGCAGTCAATCTCCCATGTTAGAGCTCATTAAATTACTCATCTATATTTGCGAATGCTCTATCTTTGAATCGGGCTAGCCTTTTAAAGTTGAATTGAGTTTCTAGCACAAAATCAACTCCCGCTCGTCTAGCTATGGTGGAACCCCTAGGCCTTGCCAGATTCAACCGCCATAAGCTCGATTTCAGCCACTGAATGCTGGCATTCATCTCCTCGCACAAGACGCTCCTCTCCATGGTGGCCTTCGCATCCGTGTTCCTGTGGCAACGCAACATTGTCAGCGCCGAAGGATTCTCAATATTAGGATGGCAATTGTCGAAAACCAATCAGATCTGGGCAAGGCCAGCCTTGCCCGGTTGAGAGTGAGGCGCCATGATGATGGTCTGGGCGAGGAGACCGCCTTGCTAGCCTCGCCCAGATTTGAGCAAGGCTGAGTGAGGGTTGTGACGGCCTCCCCACATCTGGGCGAGGCTGAGCAAGGGTCGCGACCCTTGCCGGCCATAGTAAAAAAAAAAGAAAAAGGAAGAAGAAGATCGTTTGTCTAAAAAGCCAAAACTCACTTTTTCTTCTTCTTCTTCTTTTTCTAATTTCACGTCAAAAATTAAAATATTAATTAAATTGTCAAAAATTATGAAAACAGCATATGATAGATCTACATGCCAACGTGAATATGTCATGAAAGTTTAAATCCTTAAAATTTTAAAATAAAGTGTGTGTCCGCAATTAGAAAAACATAATACAAAGACCTGAAAATCACAGATACACCCTTCATTATTTAGTTATTTGATAAAAGTAACTCAAAAGTCAAAAATGAATGGCTCATCGATCGAAACTCTTTGAATGCGAGAAGGTGTGTGACTTCTTGCCGTTGGGAGGAGATGACTTGCCGGGCAAGTTCATTATTTATGACTGGACGTCTAAGTATATTATATATATAAATAAGAAATATTGTCAAAAAAATCTTAAACTTATTACG
>BCNH02000009.1:13773726-13796349 GCA_001662345.2 Metrosideros polymorpha var. glaberrima
GGGGGATCGTTGGGTTATCACTTATCAAATGGAACATAGAGCTACTTCAAGCCTGGTGTTGCTTTATTTCCTGCATAGAGTACATCTTTAGCGTGATTCGAATCTGTACCTTGTTTTATCCCGAACCCTTCAGTCGTGAAAAACTGCATGGCTTGAAACTAAAGATTGATTATGCCTCAAAAGGTTTTGAATTTGCTCAAATCAATAGGATGGTTACTACATTTTGGGCACTTTTTCATGCAAATGCTACTCTTTCAAATTGCGCTTTCCCTGCCAATGACGCTTACAATTTAAAAACCGAAACATCGAAGCGCATTCAAAACTTTACTTTAGCAAGAAGTGCCAGCTTCAACATAACAAGTGAAGGAACTGTTCCCACTACCACGTCTCAGAAGTCCTTCTGCCAAAGCCTCTAAATCAGTTCAGTTCTCACACTTTGAAAGCACCATGTGCCTGCCTATACACGAGCCTCACCTATTCTGCTACGAAAGAATCCTCTTTCTAGTTCTTGGTGTCGACTGCTGAGCTAGCTATCCTGTCTTGTCAGTAGCTCTTTTCAACCATTCCTTTGTTAAAAACAAAGATTATAGAATTGCGTGGGAAAAGGGGAAATGGTTATGTTGACTCCAAGCTAGCATCGACCCAGAAGCACCCAAGGATGGAAGAGGAAAAGGGAAAACGTTTTCTTGTGATCAGTGATGGCAGGGGAAGCAACCGCAACAGGCATAACCAGAAAAGTGGGAATCTTGGTGATGGTGGTGGTGGTGGTTGATGATCTTCTTGGCTTGTTCAGTGGCCTTCTGAATTTGGTCACTGTGCTGTTGCCTGGTTTGTGCTCGCCACTCCTCTGCTTTTCTGTGCACATTTGCCATTCTCTTCATCAGTTTCTCTTCTAGGTTTGATCTCATCTTTTGTATCTTAACCTGAAAAGGCACAGTCCAACCGACAACCAGCTCAGACGAGGATGACAATTTCAAGTGTAAGAGATATTTCGAGACTTTAAAAATCTGAAATTCAGCATCAACTTTTGGCTCATACTGAACCCACCTTGATCAAAGATCAAGAATATACCCAGTTTTGCAGAAAGACTGGAGCTGCAACATCTTCAAATGATTTTGGTTTTAATAATTGTGGCTTAGGTATTTTCAATGAATGAATGACCCGGCACTCAATACACAGTCAAATAAAAGAAAATTTGCAGTTTCCAAGTCAAATAATGAGTGATAATTTCGATATGCTTTGGACTAGGCTTCGTATGTTAATTCCATCTCAGTTCTCAGTACCCCCATCATTAATAGCCTCTCTCTCTCTCTCTCTCTCATGCCTCAACTTCAAGCATGGATTATAGTTCCTGCCCTCCTTCATCTCTGCAAAAATCACAATCTTCTCAGAGAGCTGAGCAGGTTTCTTTGGGTTTGAGGACCCCACCTCAACCCAGAGAGAGAGAGAGAGAGAGAGAGCTCTATAAACTAATGACCAAGAACTAAAAACCATTCCCCAAGCATGAGAGACAGCCCAACCCCAACTAAAAAGTACCCAATTCCCCACATAAATCTTCTTATCTTCAAACTGGGGTGCGTCTGAGAGGGGGGATCTTTCACATGGGCGCACAACAGGGAAGCAACAAAAACCAATGAGGCTGTAAGTAATATAAAATGGCGTGCCTGGTGACTTTTAGGGAGTTAGGCATGCGGGCACCCCCAATATTGAATTGAGGGAAGACGCTCCAACAGAGGTGGACCGGTCAAGAAGAGTGTCGTAAAACGAAAGGCAAAAAGAATTTAAGAGCAAGAAATTGTGCGGTTAAGGCGAAGGGTGCGGCAGCTGCGTGCGGCTCGAGGAAGAAGAAGAAGATGAAGCCAAAAAACGTTGGGCTTGAACCTGACACACTGGGATATTAACAAACATAATATGGCTGCTCGGTGAGTATGAACAGAATCGTAGGCTTTTTCCCCATCCGCAATCTTAAATTACCAAAGTTTTGTTCCGTGTCGCTAATTGTTTACAGAAACCAATGATCAAAAGCATTTTCGACGAACCCCGTACTTTTTGTCCTTAGCATCGGAGAACTAGCTAGATTGTCTGAAAACTCGGCCGGAGTTTTAGGTTCGAGGAGGTGGGAGTTCACACACGAGGAGGCAGATATAGTGCTTGCCTTTAGGCTTTAGTTATATGCTTGTCGGTCCACTAGAAGTATGAATTGATCCTGTGTGACGGGTCGCAAAGCTCAATCCAAATGGGGCTAAAGTCTACTCGAGCATTTCTCGGATGCCTATCTATTTCACTAAGACAACACAATACCAGGAAGATCCAAGTACTAACAGCTAATTTCTGATATATCTGCATAAACAAATGTCCAAGGTGCTGCATAATGGTGGTTCAGTTCAGAGGACAGGACAAGGACAAATGCCAGAACCTACATGTTGTTTTCTCTGTTTGTTTCCATTCCACACAGTTAAATTAGCCGCTCTAATTAAATTCGCATTCATTAGCCACAAGAACAGTAATCTAACGGGAAAGAAGGAAAGCCAAAAATTCTTAGTACCTCAAGCTTTCTGGACTGAGCTTCAGCTTTTGCACTCTCAAGGTTCATCCAAGCTTGAATCTTGGCCTCCTCCCTCTGGTACCTGCCCACTCGAGAACAATCATAACCCGCCACAGAAAAAGGAGAAAGATGAAGTTGGAAAAAACAATGTAATTATCAAGCGACCATTTTAAGTCAATACAGCTGATTAATTACCTGAGGCAGCACTTCATCTTCTCCTCCTCCTCCCATGATGCAGCGCCTGTTCTGGACTCTGAAACACCGGATTTCTGAAACCCATTAGCGTTGTTGGTCTCGAAATGCCTCAGGCTCTTCGAAATATCCTCCTCCTCCTCTTCCCTGGAGCTCCAGTTGGAGGCGATGGAGTCATACTGCGTCCCAAGCTGAAGCTTGGCCAGGTGGCACTCCTTGAGCTGATTCATGTCAATGGCGGGGATTCCACCATTGTTGCTGTGGCAAGTGTCCACGCCCAATGGGCCTGACCGATCGGCCGGTGTGTTGTGCCTCGGTGGGGACGAGACCTTGTACGGGGTGTGGCACCTGGAGTTGGTGGAGCTGCCCAGTGGAGTCATCTCTGTGCCTGCGTCTCTGTGGTGGACCTCTGTGCCTGCATCTTTCATGGTTTCACTGGCTGAGTTCCTGAACAAGAAGCCTTCTCTGGACGGGTCGGCGCTTCTGAATTTTGGCAATATGGTGTCCACATCGTCCGTGAACTTATCTGCGGTGGGAACAAATCGTCGGGACATGTTAATCAAGAACCAAGACTGGCTTTTTGCAGCGACAGCAGAGAGTGCATGGAAAGAAGAAATTGCTGGGTTCTGAATGATAGTTGCATGATCATGAGAAAAAGTGGTACCTTTTGGCAGAACAGAGAGAGCTCTTTCACATGAAAAATGAAGTGGCTTTTTGGACATAGGGAAGGTAGAGCAAGCAGAATTTCTGCTTGGATGCGCATGGAAATCAAGCTTCTCTTTTCAAAAGAAAGATCAGCAGAATTTGACAAATAGAACCAAAGTGGACCTCATTTCCTTCTTTACAATCCTAGACTCAATTTTGCATATTAAAACCAAATTACCTGCTTCATTGAGCCTCAAAGTTTTGAAACAGAAGAGTGAAAGAAACAAAAGATAATAGAAGGGATAAGAAGGTGGAAAGAATTTTCAAAGCAGAAACGAAACAACAAATTAAAAACAAACCGTCGCGCAAATGGTGAACGAGAGCTAGGGAAGATGACGACCCTGGTGGAGCCCAAGATGTAACAGTTTCAAGCCAAAAAGCCAACAAGGGTCAAGGTCTCCCTTGAAGTTTTCATAAAGGAAGGAAATTATACCTTTTAGGAGTATATCTGCGGAGGCAGGTGAGCCCCCATTCAATGATCTGGCTTGATTTTCATGGCCCAAAGACGGAGACTTCTGAAACTGAGAGGCCACCGAGACTACTTCCTCGGTGACCCTTGACTTCTCCGCAAAGACCTCGATGTTGCTGATGCTGTGCCTGTACCCATCACAGTGCCTGGACATCCTTGACGGTTCGAGTGGCTTCAGGGCATGCGCGGGCGAGTTGTGGCAAGAAGAGCTGCTCATGAGCCACTTCTCTGCATCGTCCCACTTGGAAGGAAAGCTCCTTCTGGACAAGTTCTTGCCCACACTGAAGCTGAACACAGGCCTACCAGGGGTTGAAGGAGCCTGAAGCAGAGTCGCGGTGGTCTCTGTCCTCCTGCTCGTGACCGAGCTCACTCCATCTCTCCTCCTCTGCGCTGAAACCTCAAGAATGCCCCCAGCCTCTGTTGGGTTGCTGTTGTTGCTATAGCTCATGGTTCCCACAACAGGGAATGACCTGACGAACTCAGATGTCTCTCTGAGGTTGAGCTTGCAAAGTGGGTCAGGGAATGTGTCCACGTCCAGGAAAGGGTTGTTGCTTGAGCTCCTCCCGTAGTCCATTGGTGCCTCCTGAGTCACAATCACGAACAAGAACAACCCCACAAGAATATATCGTCAGAGACAGAGAAAGAAACAACAAGAGCACAAGAAAAGGAAGGGACTTTCTGGGATGTCCTCACCCTATGAGACGAATACTCTGATGGGTCTTGACGGTAATACCATTTGGGAGCCGTGAGATCCATCGTTTTCTTCGAAGGGTTTGTGGAGGAACGAATGTATCTTCCTGTGGCCTTGGGCTTGTTGTTTGTCTCCTTGCTCCTATATATGTCGTTTCGTTTTTGGGGCACGAAGGAGGGTGTGTCGCGAGAGCGACAGAGGAGGGGAAAAGGAGGGATGGATTGACTGCAGGATTATGGTCAAGAGGCTGTTCAACTACGACTCACATGCTGCTGATGAGTAGCGCCATGCGAGGCCTGTTCTGTCTGTTGTGGGGTTTGAAATTTTCACTGTTACATCGTGTCATTGTACTGTTTCGCGCAGGAAGCAGACGAGGGATGGAGACGACAGTGTACTCCAGCGTGAAAAAGGAAGACTTTGAGAAAGAGAAAGAGAGATAGAGCGCTTTGGAAGGCGGAAAAGGCTCACAGAACCGGAGACAGCCTTCTACTGAGTCTGAGAGAGAGCTAGGGAGAGAGGGGGCAAATCTATAAATTGATTTGTGCCCTGGATTTTCCAACCTATTTATATGTTCTATTGGATTCACATTTTTTTCCTCTACTTTCATTTTACATACTCTTATTCCAAAATTGACCCACCCTGAATTCAACAAAAAAATTCAACAAAAAGGAAAATGGTCGCAATAACAAAAAGGTCAAATGACAAAAAATCGATTATCATTATCTATATTTAAAGAATTAAATAATGTAAAGAAATGATGTGCTCAACTCATAAAAAGGAAAATAAGCCATCATTTGTAACATTGAGGTCTGACCATGTCGGAAAGTGTATGTGAAAACCGAAAGGTCCGGTGAACGAATCGACAAGAGAACGAATTGAATGGCACATTAAAAGAAAGAAGGCGTTCACGTCGATGTATTATGTACGAGAAAGTGACACGGGCCGTGAAAATTAAGTTTAGCAAGACGTACTCAAATAAGAGATCTATTAGAAGGGCTACCCATACATTGCCTCTTATTAAATAGGCCAAGTTGTCATAACAATGAAACCATCTCATAATGTTCGACCCAAGATCATAATACATCGATTGATAGATTAGCTGTCGCCATAATCCAAAGAAGGCGATGTTTTTTTTTTTTTTTACTTTTTTTGGACACATATGTTAGTTGCACCTCTCTCAGATCTCTCTTAGTTGGATACCATAAGAACTTGGTGGGCCACAAAAGAAATCCAAATGGGTCAAAACCGATCTAATTTAGACTTTGATGCTCTCTTTATGAATGTGATAATGGGCCTAGATATCACTTTAGATGGGCTCGGGCAAGATTGCGTGATTATAAAGTCCAGCCCATCCTGTTTGGGCCCTATTCAGGCCCGTCTAGATCCGAAAAGCTACGAACTTTCTATTGATGGGGAATTGTTTGGGGAATGGTTTTTTTTTTTAATCGTCGTTGTCTATTTCTCTATCTATAGAAAGGGTAAGAAAGGACGACGACTCGGGTTGATCATTTGATTCTCCTCGGCCGTAGTCTATGTTACACCGACACCGATACGCGACACACGACACGATACAATACGCCGACACTTAATTTTTCAAAAATAAAGAATTCCGACACGTTATATTTTAAATATATGTATATATTATTAAAAAAAAATATTGCAATAAACTTGTGAGTCATGATATTGATGTCAAATGCTTACTTTTAAAATCATGTCAAGCACCATAGTGATCTAGCATGGTCGATCAGATATAGATGAAGTGGGACTTATTGGGGTGTATTTTATACTCCCCATCAATAGGAAAGCATTAGGGTCTTGCTCCTAGGTGGGCGGGCAGGGATTGAAGGGGGCAGCGCCCCTTGAAAGCCATGGGGCTTTTATGATTTAAGCCAATATATTCTATTAGTAGTTTGAGTTTGGTCCCATGAATAACTACTGCTTATATATACGCTCTTTCTCTAGTAATTAAGCAATATAAAGAAATGTGTGATGTACTAATTATAGTGAAATTCTCTACAGGACATAACCCTAGTTTAAGGGTGAACTAGGATAAAATATTACGTCTTAATTTCTCTCCCTCTCTCTCTCTCTCTCTCTCGACTTTTACTCTTTTTTGTGTGAATGTGCGTCGATACCTAATAGGACTCATCAAAAGAATAAAACAATCAAATTAAAGTAGAACCTATAAAAAAAAAAACAAAATATTGTCTTTATTGCAAATAAATGCGTATCCGTGTAACATAGCGTAACACGCTTTAGCTTCATTTTATATATATAAACGAGGGACATGCGTGTCTAACGCGTTGACTACATGTCCGAGTCGGACACGTGTTTTTGTAACATAGGCCGCAGTAAGATGATTAGTTATCGTTGATTTGAATTATAATTAGTCGGTACTACCTAAAACTTTGTTCAACGTTAGCGAATCTGTCACATTATACCCTACTGGTGTGCTGGTAATTTGTAAGTCTGTCCAAACGAGATTTCATTGTCCAAAAGCGCCAACATTTATTTACTTATCGAATCTATGGTCTCGTAAAGGACACGCGGGCACAAGATCACTAAGTCAATGACGCCCGGGTGATGTCCTTATAATCTTGGGGACGTAAAATGGAATATATATATAGTTCTTGGGAAGCAGGCAATGTCAAGGCCATTTATAGCATAGAGAAAGATTAGAAAATGCATCTCGTGACGAATTGTTGTGTCAGCGGTGACAGTGAGGCCATCACAAATGCAATCATCCATGACATGGTCACTAATAACAATATTATCTTGATTTAAGTGCTCAAATCAGCTTAAAGCAAGGGAAAATTTTTCCAAAAAGTCCAAAATCTATTATACACCACCAATTCAATCTTAAACTTCTTAATTTTGTCAATTTTATCCTAAACATTTTGACAACTTGCCAATTTGATTCTAAACCTTTTAACGATTTGTCAATTCAGTTATTTCAGCCAATTTTGACGTGGAATCACTAACATGGCAATTTGAATTTTTCTATAATTTTTCTTGAATTTTTTATTTTCTTTCTTCTTCCTTTGGCCGATTGTCGGACCTCGGGCGTGGCTCGCATTTGCTAGCCATTGGTGAGGACTAGCCGTGCCCTAGGCTTACGAGGATGACCTCGCCAAGGCTCGGCGACTGGCTAAAGGAAAAAAGAAACAAAAAAAGAAAAGGAAAGGAAAAAAAAATTGTTAACATCAGCACTGACTGTGTCACGTAGGACGGGTGACACTGACTAGACTGCCACATTAGTGATTTTCGGTCAAAATTGATTTAGGACTAAATTGGCAAATCATCAAAAGATTTAGCGCTAAGTTGGCATAATTAAAAAGTTTATGACTAAATTGGTAAATTGTCAAAAAGTTTAGAACTAAATTGATAAAATTAAAAAGTTTATAACTGAATTGGCAGTCATATAATAATGTTTTGACAATTTTTTTTCTGGGCAAGAGATGGCTAATCCTACCTCCATTAGTGAAGAGCTTCCAAAAGTCAATGGGTAGAGCAGATTTTAGCAAAAACACAAAAACAAGATATAAGTAATAGAAAACGACAGGGAGTAATATAAACGAGAGTATGGGCAAGAGGGGCAAAATTTATTATCGCTGGGGACCGATCCGTCACTATAGTTCGATGTACCTAAAAGCATATTAACGTGATTTCTATATAAAGTGACATACCATGATGATTAAGATCTACTTATACTTCGATCTAATGGCTATTAAAATACACATTTGGGAGGGGAAAGTTTGCGAGGCGAAGAGATATTTTGAATCTTTCCTATCTTTTTCTCTATAATTTTTTTTTTTTTTTGGGATTTTTCTCTAATTTTTTTCTCCATTTTCCATGCCTTGCTCCAACTTTCATGGCCTCCCCCTCCTCCCCAAGCAAAGCACGAGAGATTACAGATGCTCCTAGAGTAGCGTGTGATCTTTGGGTCTATTCACCTCTTCCTCTATATGGATCTATAATTGAATGATTGAGGACATACCAGATAAAAGCATTTATTCCTTTCTGCCAATAATAGAGAACCCCATTCGAGATTATGAGAATAGCTTTCGTTGATTGATGTGCACCCAGCAGCAGCTCCAGAGCTGAAACCACTTAGGTAGAATTTGCACATCAGCCCTCAACTTTTTTCCTTTCTGAAGAAAAAATTGAAACCATCTTTCTACTTTCACCTGTCAAGCTTCGTCATGACTCGAGCAACGGAGGATTCAGGGCGTGCTTGCGAGAGAATGAACACTTCACGTCAATTCTTACCAACAGCAATGAATCACTTCTTGCAGAAGACGACGAGACTGTAATGTCAAATCCCACCATCTATGATGCTTTCAGGAACCCTTTAGCACCCATGAGGAGACAGCAATGTCAAATCTCACAACAGAGATCAGCCAGGCCTCTTATTCAAGTTTTGATCACCAACGAACCAACCCAGGGAAGAAAGAAGGAATTGGCATAGAAGCTGACAATCAACGGGGACAGTCACCGGGATAAGCTAAACGTGGCCCACTTCCTCCACAGAAAATAGCCGTATAATGCGGTCATGATTGGACATTCTATGTCTTTTAATACTAATCCACGCCAAACTATAAAGAACACTTAGAAGCAATAAACATTATTCAAGTCCCACAAAGCTTCAAGCCACGCCTTCTCAGCAAGGTCGTCTTCTTCTTCTTCTTCTTCTCCTTCTTCTTCTTCGTTTCTCTTCCTACTCTATCTTCAAAGTCATCTTGCCGTCATTACTCGTGCTTTTTCGACAATCCATGGCTTTATCAAACTTGAAGGCCCCTCGTATCATGGCTCATAAATCTGGTCCGGTCATCATGCCCTTGAACAGAGCAACGATGCTTGGGAATGGTCAACTCCCACTCAGAAGAAGAGAACATGCTCTGCGGATCAGATCTTGCTTCAACAACCAGGTAACCAAACAATTTTTGACCAAGCTCGTGTAGACGTCACGTGATCTTATCATCCTCTGCCTGATGTCAAGTTTGATGCTGGATGTAGAGTTAAGAAAGAATTGAGAGGCAAAGATGTCAATTCTGACAGATGCAATGTTTGGCCTGAATTGGCCTTTATACTCGTAGCAGGGGTGTAGTCCACCTGCGAGTGTTGTTTACCGCGCGAGAGTCGGTCTTATTTCAAGACATTGTTTGGTTTTAGCAGGTTTTCGAGGATCGGGCCGAGGGTATAATCTGTTACAGAGACGAGAATGGGGAAATTATCTGCGAGGGGTTCGACGAGGGCCCGAGATTCCGGCCGGAGATGGCGAGAACAGAATATCATCCCAGGTAAGATACCAAGACAGTCTCGAGCTGAATTGCATGTGCTTTTGAAACAGACTATCTGTAAGTCGAGTGATGCCACGAACTCTGATCGTATACTGAATTTGCTTATGACCCGCTTGATTGAACGACCTCCTTCTAAATTTGTGCGTCTTCTCACTTTTCTGGAAATCAGAGATGCCAAGATCATTGACCTTCTCCAGAAGAACTGGATTCAGCTAGTCAATGGAAGAGAAGTATACCAAGGTGACACCGGACTCGCAGCGCAACAGGACTTCAACGGGAATGGTTTCGATAGACCCCGCTGATCGACCGCGCTAACATTACTTTCCGAGAATATATCATATCGAAACTAGCTATGCTCTAGAATGTCGAAACTCCCAATTCCTGCAATGTGAATAGTCGACTGGTTTTGCCCAGAAGGTAAATTATTATGTCTCTCAAGTCTCGATTCAAGAAATTTTCTTCTCAACGGGCCCCGACACCCGATCAATGTGGGTATCGGATGAAGGCATGGCATCGTATGATCTCATCGGCAAGGTTATCGGTACAGTCCGGGCAATCCAAGTCAAATTGGTTCGACATTTGTTTTGCATCCCCAAACTCTTGAGCTTACCGAAGACACTTCCAATCAACCGGGGGCACTGGTCAGACCTTCAAGTTGATTGGAAGTGTGGAAGACACGTCTGACCAGCGGGGTATTTCTACCCTATAGGAGCCTCCAGCGGTAGTCCTAGCAACTTAAGAACCCAGCCTAGATGCGTTCCTTATTTTAAAGTATTGGTACTCGCATGCCTTGTACCCCTTGCTCTAAGGTCAATATTTTTCTTCCTGACATCAGCTGGGAATACTCAGGATTCTCTAAGAGCTTTTCACCCGTGAGTGGCTCGCTCTTGGGTTTTCCCAATTATGCATTTTAAGAACATACTCAGGTCCAAAATAACAAAGTGTAGGGATGCTAGATACAATGGACATGTTGCCTTTTGACTCTGATCACCTGTTGATGATTCTATACATGCAGAAGTTTCGCCTTCATGTATAAAATGTAATCGTCACAGAAAAGGCCCGCGATTGCTCATCTTCGATAACCGAAGTGAAGCTTTGACAGTCTTTTCGAAGGAAAAATACCGAGTAGGTTCATTCTTCACAAGAAATAGCAGTGTAAAGAACACGTAAGAGTCCATAAGTTCTTTGGTAGATTCAATGCTGATCTAATTTGTAGCTTGATTGCATTTGATTTAGTCAACAGATACGAGTTCCGGCTTCCATTCTTGTTAAACTTCTCGATAATCTAGCATTAGTTTGGCACGTTTAGCCTTCTATAATTATAACCAGCGGTCACGAACTTCATTAAAGTGCACGAGAGAACTTCAATCCCAGGTCAGGTCAATGATTGCAAGATAAGGAAAACTACACGAACTCCATTGAGATTTCCTTTACACGCTATGTTAAAGTTTCAACAAGGTTTTCTAGCTTGTTTATGAAGAAAAAGGCTTTCAACTTCGAGGCTTGGTCGGGCCAGCTATCGGGCCCGACCACTTTTTCCGGGGCCTAGCCCAAGGCCCGAGCCCCGCCATTTATTTGACTTTGCACATTTTAATTGACCGAGCTCGCTCAATTTGGAAATGTCAAAATTGGTACATTGAACTCGTAACCAATGCCCAACTCAGTTCCGTGAACTTTGGTACTTGTCGATATGGCCCTTATATCCCGTTCGATTCACGTTAACTGATATGGCCTTTCCAACTCGGTGGAGGAACTCACATTTGCCAAATGGCTATTGATGTGTACAACCACGTCAACGAAAATGTTTGCCACCCCCATCTAATTGTTGGCTAGGATGAATGGTCCCTTGCCAGTGGGCAGGGGCAAAGAGTCCTCACCCCGTGGTGGCACCATTGCTCGCCACCCTTTTTGCAAGGGTTGGTCGGCTATCGCAACAGCCATGTAAGGTTCGGTCAACTCTCGTTCGTCGGTGGCGGGTACCGGTACCGCCTTTGTGCGAGCATTCTAGCTCTTGCTTAAATCTGGGTGAGCACAAGTAGGCCTTCGCCTGCTCGTGACAAGGCCGGACCCTCACCTATATAGGCGGGCTAGCATCCCACCCAGAACCCTCTCTCTCTCTCTCTCTCTCTCTCACCCACGTTGTTCTCTGTTTTTATCTTTTTAAGTTGTTCTGGCTGTACACATTAACAAATATGGATCCCCCGGCTTGGTTGGATTGCCATGTAAAGCTAGAAAGATCGAATTCGTTCAAATCAAAGAATACAAGTATATCAAAGACCAAATTCATTGTTCAAAGACCAGATTGAATAATAACTAAGAGTTTAAGGACCAATCTCGACATCATCTCTCTGATTAGGGGCGCAATTCCTAGCATAACACGAAACAAGAACTCCAAATTTGTTCTGGCCCTTGCTCACGAGATTTTAAGTTGAGATGAAATTAGTAGTTACGGCAAATTCTTTCTAGTCGAGCTAATTTCCTCAAACAATCTGGAATATCCTAGAAGAATATACTGATTCCTCCCCACCAGGTCCCTTCAATTGCTTCAAATACGCAGGAAGATGGTGTCGAATCCAATCCCCTTTTCATCTCGGGTAATTTTTCCTTGATTTACCCATTTTGTGAGCGGTTCATAGCACTATGTCAACGTTCGATGTTCTTCTCAAGGAGCCCTTGAGTTTAACGACTTGTTTCCTGGAAAATAGCGTACGGATTTTCTTCACTAACCCTAGTCGAGACACTTGCTTCTCAATACAAAACGGAATATTCTATCCTTTGTGTTGCCTACAAATGTTAGAGGAGGAAATTTTAGCATGTTCTCCATTATCGTAAAAGAAATTCTTGGGAATGATCATCGGAAAATTTTACACATAAACAACATTCTCACAAAAGCAACCCATTATATTTTAGCGACAAAAAAAAAAAAAAATCCACCATTTATATAGTACATTCTTTTTCCTATACGCATATTTAGAAAGGCAAAAGCCACCAAAAACCTAAAAAATCTACCTATATGAACGCCAGAAAGTAAACAGTATTGACATGGCGCCCGCGTGGATTAAGTGAAATAAAAATAATGTTATTTTAGCTGAAAAATTATCTTACGGAACCTTCACGGAGGGTAAATGTATCACATAAATACAAGTTTAGAGTTTTTATATCACAAGAACAAATTTATGGTGAATGTGTCACAATGGGCATAGTTTGGGATTTTTTTTGTTTTGTGTGTGTGGCTTTTTCCCTATTTAGAAACATAACATGGTTCTTTTCCTTTCCTTTTCCTTTTCTCAAGACTACGTTATGGACAATATCTTTCACATTTAGTTGTTTAATATGTAATTCACGAGTCTAGCATAACTAGCTTAATTCGGTCATATTCTCCTACTCACTTAAAATAAATCGAGGAGGATGGGAGTTTAAGGTGTTATTGCAAAAGTGGGTTCGATGCATATAGTTAATTAAAATGGGATCGTTCTTCCACCGAGAAAATAAAAATAAAATGGGATTGTTCCATTAGGATGCCGTTTTCTTAAGACATTGGTAGTTGCCAGATCAATCGAAGGGACTGGTTTTTTTTTTTTGTCTTCCCTGAAGGAAAGGCGGGGCTCATCGATTATATCTCCTCATCTCGCAAACTAGTTTCACTAATTTGCCAAAGATATATATATATATATATTTATTTATTTATTGAGAAATACGCAATATGGAATGTGGATACTGGATAGGATTCTCATTCCCATTCCTTTTGGGGCATTTGATAACATGATATCGACAGGAGCAGAAATTAGAATTCACAGAGAAAAAGGGTTTCATTATCGCGTGTTTATTCCACATGGGGATGCAGGCATGGTTTCATTATGATCCCTCCTCCTTATTTATTCCCTTTGTTTTTCATTTATTCCAAGCTTTTCATTCAGATAAACCAAATGGGTCCTAAGTTTTAATGGGAAAATGGTCCGAAAAGTCCTAAACCTATTGCTTTTTTGCCAATTCAGTCCTAAACATTTTTACTTTTTGCCAATTGAATCCATTCGGCCAATTTTGCCCAAAAATCACTAATGTTGACACCGATCATTCTATGTGACATAGTCGGTACTGATGTAAACAATTTTTAATAATTTTTTTCTTTTTTTTCCTTTCCTTTTTTTTTCCTATCTTCTTCGTGGCTGGCGAGGCCAACCCTTGCCTAGGCCATGGTGTCCACGTCAACGAATTCCGGCCAAAATTGGCCAGATGAACTTAATTGACAAAGTGTGAAAAGATTGAGGACTCAATTGGCAAAATTGAAAGGTTCATGACTGAATTGGCAAAAGTGCAATAGGTTTAGAATTTTTGGACAATTTTCCCAAGTTTTATGTCCATTTAAACATCAGTAAAAGAGCATAATGAGATTATGTAAGTTGCAGATATTCATTGATCGAAAGACCCTCTCGTGCCCCCACATATCATTAGGGTCACAACGCAGATCGCATCGTTATCGTATTGTTAATAAGGAATTATAGACCAGGGAAAAGCGACAGTTATCAGAAGATCTTGTTCAAAGCTTGCCCTTCTTCATGGAGGGAAACTTCTCTCTCAGCTCTGCAACATCAACCTCATCGAAGTGGCTCTCCGGTATCCAGTTCCCACTCTTGGGATCTCTCATCCAGAACACCTTCTTCTTCTCCTCCTCCTCATCCGCCGCCTTCCTGATCATACCCGCAGCAGCCGCTGCCGTCTTTTCTGCTAGCGCTCCGTATGATCGCTGGCTGAACCAGACACATATAAAGAAAGTCACTATGGTACGTTCATTTCATACGATCGGATGAGGAAAAAGCGCCGAAGAACACAAGATAACTCGTGAGCCACGACGCGTGACGTGCAGTAACGATCCATCGGTGAATGCAATTCTAGGTACAAGGTCGACCAACTGCAGCGTAAAGTGAGAACAAGAAATGGAGTTAGAAGAATCGCCTACCTGAGAAGAAGAATGCCATTGATGGGAGCTCTGGCCATGATCATCGTTTTCAAGAAACCTGAAACTAGATAGATGTGGATGGGATTATGCACCAGGGCTCTTGAGCGAGGGAGGGTTTTATAGTCCTCAGAGATATAGAGAGATTTACGTGAGGCAAAAGTCTCTAGGAATCTTTGAAATAAGAAGATGCGAAACGATATTATCAATCAAAAGATATAAAAAGGAAGCACGTGAGGTATCTGAGAAGAGAAATGCTTATGTGACTGTTCTTAATTTACTGTGAAAATAACGGCCTATTTTGAGATAAAAAAACAAATAATAAATAATTAGAATTACTACGGAGTCCACTTTTTTAAGAATTTGTGGCTGACAATATATTATAATTCTCACAGTAGTCCAAAAACTGCTATGCTAGCAAAGTCACGGCGAGAATTTCTATTTGCAATGGAATTCCAGTATTCCCAGGTTCTCCAATTTGCTCCTATTGCGCTTGAAATGTCAACTCAATTTTCTTTTTTGCTTTTTTGCTAAAAGGTAACGATTTGATTCGTGTAGATTTCTTTACGTCGTTTGCTTATGCTGTAATTCATAGGCATGCACACTGCGCATATCTTGCACGCCAAATGTAATTAGGGTTCTTGGTTTTTTAAGTATTCGGATTTATCATATTTATACTTCTTTACGGGACTTACTTTGCCAATATTATCTTAACACTCGTTGTGGTTGTTAGTGGAACTGTTATACTTGGCATTTTAGTATGCTTACTTATCATACGGTCTGTATTTTTTTAATTTTGAATTTAAATGTCATGAAAATTTACGAAAGTATCTAATAATATATGAGGTTTAATAAAATTTTGGTCTGAGAGTAAAAGAATCTTTGCATTGTGCATAGCATAGGAGAAATAGATGCGCACTTTAATTTTTTTTTTTCTCATTATACCTAACTTTATCGAATCAGCAACGACCAACAGCTGCATAAATCACTGGGGATAATTTTTAACAGCGAATCTGGCCCCCCCCAAAAAAAAAACTAAGGGCGAACTTGATTTGCTTTCTCTTTGACAAAACCAGAACAATTAAGCCAAAAATGGTGTGCCTGTTCCCCTAGTGAGCCAAACCAAATTAGATCTGATCATGAGCCGAACGGACCATAGGTCCGCTTGAGCCGAATAGGCTCGAAGGGCAATATTGGGCGGATTTGGATGAGGATACTTAGTTAGAAACTAACTTGGTCCAATCAGGCCTAGTCAAACTCGGTACGGCTCAATTTGGCCGAGTCAAGCTTGGCTCGGCCCGAAGAATAGTTCATAAAATTATAAGATGGGCGGGCTTGGGTAAATTTTTTAGGCCCAACCTTGTGGCCTAAACTTGAGCCCGCTCAATGATCACCTATAAACCGGATAAAAATCCTAATCTAATGATCGATTTCATGATTTCGATGTAAAATACTAAAACATGACATATGTGCGAGGAGTATCCAAACGTTTTGCCTCAATTGGGATGCATGCAAATTATCACATCCTCTTGCGTATGGTAAAGCTTAGCCCACAAGGTTAAGGTTATAGGCATGAAGAGACATTGTGATTTTACGTGCTACTTAAATAAAGAAGAGGTTCGACCAAAAAATTAAAAAATAAAATAAAATAAAGAGGAGGACTTATTATGTTCATCTAATATTTCTTACTGTTGGGACTGAGCGTAGAAGTCCAATGCCTCATGGGGACTCATTAGAGGAGATCAGTTCAAGTCTGAACTTGCATAAAAATCTAGTCAAACCCATATTTATTCAAAAGTTTAAGCAAATGGGTATGTGTCAATTATGAAATATTAACTAAATTCATATCACATCAAATCTTGAATGTGAGATTATGTTATACTCCATCGGTCCTATTATAATTTGGTTTACTTTTCAACTTTTAAAAATCTAATCTAATTTCGCTCTTTAACGAAACGGTAACAATAAGAAAATTAGATTTCCGGTGATCTAACGGCCTAAACTTCGAATTGTTAGAGTATTTAATTGTTAAATCACAATTTTGATAACATCCATACATAGAAATGTGTGGATATGCTTTATATGTGAATTCTCTTTTGGGGTTGGAATGTATGTGTGTTGTGAAGTTTTTGACTTGGGATGGAAGTTTCTGAAAGGAATATGTAAGGTAGTCTTTTCTTTCGACCTAAAAGACCTACTCGGCCAGGTGATGAACGAGGCAGTTTCATGGGGATCCTCAGCATTATCCTCTCTTGATTATGGTGGATTTTCTACTCACTTCTTTTTGGGGACATAGACTAGTTCATCATAGGCTGGCATTATTCCCCATTTCTCGAAATTCTTTTCCAGGGATATGTTCCGATTCCCACGGGCACTACTAGTTGTTCCGATTGTTTGTTCCAGCTAAGATGTACACGCAACATTGCATACGCAAGAAAGAGAAATGCTAGCTCCACTAATGTAATATTAACGCGAAAATGATAGAATCTTGGAGATAAGTCAACGCGAAATTACCAAAGTAATAAACGAGGAATAATAAGGACATCAGAGATTTACATGGTTCGATCCGTGTATTGGTACCTACATCCACGGGGAGAGTCAGCAACAAATGATTCACTATAATTGGAGAATTCGGAGTTACAATCGTTCAATACGTTCGAGTGTTTTCCACACCTAGATTATACCAAAATTCAAAGTGTTTACAAGTAGAACAACTTAATCGGATGTAAATTCAAAGCACAAATCTTCGCGTTCATGAAAACGTCCGCGCGGCCGAAAAATAAGAACGTTCGTGTGTTCTCACTTTTCTTTCTTCTCCGCGGCTCACTTCTGTTAGTGCGGCTTCTGCAGGAAATATATCTGACTTAAGTGCAACCCTCAAAAAGAATAAATCAATATGCGGCCAAGAGACGTCCACCGTACGTCTTCGAAGAAGACCACTCTCTCACGGTCAAATCTTGGATAAAGATTTGAACTTTCTTGACCAATAAACGGAGACTTCCCACAGACCAAAAAAAAGAAACACGTCTTTGTACACACATCACATTGCCATTCCCTTCAAGATAAATTCTAATTCAAATAGGAAAGTAAATTTCTTGAGATTCCTCTTATAGGCTCAAAAATCGAGATATTAATTTAACAAAGAGAAATGCTTATATGATGGTTATGCTAGCCCTTCTCGTAAAGGGAAATGCTTGCATCACGGTTACATTGATAGTGTGACCGTGTTATGCAAAACATAAAAAGTTAGCTTGTTCTTTTATTTTAATTTTAATTTTTAGTTCTATTTGCCAACCACAAAAGATTTATGGTTGGAATGACATTGTCAGACTGTCATTCACAATCTAACGGTTATGCTAGCCCTTCTCATAAAGGAAAATACTTGCATCACGGTCACACTGTTAATGACAATGGGGCTAGCATAATCGTTAGACTATAAATGACGGTCTGATGGTGCCATACTAATCACAAAAGTTTGTGGCTAGCACATAAAAATAAAAATAAAAGGACAAGTCAACTTTTTGTGACTTGCATAACACAGTCACACTGTCAATGGCTTAAATAACATGATCACACCTATTATTGATAGTGTGATCGTGATGCGAATGACTAAAAATAAAAATAAAAGGACAAGTCAACTTTTTGTGACTTGCATAATACAGTCACACTGTCAATGGCTTACATAACACGATCACATCTGTTATTGACAGTGTGACCATGATGCCAATGACCAGTGTGACTGTGATGCAAGCATTTTATGGCATGGCATGGCACCGTTAGATTATCATTCACAGTTTGATGGTTATGCTAACCCCTCTCAAGATTTTATAGGTTAAACAGTAGAAATTGATTATGCTCCAAAAAAATAAAACATAAATAATTATGCATGGGATTGTTCTAATATCTGGCAGGCTGATTCCCGTTGGCGAATCGTGAATATTTACAATACTTACAAAAGGAAAATTACCAAAAAAGTGCTAAACCTATTATAATTGCGCCAATTCAATCTTAAACATTTTTTTTCCAATTGAATTCTAAACATTTTGCAATTGTGTCAATTCAATCCATCCGATCAATTTTGGCCAACCAGTGCTGACGTGAACACCGACCGACCGATCGACATTGACAAGTCAAATTTTAAATAATTTTTTATTTTTTTTCTTTTCTTTCTCTTTTTTTCCCCCACACCCCTTCTTCTTCCTCCAGCCGATCATCGAGGCTGGCGACGACCAATGAGGACAACCTCGCTGGCCTTAGGCAAAGCTCGCCCCCACCACCATTGGCGAGGCCCAACCATACTATTGTTAGGCGAGACCGAGCCTCACCAATGGAGGGGGGCGAGCTTCGCCTGAGGCTGGTGAGGTCGTCCTTGCCGGCCGTCACCTCTTACCTTGATGACCAGCTAGAGGAAGAAAAAGGGGAGGGAAAAAAAGAGAAAGAAAAGGAAAATATAAAGTAAATATAAAAAAATAAAAATTTGGGAAATAATTAAAAATTTGACATGTTAGCGGCGGTCGGCCAAAATTGGCCGAATGAATGGAATTGACACAATTACAATAGACTTAGGACTCAATTGGTAAAAAAGAAAAAGATTTAAGACTAAATTGATACAATTACAATAGGTTAAGACTTTTTTAGTAATTTTCCTTGCTTACAAATCATGACTATCTCCAATACTTTCTCAAAGATGCGATATCGTCTCATGTTTGATGTCAATCGATCTTCGAAAAGCCTCCTGTGGCAACCAACCCTTTTCCATCTTGCAACTATATTGTGTTGTCATGACATGGAATTCGACATTGCATAGATAATATACTTTATAAGGTAGAATTAATGCGGGCACAAGACATTCTTAATTTACTGAATAGTACGGTAACACTTGATAGATGACGTTGAGATGAATGGCGTCCCTATATAAAATGATCGATTTATTTAAATTTCAAAGGTGATCTTGTCATATCATTAATCAACGAGTTCTATTAATCAAGAAGTCCCCGTACCTTTACTATTACATATTAGAAACTTTCCGCTACGATTAGGGAAAATTGGCTTACCTCTTTGCTAATCCCATGACCATGTTAACATATTACATACTTGACATTTCACGATTTGTGTAACTCATAATTTTAGATTCAAGGTTAACTCCATTAGTTTAATCGCAATATCACAATTTAAGCCTATGTTTTACACTTGCGAGTCAAAAATCGAGTAAATAAAGAGATGGAGTTTACCTTTCCGGCCTACATAATTCTTCTTTATTACGAGCAATATGATGTCAACTACTCGGAAGGCATCCCGCGACCTATAGCGATCTTTCCGCAAACGATTATGTTTCCTTCAATGGTTGAATTAAGAGATACAAAAGCACAGTGTTGAGTATAATATGGACGCGCACGAGGGGCAACCCTTATGAAAAAAAATTAAGACTTGTTTTTCCCGACCATATAGTTTGTGGGTTCAATCCTTATTGGAGCAAAATAGATTTGATTTACTTGATGAGCAAATGAATCGTGTGAGTTTATATGAAAGATCAAGTACATCGCTAGCTGCCAGCTGGCCATTTGAGGATGTTCAGAGATAGGTTAATGATTTCTTTTCCCAAATTAAGGAGATCCTTTTCATAATTTTGGCTAATTTGAGAACCAAAGGTATATTATGTCATCATCGAGATTCGAAGTTCGAGGCAGGAGATGAGATAGATCAGATTTCGCATATCGTTGTTTCATTGAGCCAGTCTGTTAGCAACACAAGTTTTTTTTATGGGAGCGAGTGATGTCGACTAAAAAACTCTATAGTCCCACATCGTTCAAAGATCAAGCAAAACAACAATCTATATGAGAACGTGAAGCAAAGTTGGATAATTTTCTTAAAGACATGAAATTGGATCGATATTGAGAAGGTTAGTATGGTCCTTGCATAACGACGCTACACTCACAAAAGAAGTGGTCCGCATGCCATTTATTTGAGCCTTTTGCCCTTACTTTGGGCATGAATTTCATAGGAATGTATACTCGACGGTTTGAACTTTAAATTAGTTTGAATGGATGAGGTGTCGGGCTCGAGCTTTACCTAATATTGTTATTCAAGTCTCCACTTATCTCATACAAATAAATAAAAAATGCCTTTTGATTTATAGATCACATATAGATCAAATCTATCTCCAGCGTTGATCATAAAAATTCTATTACGAAACTCATTAATATGAATTCTTGAAACGCGGTTCATATTTTTTAGGGCTCCAATGCATTATCACTCGCATCTTGATGCCCGTTGCTTGCACACTCTCTTTCCTTCTTTGATTTTTCACTTTCAAAAGGCAAATTGGGCAACAGGGATGGATTTTCATCGATTTGTCATTAATTCATAAAACAAGTGATATACATTAAGTGGTCATGTTATAAATCATTATCTTCGATTATATTGGACGGTGGCCTTTTATGCCAAAAAGTCCACGTCATCCGTCACGTCACGTCAAGTCATTTAAAGAATTAATTCTGGAGATCAAAATCATTGAATACGTGTAGAAAATTCCTCTTTTTAGAAACCTTCCGAACAGTAAAAACATGTGAAGGAAAAGGGAGTTGGGCCGATTTGGCGCGGCTAAAGTAATTTTTTAAATCATCGTCAATCATCGTTGCAGCGCGTGAATTAACCAAAGTGACATGACGCCAAGAGTGCACATATCTTAGTGTATGAAGAATTGTTGTCTAAATTAACATTGGTAAATTGAAAAAAAAAAGGAAAAATTGTCCAAATTTTTTTAAACCTATTCCATTTTTATTAATTCAAATTTGTCAATTAACTCCTAAATATTTTCACACTTTGCCAATTGAGTCAATCCAGAATTCGCTGATGTGGACGTCGGCCATCCTATATTGCACGGCCGGCACTGACGTGAATAATTTTAATAATATTTTAATACATTTTCGATTTCTTATTATTACGGCCGGCATCTAAGTCAGCGAATTCCAGCTAATTGTCTCAATTGGCAAACTATGAAAAGGTTTATGACTCAATTGATAAAATTAAAAGGTTTGAGACTGAATTGACAAAAATGCAATAGATTTATGACTTTTTGGGCAATTTTTCTTGAAAAAAAGAAATGAAATGTAAGGTCGAAGCTAAAATTCTTTAAAAAGGCTAAGAACGTGTCCCACAAACATATTGACTACATTTTGTGTATTCAAATGAAATTAGAAGTCCCGTTAAAAACAGAGTGCCGGGATTCGAATTTTTAAGATCTAGACTTTGATATCATTTTAGATAAATAATTTTCATAAAAAAACGGGACAATGATGTCTATCTAACACGTTATTAAACTAATCGACCCGTCATGTTGAAGCACTCATATCCATCATTGCACCAAATTAATATATTATTTCACCTCGGAAGGGGGTGTTACGAACTTCTTTACAGCTCGCGATAATTTTGCCACGTTCGGAACGTTGTTGAACCGACCACACGCGTCAGTTTCCACGTGTGGGAGCACCAAATGAAAAGAAAGGGCCATACACAGAAATTCCGATGTAATGCGAATTTAATATTATATGGAGTGGATAAATACCAATACCATCACGAAACGCGGTAACATCAGGTTCATGGAAAATTCAAAATAAACGCATTATAATATATAGGGTTGCGCTTTTTTCACTTCTAATTTGGCTAAAACACTCCACAATAAAGTTACGACCATTTTACTCATTATGGGTCCCATCTTCAGCTTCTTAAGCTTTTCTTTTGTGTTTTTTTTTTTTTTTTTTTTTTTTT
>BCNH02000009.1:13796382-13826102 GCA_001662345.2 Metrosideros polymorpha var. glaberrima
TTTTTTTTTTTTTTTTTTTTTTTTTTTTTTTTTTGCGAGTCCCACTTTCCTTCGTCTTCATCCTTCTCACTTTCTTAATTCTCACTGAGGTAGTTATCCTCGCCCCTGAGATTTGCATCCGAGATGGAGAGGATCCATTAGTAACGATTTCGTGGAGCCACGAGGTCTTGCTCACAACAACATCCCTACGTGAACATCCACCCATCGACTTGCTATGTCTGCGTGAAGCTGACGATTCACTGCCCGGCGAGCCGACCAAGACATCATAGTGGCACCAGTTCTTCGTGCTCAGCCATAAGAAGCGTGAGTCCACGAGCTCCACGTTGGAGATCTCTGTCTGGGACTCACTATTGGAGACCTTCCTCGGCAGCGTCTACTTCGACCTCTACGATTGAGCAGTGAGCTCGATGGAGGAGTGAATAGACGAGAGGAACGTGGCAGCCAAGTGGTTTGCGCTTGAGGGAATGCTGGTAGAGGCGGGTCTTGCTGCAGCTGATTGTGCCTGAGGCTATGCTTGGAAGGTGGAGAGTGTCAGGGTTGTGAGGCAGCCTCCAAGCATCAATTTATTGCCGAGGTAGTTGTTGTCGCACCTGAGATTCACCTCCGATATGGAGAGGATCCATTCGTCAAACACAAGCCATCAAACTCCATCAATCTTGACTCAGTGTTTTCCTTCGAACCCATTATTTAAAATCCAGCTAAGTTTGCAATTTGTAAATTTGGTAACGAGTTTAAAAAGCTTTGGTACAGTTAAGATGAAGCAAAGTGAGATAAATCTTCTCTTGGAAGTGCAAAGCAACCCGAAGGAGAAAAGAAACCCAAAGGATGAAGACAAGGAAAGAGAGAGAAAGATAATTGCCTGCAAGAGAGAAAAAGAGCAAAGGACGAAGACGAAGGAAAGTGGGACCTGCAAAAGAAAAGAAAAGAAAAAAAAAAGGGACACCAAGGGAACGCTTAAGATGCTGGGATCGATAATTGGTAAAAAGTTCACAATATTTTATTGAGGAGTATTTTAGCCAAACTAAGAGCGGAAAAAGCGATGCCCTAATAAATATATTCTGTGTGTTTTTGCAGCACGTGAAAAGAAATAGCAATATCAAACAGTTCGATTCCATATGATAATGCCCGTGTAGGACCAAGCAAGCTTGGACCTCTGTGTGACAAGGATTGCTTTAAATACCAATCGCTCTCTCCCTTCTCAACTCTCACTGGTCACCACACTCGAAGAAGAAGAAGAAGAAGAAGAAGAAGAGGAGGAGGAGGAGGAGGAGGAGGAGAAGGAGGAGGCCATTGATGAAGTGGGAAATGGCCGAGCAAAGCATCAAGGAGATTCGTGAGCGGAACAGCAAGAACAACAGACCATCATCGTCATCATCACCTTCGTCAGCATCAGCAGCTGTTGGCCTGAGGATCCTGACGCAGATCTCCGAGACGACCAAGCCCCACATAGTCGTCAAGTCCAAAGCAACCGCAAGCCTCCGCCACGTTAAGCCTCGCTCCCGAAGCAGCTCCAACCTTGAGCGCTCCTGCTTTCTCAAGACATGCTCCCTGTGCCACAAGAGACTCAGCCACGACCAAGACATTTACATGTACAGGTATAGTGCGCTCAGTTCCAAGATCATCTCTTGGCTGTTCTTTTCATGGTACTGACGAGGTTCATGGGGCTCTGGAGGGTTGGAACTGAGTTGGGTTCATCTGGGATTGGCTGTTCTGATTGGTAAAAATGACTAACCAGACGTCGTGATTGTTATGTGGATTCAGGGGAGACGAAGGATACTGCAGCGTGGAGTGCAGAGAGAGGAGGATCACGATGGACGAAATGAAGGAACTGGAGGCTTCCGCGAAACGGATGGTGTCGTCTCCCAGGCATTGCGACGCCGCTTCTCTCCAGAGCGAGACCCGCCTTCTCCGTGAAGAGCTCCGGCGGCGGCAGCGACACCTCATCACTCCGAGAACTCGGACCATAGTCTCATAACTTTCATCTTCTTCTTCCTTTTTGTTGAGTTCCACATATTGGAAATCTCGTGGATGTCTCAGATTTGTTTTCTGCGTTTTCCTTTAGCATAATATCTGTTGTATCTTTTATAATTAGTTAGGGATAATTGGTAAATTTATTAAATTTCCCTTTCTTTCCCGTCGAGCAATACGAGTCAATTACGAATTCTCTAAAAAAAAAAATTTCTAATTTGAACTTTAAAAAGAAAGAGTTATTATACCATTATAATAAATTTTAAGCCCCTGTCATGTATAAATTTGTTTTGCGAAAATAGATCCAAGTAGTAGTATTTATGTGGATTAGAGGTGGGCTTTCGCAGTCCCAGCTCCCTGGGGCCGATAGAATTCACTGATATTTTGCTGAACGAAGCAAACATCACGCTCGTTTGTCGGATGAAGTTGGATTGAGATGGAGATATTTTCCTGCGAGAATGGTAGATTTGCCAAAGAGGTTTATCAGTTCTTTCGATGATTGGTGTGGTGAACATTGAACGAGTTTGTACATTCGATCGAACCAAAGCGAGAACCAGAGTTCCCGATTCGATTCGAGAAGGTTCTCTCTAGAAAAATGGTTCGTGCGCGAAGAACATCTTTTTTGTCGATTCGATTTGGTGCGATATTTTTTTTTCTTTTTTGCCCGGACCAAACGGTCAAACCAACCGTATTTTTAGGATTTTACTCTCTTTGTTTCCTTTGTAAAGCTGGTCGAAGAGCATGGTCGAAAGAAAGAGAGTGACGAATAAATTATATTTGAACGTGACCGGCAGAAAGAGTTATTACATGTGGGGAACGAATGCATGATGTAATGTCTAGTGGATGTGGACATGGTTGCACTATTTTCTAACCGAAACGTAACTCGATGCGTCTTGACCAGAAACCAGAAATCTAATTTGATTAGACATGACACGACGATTGAAGAATCCTTTTTTTCTTCGTGCTTGAATAGTAATTGAAGTAATGACAGATGAGACAATCGTCGATCTAACAGGTCAAGTATGAGTAGTATATCTAATACATAATCTATACGATGCTCTACCTCGAAAGGATGATTTAATGCGAATGTTGTAATTAGCAAATGTTACAGCATCTAATTGAAATCTGTTGAATTAGCAAAAGGGGATTACATTATTGAAACATGAAATTCTGAAGGGTATGATGTTTGGTTTTTGATTATTTGTTATCATGAGGAAAAGATGAGAGGCTCCCAAATCATCCATCCCTTGAAGAGTTAGCCAATTAAGTGTCTTCTTGGGGTAATATAATAACCCTGTGACGACGACGTTTCGATAAACGACTGTTTAGTCGTTTTCGAATCGTTTTCGAGAAATGAAAATGTAGTTCGTTTTGGAATAGAAATTTGAAAACAAGAGTTATGAGCCATAAATGTTAATTTTTTCGTTTGAAAATTAAGTCTCCGTTTCTTTTGCAAAAAATGAATGATTTGAAAAATATTTTTCTAAAAGTAATCATTTATATCGTTTGAAATAATTAGTCAATAAAAATAAATTTTGTCGACAACAAATTTTGTTTGAATATTTTCGTGAACTGTGAAAATAATTTCATTTGTTCATTTTTTGTAAGTAATGAAAGCGATCGTTTTTAGAAAAATATTTTTTAAATCACTCATTTTCACGAAACGAACACACCCTAAGAAAATTGTGATAAAGATGCGAAAAAATTTAAGCAAAGTACAAAGAAAGAAAGAAAAATATATAATTAATAAAAAAGAGCTAGTCATTAAGGTGAAGAGATGATAATAAATAGGGTTAATATCAAGAAAAACCCCAAATCAATACATCGGTGACAAATTTACCCCAAACTAATTTTTTTACCACAAAAAATCATAAACTGGTACATTTGTAACAAATTTATCCCAAATTGTTACACATGTGACAAATTTACCCTTCATTAGTTTTCGTTAAATTGCTGAGTTTGACGACAGAAGTGTACTAGTTTAGGATTTTACCCTTCGTTTGTCTCAGGTGTGTCAATTTGAAATTTTTCGTGGTATTAACCAAATTTAACGGAAATTAACGAAGAGTAAATTTGTTATAATTTACCTAAAAACCCAAACTTTATTACTATGACATTAAAAACCCTAAATTTTTTCTACGACATCAATTTTTGGGAGTAAATATGTCACACGAATACAAGTTTGAGATTTTTTATGTCACAAGAAGAAGTTTTGAGTAAATATATCACATTGTAAAAATTTAGGATAAATGCGTCACATACTTATAAGTTTGGAGTTTTTGTTGTAAAAAAAAAAAAGTTTAGGGTAAATGTGTTATAATAGACATAGTTTAAGGTTTTTTGTAGCATTTACCATAATCTTTAAGATTAGTCTGTTATAATATATTTATATCGATAGAGATTTGATAGGCCACTTACTTTGTAATTAGTGTATTTTGAATAATCCTCTAACATTCTTTTATATAATTTGTTACTTTGGATATAAAACTTATGTAACGTATAATAACTATCTAAATTCATTATTCTTTTTGGTCGAAATCTAAATTCATTATTGAAAAATTTAGTTTGATGTTCTTTTTTTTTCAGTTATACTTAAGGACTAGATAAATAAAGTTTTTTTTATGAACTATTAAATAAGTGTCATCCAAATTATGTAGTATCGTATCTACTTTTTTTCTGATTATTAATTAACCTGCAAATCTACGTATGAACATATATAATTTCACCGCGAAATAACAATACATCTTCAGGTAATTTGAAAAATATTTGATATATACATAACGCTCCTTGAGTTACGCTAATAACATTAATCAAGCAACGCCAGCTAAAATCAAATCTTGAATGTACCAAACCAGGACGAGGGAGTGTTCCCTTCTTACATTGCCAGGGAAGCAGATGAGTTGAGGTGCACAAAACTTAGCCCAAACACCACCTGATCCCTTAAACTTATGTTCTCATATATACATTAGTATATAGCGTTTCATATTTATGCACGAATTGGAATTCATAGAAAATAATTATTTTGAGAAGAATCTATTTGGGTTTTTTATATATATCACGCAAAGAGATTTAGACAATAAATATTTACACAACAAGGACATTCAAATAAATTTATATCTATGATTACACTACAAAGTGAACTTTTGAAAAGCAATTAATTTCAAATAGTTAACTACCCATTTAATGTTTATACCTCGAAGCAAATGTAGAGTAAAGGATTGTTCCCGCCTTATATTAAATAATCACTTTATCTGCTCCATTCAATAATTACCCACCTTTTCTCTTTTAATGCACAACATGCTCACGCGTGCCTTTGCTTCTAGCAAGATAAAATTGAAGATCAACTGATAATGTGCCGATCGACACCACTTACAAGATTTTGTTGTTGCTTTGTTCATCAATATAAAGTCAATCGCCATAAAATTCCACAAAATTTTTAAGCATGTTATAGTGTTTTACCATATCATAAGAATAAAATAAAGGGAAAAGGTCATAAAAAAAATTCTAAATTATATCTACCATGACACATTTATTTATATTAACTTTTTTTTTGTAACATAAAATACTTTAAATTATCTTCACTGTGATCCATTTACACTAAACTTTTTCTTTTGACGAAAAAACCCCATACTTAGTTGACATTTACCCGCCATCAATGTTATGTCAGATGATTTGTCATCGAAAACAGAGCTGTTTTTATTTTACTTCAATTATGTGAGCGTCATGTCAACACCGTTTGTTTTTGGCATCCACATGGGTAGATTTTCAACGATTTTCATCGACAGAATTTTGACGGAGGATAAATGTAACACACAAATACAAATTTGGAATTGTTGCCGTCACAGCAAAAAGTTTAGAAAAAATGTGCCACTGTCGACATAATTTGAAATTTTGGGTGGCTTTTGTTCTAAACTAAATGGAATTTTGAATAAGTGAGTTTGTTAGTTTTTCGACAAAAAAGAAAATTGTTAGTTCGAATTGGTTTTTAGATGGAGAATCCAGCCCGGATGATTTACATGTACAAATCTTTGAAGGAAGAAGCGATCCCAAACACGGAGGCAGTCTTCCTCTTCCTTCAGCTCTTCGCTTAGGGTTTCGATTCCGTTTCCACCGTCTCCTCCGTCGGCTCTTCTTCCTCCTCTCCTTTCGACAGTCGCCGGAGAATGCCACGTCCGACGATTCCAGATCGCAGGCTGACGAGCGGATTTGGTAACAATGGTTCGGGCAATGCTGGGTTACTAATTTGGACCTTGCTGCGGTCGTACAGCTTGGGGACTGGAAGGTGAAGCTTCTCGCCCGAGTGGCTATGGTTCGGGAGGGCAGCAATCAGCTCGAGCAATCGCATCGTCGTCTAGTCCCCGCGAGACCCGCGTGAAGAAAAGATGTCGCACGTCAGAGCAAGAGATGCTTGCAGCTTCCTTGCAGTGACCAGCGGTGGAAGCTCGAAGAATGCTTGCGACGATCAGCCGACGTGTTCCTTTCTGGAGCGAGCATCCTCGGGGTATCTGGAGGTGCGAATTCAGCTTTGCTCGGTGGAATTTTTGGTTTTATTGAGATTCGAGGCAGGGTTTTTGATGTCTCTTCTCAGTGCAGGTCCATACCCTGCAAAGTCCGAGTGAAGATGAGTTCCGTCGGGCTATGGAGTCGCGCAGGCCTGCTTTCGTGTACCTGCAAGGAGATCAGCTTGAGGATGATGGAGTGTCTCTAGCATGGAATGGCACTAATTATGTTACTGCCGACTCTATAGTTGGGCTGTTTGGCGACACATTGCCTGTCACTGTATGTAACCGTGAATTCTATCTCGCATATTTGTCCGCATGAATCTATTTGCGTAAGCTTTCCTTTTTTGGCTGGCTAAAAATCTTGATTTTTACATTTGCTAGTGGTGTCAAATGGGTACTCTTAAGTGCATAGAGGCATACGGTTTTATTGTCGTAGCCTTCTAGTCATATTGCAGAGTTTTCTGATGATATGTTGGTTGGCATCTTGTCGAATTATGTATGTGATGCCTCAATAGACACTAAAGCCAATAATGCTGACGCTGCAAACCATTTAAAACTGTCTGATAAGGCCAATTGACCTTGATGTTGGGAAAACCGATAGAGGTGACTAACTATGAGATTTTGAGGATGGGTACAGACATGATGTGCAATCTTGTTTCTGATCAATAGTAGTAGGGACGAGGTTGGAGAAGTGGTGGGGTGGCCAATTCATTGTCAATGGATATCCTAAGGCATGGTAGAATTCTGAGGTCACAGAACTGTTGTCGTGCTATTTGTCCTGGGGGAGGGTGATGTGTGAAAGTCTAACACAACTTTCTTCTTCCATTTTCCCATTCTTCTTCGCGTTAATTCTGATGTGAATTTTGGTCATTTCGTTTTTGGAGTTTTAGCCATTGCTTTGCAACGGCTTACTTGTGTAATTTCTCTGCAGGTTTACCTGGAAGTTCCACATGGCAAAAAATTGGCTGAGGCACTTCATTCTAAGGTTGGGTTATTTGAGAAACCAATGGCATCGGATAGTTTCTTGCAAGATCGTTGATTGATCGAGCAACTTGTCATAAGTCTTCTGGCTTTAGTATTTTACACACATACAGATATTGTTAAAGCTGGTTGTCTCATCTTTGCAGGGGATACCTTTTGTGATATACTGGAAGTATTTGGTCCCGCACTCTGCAGCTTCTCATTTCCTTCATGCTTTATTGTCAGTTCTGAAGAGGTAGGTCTTTCAAATTTGTTGTTGTGTTATGTGCGATTACATCATGAGTGAAACCGGCACTTGCTTGGTCTCTTGTGGTAACTTATATCCTCTGTGCATTATGCAGTTTTTGTTACTGTCCTCTTTCTTGAGTGATAGAATTGAATTTTTATCTACGTGGGTCTCTCCCTTTCTCTCAACAGCTGTTCTCGACATAGCCATGAGTGTGGTAGCTCATGTTTAGTTGCAATTGATTATAAACCAGTTTCTGGTTATCAAGTATATAGATGGAGATATAGTCAATAGTGATAAGGTTGCTCTCTCGTCAACTTTTGGAGATATATTGAAGTTCTGAGGTACATGTTTCATGAATCTCTTTGGTTATCTGGAAACATCTTTTGAGTTGCCAATTAACATCACAGATTAGACGAGTGGGTACAAAGCAACATGAAGTCGATTTTGCCTGTCAAACATGCATCGTAGGGGAAAAGAGGGCTAATGGAGAAATGACTAGGTGAAAAAGAGAATATGACAACAGCAAGACACACATACCAGCATATCACTTACCTTCACATGCTTGTTTTTCCATGTGTTGCAGTTCAAGGGCTCATGTATGGGATGCTTTCCAGCTTGCCCATGCTTCAACTAGTTTTTACTGTCTACAAAAGAGGAGCGTCTCTTCTGATGATAATACCAAAGCCAACAAAGACCTAGGACTGGATCTTCTTGGGGTCCCTCCTGAAATTGATGTTTCTTACCCTGAGGAAGATATTACAGAGGAAAGAGATGATTTGAATTCTCTTCCTGCAGTTAAAATTCATGATGAAGATGTTAGCTTGAGGTTTCTTATTTGTGGTGTTCGATCTAGTATGGTAAGCTGGAAGTCGATCCTTACTTATGCTTCTATAAATGTTAACTTGTGCAACAAAGCGGGCTTACCACATTTGGCACTACTGTTCTGTAGTACTTAATATATTGCTGATCTAAAACCTGGCTTCTTCACAGGATGCAGAATTGTTGGGATTTTTGGAGCATGGTCTCAATGCCCTCTTGAATATTGAAGTAAGTTTTAAAATCTTTATTTGGATCGGCTTCGTTTATTTATTTAGGATCACATCGTTGCTGTTGGCTCCTTGATGAAGCCATTTCAAGTTATACACATTTTAATATCTGGAAGGACATCAAACATGCATTGCAAGCACTTGATTTGGAGACACAGGATTATCTCTTATTTTGAAAATCTGTCACTGAAGAATTGAGCAATCACTAACAGTTTGAACTTTGGTCAAATTTGTTTTAGTGTTTGTTTTCCAATTAGATCGACATTTCTCGCTTGTGAAAGTTCTAATTTATAATTTCCATTTCTCTTTCTTTTTTATGTGGTTTTAGATGCGAGGAAGCAAGCTCCTTGGAAAATTTAGGTATGTTCCCTTTTTGAGTGATTACTAGTAACGATTAATGAAAAGCTAAAAAGTATTAAATTATTTTAGAAATTGAGTGGATTTGTGTCTTATACAGACACAAGGAAGTTAGTCTAAAAGAGAGAGAATACATGTTTGTCTTTCTATTATCACACATGATGAGTGGAATAATTTGTGGCCTGTCTGAGAAGGATCATGGATGGTGGAAGATTGCTTTCATATGAGAACCAGCTTCTTTGGATTCAGCTCATGTTATACCTACTTTTTAAGCCCGATGAGGACTGCAATTCTGACTTTGCAAATCGCATACCACTCTTATAAGACATAAAATACCACTCTAATCCAAGTCATTTTGATGCGTTCCTTTGTGTTACTGAAGTTAATTCCATCCATTATTGATATATTAAGGATGATGCAGTGCGCCTCAGCCACTTTTTGACACAGAGACATTCTCTCGCGATGTTGTGACCATGCGCTGTGATCTATCCACCTCTAGTTATGCTCACATCTCCCTGTTGCTGTCGGGTAATACTCAGACTTGCTTCAATGATCAGGTACAGATTTATACTATGATTTGGTTTAGGTAGACATTCGGACTGCTGCCATTCTGATTCTTCGGTGGCATCTCCTTCTCCAGCTATTGGAAAACCACATTAAAAAGGAAATTGTTGGGAGTCAACTTGTTCACACACCGCTTAATACTGAGGAGGACAAAATGCCATTATCTGAACCTCGGTTATCTGCTTCAATAGCTTGTGGGGCTCCAGTATATGAAGTTTCAATGGATGCCCCTTCTTGGGCTTCTCAGGTCTCTGCTTTGCATTTATATTCTGTGGAATGAATTATTTTATCCTGTGCAGGTTACGCGTCAGAATAATATGGTTTTTCACGTGTTACCAATTCTAGAGTAGGATAATATGCTCGCTTTGTCCTCATAAGATGACCACCTACTTTGTTTTAGCTTTTATTTTATCCATTATCCATTCACAAAGGATCTGTTAATCACACACGCGATTGTTGCTGCATTTCCAGGTCCTAAGGCAGTTAGCATTGGATGGTTCCCATCATTGTTTGGTTGCTCTTGGGATTGCCAGCATTCAAGGATTGGCAGTTGCTTCCTTTGACAAAGATGATGCTGAACGTCTATCTCTCTCCAATTCAGAGGAGTGTAAAGAAGTTTTCTCAAGTGACAGCTTTGTTAGCGCTACTCCTGTTTGGTTAAGACCTCCTGCTCCTAGTAGAAAGAGGACTGAACCATGCCAAGATGTAAGTCCGGACTCTCACCCTGAGCAGACAGTTGCATATGTAGGTGCTACCTTGAACAAAAATGGAGAGAATAAAGAGGCTAAAGATAATAACTTGAGTGGGCTTCCATCTCGAGGAAGAATGCAAATTGCAGCTTTGAGGCCTGTCCCTCATATTTATCAGCACAAAATGCAGTTTATATGCGAAACTTCTCAAAGAGATGGTTATGATGATGGGAAAGTTCAAGAAAATTCTGTCTTCCCCCCTGCAAAGCAGAGGGTTGTCCGGCCATCTTCAGCTTACAAGAAGCCATCTTCGAGAAACTTTCAGGCTAGGCAAATTATCTCCTTGAATCCCTTGCCTCTCAAAAAACATGGTTGTGGCAGAAGCTCTATCCAAGTTTGCTCTGAGGTGAGTGATATTCAGCCTAAGGGTGTCAGGAATCTTACCGCTTACAGAGTTTATATTAAAAAAGATGCTACTGTGATACCGCTGTTGAGTGATCCAAGATTTTCATTCCAACTTTTTGTCCTCATACATTCCAAAATGCTATGTTGCAGCCCCATCACCCAGTCTGCCATGCATTCAAATCAAGAACAAAGATGACGGATAAGCATTTGATTTTGTTTGCTAGTCCCTCCTAGACAAAATGCACATGTTATTTGCTGAAAAATTAGCAAAAAATGAAAGAGAAGTTCATGTCAGTTGCATGTTATGTGGAAAAGAGATGGTAAACCCTGAAATGTATGATGATTGATTGACATTGTGATACATTTGTGTTTAATACCCATTATCAATTCCTGCATGTGACTTGATTCTGACATGTGTTGCCTCTGTAGCTCACTTCTAGGATATTCTTTACGTTGATCAGATGGATTCTTCACAGATTAGTTCAATTGTAAGGCTTCCATTTTTCCTTTTTTAGGAGGAATTCCTCAAGGATGTAATGCACTTTTTGACTGTTCGAGGACATGCTCGACTTATTCCTCCAGGTGGTATTGCTGAGTTCCCAGAAGCTGTGCTCAATGCAAAGCGTCTTGACCTCTATAACTTGTATAAAGAGGTGATCGCCATTATAAGTTGGCACTTATTCCCGCTTTCCAAAAGTTCACTGTAAAACTTATTCCAATTTAAACATTTTGTGCACTTTTGATTGCATTTGGTATATTCTTAGGTGGTTTCAAGGGGAGGCTTTCATGTTGGCAATGGCATTAACTGGAAAGGACAAGTCTTCTCAAAGATGAGCAACTATACAATGACTCATAGGATGACTGTATGTGCCATTGCCTCTTAAATTTGTGGATGTTGCACATTTATGCTTGGTCATGGTACAAAATGATGGTTTGATTCCTGAGGAATGAATTTTGTGCTTTGAGTTCTCCAGCAACCCATGCACAATCAATTTTTCTTTTAGTTTACCTGTGAGCTCAGCTCTTAAAAATCTATCTTATCATGGCATGTGTGTGTAACCTTCTTTTTATTATGACATGATGTAGCAAGACTTCCCTGACCCGTAAAAAGCTAGGCACAATGATCTAATTGGTTTCATCGTCATTCCAAATGTCACTTTTAGCAATCAACAGTCTGACAAGTTATTCTTACAGGGGGTTGGAAACACGCTCAAGAGACACTACGAGACTTACCTCCTTGAGTACGAGTTGGCCCACGACGATGTTGATGGAGAGTGTTGCTTACTGTGTCACAGGTATTAATCACTCTATCTCTTGCACTATTATTCTCATCACTCATAATCCTTAAGAAATTCGTGCTCACACCTGTGCGGGCTTCACGACAACAGTGGCGCAGCTGGGGACTGGGTCAACTGCGGTACGTGCGGGGAGTGGGCCCACTTTGGCTGCGACAGAAGGCAAGGTCTCGGTGCTTTCAAGGTACCGTACGCATATGATGTTGATCCCCTTTTGGTTGCAAAGCCGGTCGTTTTTTTTTTTTCTTTCTAAAATCCTGTATCCTTTCACACTTGGCTTGTGGCTTCGCCCTTTTAATCATGTTACAAGAATCACAGATTGCTGTCAATCCACGCTCGAAATACTCTCATTGTGCAAATTTGCAGGACTATGCCAAAACCGATGGACTGGAATATGTATGCCCACAGTGCAGCATCACAAGTATGAAGAAGAAACCACACAGAAGCAGTAATGAAATCGCCAAGGCTTACTAGTCACGACTTATTACCACTTGCCAACTTTTTTCGCTGTTAACTCCCTGAAGAACAGCATGTAACATGTTATCTTCTCTCGCAGATAGGACTAGTACATATTTTTGTTATGCTTTCTTTTGAATTTTTTTACTTTTCTTTAGGTATTTATATATCCGGAGGCCCCCAATTTTTTATTAGCAGGGGGTCATGCTAGGAGTTTTCTTGTAATATTTGTGCCTTCCTCTGATGTTAAACCATAGTAATGGCCTGACCCTCTCATTTATCATTTACATTTTTTCCCTTGCTTTTTGGCAAAGCAATTATGACGAGTTTCTTTTGGGTTTTTTTGTTTGTTTTTTATTTTATTTTTATGTGTATGCTTACCTAGAGAATAGAGAAACGGAGGGAGCGAAGTCGAGGAGACCCATGAAGCTGCCCTTTGAGATTGTTGTTTTTGAACTTTAATTACATGGGAAACATACAAATCAATGAATTTGGATCTATCGGATGAACTTGCAAAAATAGCTGGAAAAAGATCGATTAGATTTCTAGACCCTTCAAATTCCGGGGATGGGTGAGACTATAAATAACAACCAATTGATCATTCGGATGAAATCACGAATCAATTGTTATCACTATCTGAACCCACTGAGATATGGAGGAGATTCAGGAGATTCATCGTCTCCATGTCGATGATTTCTACTTCTCTGTTCTATGTGATGAGGAAGAGATATTTCCAATATCAGACGAGAAGTATGCACTAGAAATGCAACTCCAAGAAGTCCTCATGAGCTACTCCAATGTTTCATCGCAGAGCAATGCGACTATCCAATTTCCTATCGTGGAAATCGCTAGCTTTGGAAATTCTGAAGCCGGCGAATGTCAATTGAGTTTTTTGCCATGTTTGTATGGAAGAGAAGTCTTCGAAGGAGATGTTCAAAGGCTTATCTTGCGCCCACTCGTTCTGCATGGAATGCATGGGGAAGTATGTAGCATCAAAGATTAAGGAGAGCGAGCCAACCATCACCTGTCCCGACTTGAAATGCAAGAGCGTCCTCGAACCTCATGTTTGCTGCTCGATACTTCCACATGAAGTGCTTGATAGATGGGAGAATGTGCTGTGCGAGTCAATGATTCTAGGGTCTCAGAAGTTCTATTGCCCTTTTAAGGATTGTTCGACGATGCTGGTGGACGAGGGAGGCGAAGTTGTGACACGGTCGGAGTGTCCGATCTGCCGGAGGTTGTTCTGCGCGCGGTGTAAGGTCTCGTGGCATGTAGGAATGGAGTGTGAGGAGTTTCGGATGATGAAGAGAGGAGCGAGGGAGGAAGATTTGGACAAGATGACGATGAAACTTGCTGTGAGCAATAGATGGAGGAGATGTCCCAACTGCAGGTTCTATGTGGAAAAGGTTGAGGGCTGTATGCACATCTCTTGCAGGTTTGTATTTGTCTTCCTAGTCGCATCAACCTTAGTAAATCTTTGGTACTTAAAATTAAATAGCTTTTTTTTTAAAGAAAGAATATGATGAGTTAATTAAGATAATGAAAAATTAATGTGCAATGTTGGACTTTAAGTACGTTGAGATGCGTCTAATCAAAGCTGCTTTAACCTGTTATTCATGAGGGAAAACAAGGGCACCCATTTATATTTCAAATTTGTTTGGTTTACATGCTTTTTACAGGTGCGGACATCAGTTTTGTTTGTTATGGTTGTGGCAGCCGCTGGAGAAGTAATCATTCCTGCATTTCCTGAATTCGGCCAACATCTGTTCCGAAATTTCTCTATTTTGCACGAGTTGATACAATGGAAAATGTAATCTCTCCTTAATTAGCCACTTAAAAATGTATCCGAGGTGCCCGTTAGCGCATATTTCTTTCTATATATGTAAAGTTCTCTATCAGCAATCTATTTGCTGGATAATCAAGCTTATGAATCTCATTTTTCGTTGAGAATCGTTGTATCCTAGACCAATTGGACCGAGTTGGGTGGTAGCAAGCGCTCGTGACGACAAGTGAAATTCATCCTGAATTGCTGATGCGATCACCGGTTTGCACCCGGCTCTAGTGCACTTTGACTGGCAAAAGTTCATGTGGACATGGAAAACCTTTGGACTCTTGCATCCAAGTGCGGGCCTCTGGACCGATTGATAGGCCATAAAATCCCAAGTCATCAAGGCCCAGAAATCCTAGAACCCATCATCCACAAAGGTAGTTAGATTCACGTTTGTTGAAAGCTCAAGTAATTCAGCCGCGCGTCAATTAGATATATTAACTACTTCGTTCCATACCGAGTTATTTATATAGGACTTCATTTTGACAACACCCTCGCTTATGTATCTTTCGTATTAAGCACCGATTTCTTGTTGAAGATGATTCGCACATCGAGTGGCAAAGCAATGCAAGAGTAGTGAAATGGGTACGTCATGCTTTTCTTCGTCCTTGATTTTCCTTCGGGCACTTTTCTAATCGGTGGATCACAAATATGGACGCTTCTAACATTTAATATCAGTTGAGTTTGTATGTGGGTGATATCCGTATCTTGCATTCTCGAAATGAATCCCCTTGCACTAGAAACGGAGATAAATTTAGCATGTATGTGAAATTGATACGTAATGTAGACTATATCGCATCACCTAATCAAAATAAGTCACGTTAATGAATATATCGATTTTTTTATTAGTTAATCAAAGGGTATTGACATCATTAGTAAAGGAGCAACTCCAAGGAGAGAGAGAGAGAGAGGGAGGGAGGGGTGCTACTCCCCCCAACTAGCTGCGCTCTCAATGAATGTTTTCACTTTAATTTGACTCTGCTTTGCACTTCAATCACTTTTTCAAGTCTAGGGTTTCTGAAAAAGCTAAGTGAGCAAACGGGATTAGGTGGACAATAATTGAAGGGAGAGAGGATCACTACAAGGACACAGAAGATGCAGGAACCTTCTTTTGCAATAAATTACGTTTCTTTTTTCTCTAATGGGATGTTCAAACTCCATACTTTCCACACGATGTTTACCTTGTAAAAAAGCTCATGAGGACAGAGATCACAGGGAGAAGAAAAAGTAGTGATTCACAAGAGAAATAGATTGATAAAAGGAGTCTCCTTTTGATTTTACTCTCTGAGATTAGGACTTAAAGGCAATAATTGCATTCGAACTGCGCAAGCCCCCACAAGAAAGACCCCTCTTTTTCCCCCTCGTTCAATCAAAAGCTTCTTCGTTTCAAACTTTCATGGGGCCTCTCCCAACACTCTCTTGCTCGGTTTCCATTCAATTTCAACTTCAAACATGCATTTCCCACTTTTTGGAATATTGAATTCCATCTCGCTACCTTTTTTTCTTTCTTTTTTTTGGGATCGCCAAACCACCTTGCTTTAGCCGATGGTTAACGCGATAAATATCTTAAAAGATATCACGTAGGTCGTATTTACTTTAGGAAGATAGTGATCGCCCTTTTTTAATTTTTGAAATATGTAAAAGTAAAACGGATAAGTTGGGTAACAACCAATTTACCTAAAAGGTCAATGAGAAATTGTGAAGCTAACCCCAGTTAAAAGAAAATCCTATAAGTAGGGACACGATGACTTTTGACCTCAGTAATGTCTAGTCCTCACTATTTCACGATTGAATAAGAGTCCCCCATAATCTAAACGTTCAGGAGACCGAAATATGACTTAATTTGCTCCACCACTAATCCAAAGCAAGGCTAAATATAAAATAACGCGAGGAAAATGATTTAATCAATCTTTAACTCTATTGTGCGGATGCCAATTTAGTTTTACACTTTAATTTTGCCAATTTAGGCTCTATTTGTTTCGCAAAAAATGAATGATTTGAAAAATATTTTCCTAAAAATGATCGCTTGTATCACTTACAAAAACGAATGTACAAAAATATTTTCACTATCGATGAAAATGTTTAGACAGAAATTATTGTCGACAATGAAAGCATTTTTTATTGATTAATTACTTTAATCGACACAAACGATCATTTTTTAAGAATTTTTTTTTCAAATTATCTATTTTTCATGAAACAAATCGAGTTTTGGTCCTCAATTTTTGCGTGAAATTCCAATATAGTCATTCCGGTCAATATTCATGGGAAACCACTAGCCGTCCTAAGCGACACACTATCACATTAGCGATTTCCGGCAAAAATTGGTCGAAATGATTACATTGAAATTTTGAACAAAAATTTGGGACTAAATTGACAAAATTAGAATTAAAATAAATTTGACATCCGTACAATAGGTTAGATCCCCAAATAAGCTAAATGCTCTGCCCTCTTCAACGTCCCTACCGTTCCCTTATTTGCTTCCTTTTTTCTTTTTACTTTATTTATTTTTTTGTTTTTTTGTTTTTGCCCCTTCAATGTTATTCATGTGAAATTCAACATATGACCCACAAATATTTTCAGGACGACATAATGACCCACAATTTCTTTCTTCTTTCTTTTTTCTTTTTTCTTTTTTCTCAAATGTAGAGTGATGATGATGACTTCTGGCATCGCGAAGTGGAGTTTTCTTCATATGGCAATCGTGTCCCTCTCTCCAAATCCCTTCCAAAGTAATGCAAACGAAATGATGAAATTGAGATGATGGACGGCTGTCCTGGCCATGCGCAATGAGTTCCACCAGATCCGACCTCTTCTTCCCATGTTAACGTGCGATTTGCTACACATTTTTTATTTTTTGTTGGTCATGATTCGCTACAAAGTTGTCGATGAGAAATATTAAGGACTTATCGCCGTCATGGATGAAGAAGCCGATACATAGTTCCCGGCGGGGGAAATATTTCTCGCCGGTGAACTTCTACGGGAATTGGTAAGTTTGAAATGAGGTCGGTTGAAGAACGTGAGCGGGGAGTTGCTCGTCCGGTACGTCGGTGGTAAGTTACTGACTGTTCTGATGAATTACCGACTTTTGCTCGTGCAGCTCACTGCACCAGCTCTTGTAAGGAATTACTGACCTCGATTAGGGTTTTTTTTTTTACCAATCTTTCCTCCGATCAAGTTATCGACCGAGTTTCACGTTACCGGCTCCAATTCGATTCACGTACGAAACGTTGCGAAGCATCTCGGTGGCTTTCGTAACGGCTTTGGCGACTTTTTTATATCCATGCGAACCCTAAAAACATAACCTCGTTTTCCCTCGACCGCTATTCCACCAGCTCGAGTGAAATCTTTGGTGGGTTGTGCACGAGATGATGGTCACAAGCACAGTCAAAGGCGGACGGATCTGAGTGCGCGCAAACCTGTCTCGAAAAGTTCGAAACTGTACCCTTTGAAATTCAACGTGTGGTTCCAAAATCCCCAAAAGGAAAAGGAGACAAAGAGTCAAAAATTTGGGAGTGGGGGGGTGAAATTCCGATCGAGTAAAAGGCGAAGAAGAAACAAAAGGAGTTGGGGGTGGGGGGGTGAATTGAGTGATTCAGCATGTGATGTCCAATTTATATGATTTTGTCTCTTCTTTTGGGATTATTTGGAGTGATTTTTATGATCGTTTGGAGTTTCCATGTTTCGATTAGATCGGTGTACCTACGTCTTTTTTCTTTTCTTTTCTTTTTTTGCATAGGGACCGTAATTCATTGAATACCCACGAGTGGTGGGGTGACGCCGGATGGCCACCCCATCGAAAAATCCCCTCGTTTGCATAAGAATTCGAAAGGATTGCATTTATCATTGCTCTCTTAGCCAGGGGGGGATGAGTGATGTCTTTGGACAAAGAGCACAGAAAAATTGTTCAATGAGTACTAAATTTATCGTACAGATGCCAATTCGATCTTAAATTTTTTAATTTTATCAATTAAGTCTTGAACATTTACTCTCATGTAGTCCTTTTGGTTAATTTTCATTAGAAATCATTAACCTGCCAATTCAATTGTTGCCAATCTTCTCACGTGGCACGTGTGCCATATTGGCGATTTCCAGCGAAAATTGATCGAAAGGGTTACATTGAAATTTCGAGTAAAAGATTAATTTTCAATTGGCAAAACCAAAAGAGTTTAGGACCGCATTGGCATGCGGGCAATAGGTTTAGAATTGATTGGACAATTTCTCCTGCTTTTAAATAGGCAAACAATGAGATTTTCAACACATTAACTGTATGACTTTTCTCATTATATATAATCAACATTTGATAATCAAATATTTATTGTTAATTATACCATGTAAGTGTTTAGGGTGATATAATATATGGCAAGCGGCCTTGTTAAGTAACGGGCCTGTATTCCAATTTGAACTAACAGCTTTCTCTGCACTTATTAGCAAGATCCTTACTAAAGCTCAAAGCAAACATCTATACGCCCCTAGTCCAACTCACTCGTTGTCTCGATATCGATAACACTTGCTAACACGAGCCTTAATATCCCTACCTCCGACCGTGTACCGTCGGAAGTTTAAGTTCGTCGTTGGGTGAAAGGTGAGATCGAGAGATTATGACGCTAAAACAGCTCTAAGCATCGTTAACCGATAATCAAATCTTTTCGATGGATCTCCCAACTAACTGGCGAGCCAAGATAAGGGTCGCCACCTCCAAAATGTTCATTACCAACCACACACATGACGTCATGCTTTCGCAGAAAATGTCGGGAGTGGAAATGCACTTCGTGTTTACTCACACATTGACAAATAAATAACATTATTATTGCAAACTCGCAATTGCACATCCGCACGTGCCGATTGACACAAAATCTACAGGTTCCTGGTGTGTTGCACCGTCATGCGTGGAATTAAACAATAACGAAGGTTTATAATTTACAAAATAAAGTATATGTAATTAAATAAAAAGGTTCACACGTTGGTAGGCTTCAGTTCAGTCCACGACACTGCCGAAGGAATCAGCGAATTAACTATTGAAAAAATATGGGACATTTTTTCTTTGTAACGGGACTAAAGTCTCTATGCTTGAGCCTGGTTACATGGTAACCAAATTCTCCTCACTTATAATAGGGGGGTTTTCACCTACAGGGGTCTTCAGCGCTTGTCTGGTAATTCATCGAGCTGCTTATATGCGTTCCTTATTTTAACATGCCGATACCTACGTGCTTTGTACTCTCAATTCCCTTCATTTTTTTTTTCTTTTCAAAAGGTAGGAATACAAATGAACACTTACGGGATCTCTCACTCCTGACAAGGTCAATTAGTTCATCCTTGTGCCTTTTAAGGATATGCTCATGTCTAGCATAAATGCTTGTTTGCATCTAATAAATTGTGTTAATATCACGAAAATTTTCAAATTAATACGCATATAACAAATTTATCCTAAACTTCAAACTAGTACACTTGCGATATGTTTACTCTCCGTTAGCTTTCATCAAAATTTACCTTGAAATTAAGAAGCTAAACGAGACGTGGCAATAACTCAATTGACATGATAAGTCAATATATAAGTCCATGATAATTTAGGATAAATTTATTATAGACTCACTAGTTTTTGGATTTTCATTGTATTGAACATAATAAAATTTAATTTAATCTAATCTAATCTAATCTAATTTTTTATTTTTTTATTATTATCGTTTTCCTCAGCTCAGCAGCAGAAGACGAGACTGAGAAGTAGAGAATAGGGTCAAAAGGACACAGGCGACAGACCAGAAATTGAATTCGCTTTTACACGTGGGGCCGAGTCAGAGTGTCTTTGCCGCTCCCCACTCTGTCGTTTGACGCTCGTGCCGCGTCTGACAAATTGTAAAAAAAGACAAAGTGCCAGTTAAACCCCAGCATTAGTGACATTAATATTGTAATCAAGTTAATCGCACTACTACAAGAGCACAATTTACTCTTAGCTTCAATGATCTACTACTTTCAATTAATGTCGCTCGATGTTGATTTTTTCATAAATACAATGAAGACGAGAGAGGATAGATGATATGTTAATGTAATGTGGCGATCCATCAAGATTTTTTTTTGTTTTTTGTTTATATATTTACTCGCCGTTGTGCACGATCTCTAACATATTCTCTCACGAAATGTCAGCGTGATAAATGGATTGATCACCAAATGGAAAACATGAAAAATCATAGGTTGTATCGACAAGGGGAAGAGAAGAGAAGAGATCGCTAACAATACGATCGATGTCTTATTACTATCCCAATTGCCTCATCAAGAGCAAAAGCGTGACCTAATCGGATTGAGAATCAATAGTAATAACAATCTTCGACGTACCAGGGTAACATACAACGTCTTCGTCACAAATGATCGAGGATTGCTCAATCCCTTGTCCCCTAGCGTAGAGGGCGTGGCTTGAAACGAGGCCATGCAGTTTTGTTGGTACGAGAATTTTTGTCCAAAAATCATTTTTCTGGTGTGCCGAAAAAAAGAAAATGAGTATTCGTTTTCCTTGAAAAGAATGTTTTATGTGGGATAATTATTTTACTATGTAGAATTAGCGCGTTGAAAATTATTTATTCTAAGTTACGTTTATTTAATCGATTTTTTTATTATGATTATGAGCGCTCGGATCCTGTTTATGGATGTCGGAATATTAGGAGAGCACCCAAATCCTTCCTTTGCTTACTCGTTACAAGAAGCTAACGAACAAAATCCGTTTATGAATCTCCCCCCATCCACCACTACCACCACTTTACTGCAAGACCGACCACCGTACTCTCTCTCTCTCACCGCCATCTATCACCACCATTCTCTCTCTCCTCCACAGTCGCAGCCAACTTGGGCACCGGCACCGCACTCGCTCGTCCCGGGCAGGCAGGTCCCCCACCACCATTTCGTCTTCGCCCCCAAAGATCTCTCCTTTTTATACTTTCGATTTTTCGAATCTCACTCGCCCAACACCACCACCATCTCTGAACTCTCTCTCTCTGATATGGGTTTGTCTTCCCTTTTCTTCATCTTCCTCGCCCTCCTCCCACTCTCTTCTTCTTCTTCTTCTTCTTCTTCGTCCTCGGACCACAAGACCTTCATAGTCCGAGTCCAGCACGACGCCAAGCCTTCCATCTTCCCCACCCACGCCCACTGGTACGACTCCACTCTCTCCTCCCTCTCCTCCTCTCCTTCTCCTTCTTCTTCTAAAGCTCCCTCTCCCGGCCCGACCCGGATCCTCCACGCTTATTCCACCGTCTTCCATGGCTTCTCCGCCAAGCTCTCCCCTTCCGAGGCCCTCAAGATCCAGTCACTCCCCCACGTGCTCGCTCTCATCCCCGAGCAGGTCCGCCACTTGCACACCACGCGCTCCCCCCAGTTCCTCGGCCTCAAGATCGGCGACAGCGCGGGCCTCCTCAAGGAGTCCGACTTCGGGTCGGATCTCGTCATCGGGGTCATCGACACCGGCATCTGGCCCGAGCGGCAGAGCTTCAACGACCGCGACCTTGGCCCCGTCCCCTCCAAGTGGAAAGGCGAGTGCGTCGCAGGTAAGGCGTTCCCTTCCACTTCCTGTAATCGGAAACTGATAGGGGCTAGGTTTTTCAGCAATGGGTACGAGGCCACCAATGGGAAGATGAACGAGACGACGCAGTTCCGGTCGCCTCGGGATTCCGACGGCCACGGCACCCACACTGCGTCGATCGCGGCGGGCCGCTACGTGTTCCCCGCCTCGACGCTGGGGTACGCGCGGGGCGTGGCCGCTGGCATGGCACCCAAGGCCCGCCTTGCCGCCTACAAGGTGTGCTGGGACGCGGGCTGCTACGACTCCGACATACTGGCGGCCTTTGACGCCGCCGTGGCTGACGGGGTCGATGTCATTTCGCTCAGCGTTGGCGGTGTGGTGGTGCCGTATTATCTGGATGCCATCGCGATCGGCGCCTTTGGGGCGGAGGACGCAGGGGTGTTCGTGTCGGCCTCCGTGGGGAACGGCGGCCCTGGGGGGCTCACGGTCACGAATGTCGCGCCGTGGGTGACCACGGTAGGCGCCGGCACCATCGATAGGGATTTCCCTGCGGATGTGAAATTGGGCAATGGGAAGATGATTCCGGGTGTGAGTGTCTACAGCGGACGGGGATTGACACCAGGACGGATGTATCCATTGATTTACGCCGGGAGTGAGGGCGGAGATGGGTACTCCTCATCTCTGTGCATGGAGGGGTCCTTGGATCCAAGTCTTGTGAAGGGCAAGATTGTCGTGTGTGATAGGGGGATCAATTCGAGGGCCGCCAAAGGTGAGGTGGTAAAGAAAGCAGGCGGGGTCGGAATGATCATGGTGAACGGGGTTTTCGATGGTGAAGGATTGGTGGCCGATTGCCATGTGCTGCCCGCAACGGCCGTTGGTGCATTGGGCGGTGATGAGATCAGGAAGTACATTGAGGTTGTGTCCAAGTCGAAGTCGCCACCTACAGCCACATTGATCTTCAAGGGGACTCAGCTGGGTGTTCGGCCCGCGCCGGTTGTGGCTTCTTTCTCTGCTCGGGGTCCCAATCCGGAGTCCCCCGAGATCTTGAAGCCTGATGTGATTGCTCCTGGGTTGAACATACTTGCCGCTTGGCCCGATAATGTAGGCCCTTCGGGAGTCGCCTCGGATAAGCGCGGGACGGAATTTAACATACTGTCAGGTACCTCAATGGCTTGCCCTCATGTTTCGGGCCTAGCCGCATTGTTGAAGGCTGCTCACCCCGGATGGAGTCCTGCAGCAATAAGATCTGCACTGATGACGACTGCTTATACCGTGGACAACCGGGGAGAGACGATGCTCGACGAGTCTTCAGGGAACACTTCGACGGTCATGGACTACGGGGCTGGTCACGTCCATCCCCAGAAGGCCATGGACCCCGGGTTGATCTACGACCTGTCCTCTTACGACTATGTCGACTTTCTATGCAACTCAAACTACACGGCCAACAACATCCAAGTCGTCACTAGGAAGAAGGCCGATTGCAGCCGAGCCAAAAAAGCTGGCCACACTGGGAACTTGAATTACCCATCCTTGTTGGCGGTGTTCCAGCAGTACGGGAAGCCTAAAATGTCGACCCACTTCATCCGCACGGTCACTAACATCGGGGACCCTGAGTCAATATACCGGGTCAGCATGAGGCCCCCCCGCGGAGTTTCGGTCACAGTGAAGCCGGAGAAGCTCGCGTTCCGGAGGATCGGTCAGAAGCTGAACTACCTCGTGAGGGTCGAGGTGAGGGCGGCGAAGCTCTCGCCGGGAGGGTCTAGCATGAGGAGCGGCTCGGTGATGTGGTCGGACGGGAAGCACACGGTCACTAGCCCCTTGGTTGTGACATTGCAGCAGCCTCTCTAGTTGCTATTTTGGGAGGGGTTTTGAAGTCGTAGGTCGTCTCTCCTGTAATTTTCCCTTTTGTGTTATAGCACTAAACTCTCCTCTCTTCTCTTCTCTTTCTTAATCTCTGTGAATGTATAATGAGCGCGTGGGTTGAGCTTTCTGGCTTAGAAAGCAGGTGGGAGTGGGTGGGTGTATCTTTGTTGTAAGATCAAGAATCAAGAATCAAGAATGTTTTGCAGAAATGCCGTGTTGAGAAAAGCCAAGAGGCCATGGATGATGGAAACATGTCTTGTTTTTCTTTTTTCCTTAGTTGTAATGTGAAGGATTTTGACTCGTCCAAGCTTTGATCTGGAGTGATGTTGGAGGGAGATCAGCATGTGTCTAGTGGATGTGAGATTGTCCTTTGGAGATTGCCATGTCACTTTCATGGCCATGCATCTTATTAATGTAAGAAAATCAGATTTGGGACCAATCACTTCACGAAAGAGACGGTCCAATATGGACAAAGGAAAAAAAAAAACATCTTCATGTGGGCTCGACTAAGGCTTATAAATTGTCTCTCTTCAAAATGATAGTGATGATAACAAGTTATTGTAATATAGCATTCAAATATTAATGATGCCTCTATTTTCACATTCTTCCGCACTGCCACGGACCATTGGGTCTGTTTATTTTGGCCCCTTCAAATAAAAAGACCGTTCGTAACTTTTCTATTGAAATATAAAGTATTATTTTAGCTTTATAAAAGTAAGTGAAAGGATATATGATTTTACATCTCAATTTCAAAGTGCATCAGCTAAAAACTTCAATTTTGAGAGTCACGAGATTTGAAGAAGAAAAGGGCACAGGTCAAAAATAGTCCTTGTACTCTCGATCAATATGCGGTTTGATTATTGAACTTAGACTCGTTCGTTTCGATGCTTTTCTTCACAGCGAACCGTCTTAGTAATATTTGGATCGAATCGATTTAGTCTTTACATCAGTCACAGCATTTTGTGAATAACTATACTGCTAATCGTTATGCATCAGGTATTTTTAATAAAATTGACATATTTGTCGTAGATACTTCCATTCCTAACTATTCCAAGAACAATAGAATCTCACTCTAAATTTCAATTTATGCTTTGTTTGGTAGGAGGGGCTACGAGAGAAGAGAAAGGACTCTAAAAACACGGTCTTATTCGAACGGATGGAAAGGATTACGAGGATTAACAAAGTCGATATCATATACATTTTAGATCCCTCTGGATCCATCCAAATGTGGAGCATATTTGTCGTATTAATAAACAAATGCTTCCTTCTTTCCGACTTATACCTGTATTCTGTACCTATTTCCAACTACGTAAAAGGGTATGTTATGTCGCGATGTATTGTCTTCTCTTATTAGTATCCAAACTCAATCCCTTCAAATGCTTTTTCTTCTTTCCTCCCGGTGATTATGGAAATGCTTTCTTTCGAGGCGGTGGGGGGATAGTTATAGTCGGGAGTAATGTTAGATATACTAAGCTAGACGCGCTAAATTGGTTTATAAAGCAATTGGTTTTGAAGTCGTCCATGGGCTTGAGGATGAACTTTCGGATCTAGTCTGGGACCCGGCCCGAAAGCGCCATTGGGCCTATGTACTGGGGAAGGCCCGGCCCGAGCTTACTGGACCTGGGCCTTCTCTCGGCAAAATCGAAAGTGATTAGTGTTCATACATGCCATTTCGTTTTTGCAATTCATTGATGCAAACGTGTGTTTGCGTCGGTGGCAGGTGGATCCTTGGCTTGAGATATCTGCAGGCAACAAGTGTTAATCCGAACACGACACGATTAATTAACCGTGTCGACCTACGACACACGACCATGCCCCTACGACACACGGGCTTGACCTGATTGTTAATAAGCTGGCAGGTTAATATGAATGCACAACACACGTGACACGACTTGGAAACAAGTAGTGGGTCGACATGATGTCTTGACCCGCCACGACACGAATTAACCTGCCAACCAGGCGACCTCAATATTGTCTCGTCTAGATTTTTCATGTAAGCATGTGTTAATCCGTCAAAAATATATCGTCAAACCAAGCAAAGCAACCTGTTTACAATACTCAGACCATGACATTGATCCCAAAATTAAAGTCCGTTCAGCAACGAATGGAACAACCGGCATCACTTCATAAATTCACACAGGCGATCACAAATCTAGAAATATCGTCTCAGCCAAAATAAGGCAAGAAAAGTCCCCAACAACACATGCTACCAAATCTAAGCAAACAATTTAAATTGCATCCTCTGCTGCTCCAACGCTCTATAATTCTCCACTTCAGGCAGGAAACCGATGCCTCCATGCTTAAGATGAATCGGGTTTTGGCAGCTAATCGACCCAAAGGATGTGTCATCGCGGGCCGAGGGTTGGTCGGCCGCGCGACATGAATCTTAGGTGCACCCGACATTCAATCGTCACTCGACTAAGTCTGTTCACAACGTGAAAGAACAACTTGCATGCCACACTTCAAGCCCGAATGCCAAATTGGCAGATAGGACGAGGACATGGCGATTTCTGTACAGAGATGGAGGTCGGGGTCGATGGGTGTTTTTATCGTGGACCGTTTCGTACGTACAGTCTCTGTCGTCATCAGTTGTACCATTGGCACGATGCCGACCTCATCCGATCGCTGGCGGAGAAAGCGACCGTCCATTAACTTTGCACATGCAACATTTTGGTCATCTGCTTGCTTTATGATGCCAATCGCTCTTTACTTTGGTCCCACCCAACGCAATACTATATAATATATATATATATATATCGATGAACTCATTTTTCACATAAATATTTCCCATCACTTTTGGACATCTAGGTGATTTTTACTTTTTGTTTGATTTGAATGTGGCAACTTGCATACTTTGATTTTCTTTTTTCAAGTTTGGAATAGCCGAAAGTTTCACAGCATTTAAATATTGACTCGTAAATTCACATATAAACTTTTTTGTATATTTTTAAATTTGAATATTATGATGAAATTTTGTCGGAGAGGAAAAGAGTTTGGTTTTTGCCTTCGCTTAATCTTGAACAAATTAGGCTCTAAATTTTGTAAGAACTACCTAGCTAAAGTCGATAATGATTTCGACCAAAAAAAAAAAGTCTATAATGATAACAGATAACTTGTATGAAAAAAGAGAGAAGATTACATGGCTTCTGTAACTAATATCGTATAATATTTTGGGGTCGAGTGGCATCATATATAAATTCTTCTGTACCAAAACAAATTAACTTCTCTAGTCTAGTCAAAGACGGACGACCTATCACGTTAGGATGACTAGGAAATTTGCAAGTGGTAGAGCATGATTGTACCCTTTTCAAGGTGAACTGTAGAGTTACGAACGTTTTTACCAACTGGGCCGGTGCACAATTACATGTGACGAAAATAATTGATATTTGCTCCTTGCATGCTTGAATTAAAATTTAATAGTACCAAGTTACGAGCACGCCTTTCACTATGTCCATACTGCGTGGCGTTTCCCAATTCCCACCTTTTTAAGACTTTGAAGTAGCAGAACATCGATTTGACCTGTATTTGTTCCTCTTCACAAAGTTTAAGGTAAAAGTAAAATGAGGAATTTAGTTATTTCTCGGCAAAAAAGAAAGAGAAACAACAATTTAGGAATAACAATAGGTTAACTAAGTTGAATCTATACGAGATAAAAAAGATGTATGAAGAATATCATCGTTGATCCAGTCTAATGATATAAATCATGAAGTCTTCACAAAATAATTTGAGATTACACGAAAAGAAGTCAAGATCCTCCGATGAAACCAAACCAAGTGAAAATAAAATTTGGCAGTCATGTCGAAATAATACGTCAAATTGTCTATTCTTATCGATTTTGGTACATGACATGTAGGGTGGTCAAAATTGGTCCCAAATCTATTCTAATCCACATTTATTTATACGTGTCATAAATGAGTCACCTCAAACTTATAGTACGAGTCACAATGGGTTTTAAAGTCAAAAACCTAAAATAGATGGGTTTTAGTGGATCGGCTATAGACTCTCTTTCAACCCATTTAATAAATAGATTAGGCTTAGCCCACTTTAGTCTTTCTTTGCCAATCTCTTCTCTCTCCCTCTTCAATTGCGTGACCCGCGAACTTCTCCATTCGTTCGCTCTGCTTCCGCCATTGTTAGGTTTTCTTCAACCTCTGGCTCACAACTCACACAATTGTGAAAAATTCCACTTGTGAGGAAACCCAAACTTTCACCACCACCTTCATGCCCTTGTCCATAAAACTGACCCCCGAGCTCCCTCACTAGCTTGACGGGTTGGTACATGGAGTAGACCATTCTTCAAAGGGAACAATTTAAAGAGAAAATTTGCTAAAAATGGATTTCGGATTGGGTCGATGTGAGTTGGGTTGGGTATGGGTCGCTAAATTTGTATTGGATAATGGGCCGAACCGTTTTCAACCCAATCCGACCCACATGCTTGACAAGTCTTGCTTCCACCATCATTAGGTTTTCTTTAACATCTGGCTTGCAACTTCACGCTAACTTGACAAATTGCACTTATGAGGAAACCTAAACTTTTGCCGCCACCATTACGCTCCCATCCATAACTTGACTCTTGAGGTTCCTCACTAACTTGACGAGTTGGTATATAGAGCAACTCATTCATCAAAGATAATAATTTAAGGATAAAAGTTGCTAAAAATGGATTTTGGGTCGGGTCGAGTATATGTATTAGTCATTAAATTTGCATTGGATATAAATGAGTCAATTTGGGTTGAATTATTTTTTACTCAACCCACTCATTTGACGGGTGTAATGACTTAATCATGCAAATCAAATGCTAATTACCATTGAGCTTCGAGTTCATATTAACTTTCAAATCTTTTAATATTTTTTTTCCTGCAATTTTTTATTATTAAAGTATGATGGAAATTTATAGCTCTTGGTACCTTATTCTTTTTCACTTTTCTTTTACTCTTTTGAATATCATGCTCCACTCCTCATGATCAGATCACAACCACCGTCGGATTGGTCAAATGGATTACTATTGGTCAACAGAAGCAACGCATCCGACTAGGCTGGGGCGACCCACTTGCCCCACTTGTCTATAGACAATGCTGTCCGCCAAATTATCTTGCCGACATAAAACAATTGTACTTCAGTAGCGGGAGGCGCGTCTCTTTAACCTGCTGATTTTTTTATTTATTAATATCAAGAAAAATTCCAAACTGATACACTTGTGACAAATTTACCTCAAACAATTTTTTGATCATGAAAAATCCCAAACTAATATATCTATGATAAATTTACCCCAAACTGTTACACTTGTAACAAAATTAGCTTCCGTTAGTTTCCTTCAAAAATTTTCGTTAAATTGCCGAGTTTGATGACATGTGACAATTGACAGTGTGCGCCAATTTGGAATTTTATCCTCCGTTTGTCACAGGCGTGCAAATTTGAAATTTTTCGTGGTATTAATTCAATTTAATAGAGGGTAAATTTGTCATGGGTGTATCAGTTTTGGGTAAATTTGGCATAGATGTATCAGTTTGAGATTTTTCATAATAGAAAAATTAGTTTTAGGTCAATTTATCACAAGTGTACCGATTTGAGATTTTCATAGTCAAAAAATTAGTTTGAAATAAATTTGTAATAGATGTATCAATTTGAAATTTTTCATGATATTAACATTTTATTTAAAATAATATTCCAATTCGATTAATCTCCCCTCCTCCCGTTCAATAAATGATGGAGTGTAAATGCTTAAAATTATTTTAAGTGAAAAGATAATAGTGCGATGAAATCAGCTGCATCCAAATCAAGCGCTCGATCAGTTAAAACTCTTCAAAGTTAATTATTTATTCCATTTCTTTCTAATATACACTTTCTATCATATCAGCGAATTATTTTCAGTACATATTATATAAATCAACGTCTAATCGATCATCTTCCCAGCCAAAAAAATAAAACTAATGATCTTCGTTCCCTTAAAATAATTTCACATGTTGATACAAAAAGCGTGTCCTCCCCCGCTACGCAAGAGCGAATGAACCTAAGGATAACACAGATATTATA
>BCNH02000009.1:13830316-13855939 GCA_001662345.2 Metrosideros polymorpha var. glaberrima
CGTTGTTTACTCAATCGATCGCGCGTAAATTCACTGCCCAAGGAAGGGCATATGAGTACTTACACGAAGCGCGCGGTAATTGCCGACCTGGCCCAAGGGCACATCGGTAAAATCGCCCGTTCGCGTTTGCAGCACTCGCACTTAAAATACGCGATCCCCACCACCAAAGCCAAAGTTGATTGAAAATAAAAACCTGAAGCAAGAAACAAAAACCCATCTCCATCTTCTCCGCAACATCACAACCCAAACAACTCTCTCTTCAAACCGATTCAAAGCGAGCAAAAGCTCTTGATCGTCGCCGGTCCCGTTTCAGCAATGTGTGGAGGTGCCATTATCTCCGATTTCATCCCCAGGTCTCGCAGATCACCCGCGGACTTGCTGTGGCCCGATCTGAAGAGGCCGTCGGGCAAGCAGCCCGGGAGGCAGGCCCGATCGGAAGCCGTCGACGTCGTGGACGATGATTTCGAGGCCGACTTCCAGGGCTTCAAGGACGAGTCCGACGTCGAGGACGTCTTCGACGACGAGGTCGATGTCGATGTCAAGCCCTTCGCTTCCTCCGCTACTGTTCCCAAGCCTCGAAGCTCTAATGGTACCTGATCTTTCTTTTGAAAATAGTGCTTTCCGTTTCGTGTTCTTGCGTTGATTGTGCTCGTTTTTGTCAATAGTGGCTTTCTTTTGCTTGTTGTCGACTTAGGAATGGGTTGTCGTGTTCTAGGTTTCATTTTTTGGATCATTCTGAACAAGAGGGTTCGTATCCGATGATCGTCTGTGGGTCGAGCACCTTGCGCCAGGATGTTTCCTTTTTCTGTTGGGTTCTCTTGTACTCAAAGCATATGCGTGTTCCGCGACATATTTTTCCCGGAAGAATTTTACGAGCTTTTTTTTTTTTTTTTTTTAATTTTCGATATCGCTTTACCCTCATAGTTTTAAGCCTACTAGTAGCATGATCTTTCGGGGATCTTGGTTTGGTAATATTGTAGATCGTCCTCGGTGATTGTTTACTCATTTACTGATACACCATATGTTTGGATTTGTCGATTTGCTTGTTCTCGAGAAGAAATTTCGTCGGTGTTTTTAGGCTTCCCCTTTGTAACCTTAGTCCTGCCATCACGGAGGAATAGATCTGTTTCGGTAGTTTAATTCTTCTGTGAAGAACTCTCTCAGTTTTCCCTTTATCTAATCGGTCACGCTTTTGGGTCTTTGTTAAAGAGATGATACATGCAAATTCGTTGTTAGCTTCATGAGATCATTTCCCTCCCCCCTGCCATCTTACTCCTAATTAGCACTTTAGATAGATCGAAACCCTTTTTGTCGTGAGGAATATGGCTCCCCTTTGGCTTCTGTCCGATTATATCGGGTTCGATTTTCGCTAGATAATTGGGATGTTTTAAGTTGTGGTCGTGGGTAAAATGGTTGATAGGATATGTAGCGAGGTGTAGAGCGAACAAACTGCAGATGCTTGGTATAGAGTATCTCAACTGGAGGAGCTTTCTTTGTTGAATTAGCCTGTTGGTAGATATATAAGTTTGTAGACCGCCGATTAATTCACAGTCATTAGACCTGCAACTCCGTCGGTATTAACTTTTGCGATAAATTGCTGATGGCTTCACGAGTGAGCTCTCATCAGGTCTGAACTTGGGTTCCATTTGTGTAGTTCGTGGGGAAACTTTAGTACTATAATTGACCGAAAGACATTACTTGCCAGTTTAGTCTGCAAATAATACTTTTCATCTCTTAAAGACCTTCAGTTGAAAGATTGTTCTGTCAATGGTATATCTAATGATCTGATTCTGGTGACTTACTCATGGGTAATATGAGAAAGTGATATTGTTGTTGTGGGCGATGATTCATGATACTATGTTGATCTGATTTGTAGTCCACCGGAATGTCTTATGTGCTAGCATTTACTACTATTTAGGTTTCTTTTGTTTTGAGAAATCTGGCATGTGCCTGTTTTTATGTTGCTTTACTGTGACTTGAATGGTGTTGATGTTCTAATCTGAAAGACTTGTCATCATCAATCGCATTTAAATGGAGTTGGATAATGCTGAAAGGAGTACTTGTTGTAGCTCAATCTTCCCGTCAGTTGGCTCTAGGTCTATTATACAACGCGTGTTATATCAGTGCCTTCTCGTTATCATTGCGTTTGATGTTTCTTTCTTCCTATTCTGAAGGCTCTTCAACGACCAAAACTGTAGAGTATAATGGGCAAGCTGAGAAATCTGCCAAGAGAAAGAGGAAGAACCAATATAGGGGAATCAGGCAGCGTCCATGGGGAAAATGGGCTGCTGAGATCCGTGACCCAAGGAAAGGGGTCCGAGTTTGGCTTGGGACATTCAACACAGCAGAAGAAGCTGCCCGAGCTTATGATGCTGAGGCTCGGAGGATTCGTGGCAAGAAAGCCAAAGTTAACTTCCCTGATGATTCTTCCAGCTCATCATCAAAACGCTCTGTGAAGTCAAATGCTCAGAAACTTCCCAAGACAACAACAAACAACGCACAGCTGAATCTGAATCAAAATTTCAATTACGCGAACAGCTCTGATGATGACATCTACAGTCCCATGGGTTTCATTGAAGAAAAACCGCCTACCAACCAATTTGGATACATGGATGCTTTTAATGCCCAAGGGGTTTCTGAACTGAAATCTCTTGCCCCTGCTGACAATGCCCCCTTGTACTTCAATTCAGACCAGGGAAGCAACTCATTTGATTGTTCTGACTTCGGTTGGGGTGAAAATGGCCCAAAAACTCCAGATGTCTCGTCTGTTCTTTCTGCTACTCTGGAAGTTGATGAATCTCAGTTTGAGGATGCTAACCCAAGGAAGAAATTCAAGTCTGCTTCTGACGACATTATGTCTGATGAAGAAAACACTGCTGCAAAGACATTCTCCGAGGAGCTGTCTGCTTTTGAATCCCAGATGAAGTTCTTCCAGATACCATTTTTGGAGGGTGGCTGGGATCCGTCAATGGAAGCCTTACTTGGTGGAGAGACAACTCAGGATGGTGGAAATGCAGTGGATCTCTGGACCTTTGATGACCTCGTTCCCATGATGGGGGGAGTCTTCTAAAAGGAGTCGCCGTTGGCTGGTTTTTTATGTAAATAAAGGCTACATGTTAGTGAGTCCTCGACTGTCTGCCCGTCTTATTATTTTGAGTTGTTTTCTGATGTTAATGATCCCAGTCAATGAGAAAGAGAGCCTGTTCTCTAATATGCTGCAATGCTTTCAGGAATGATTGTCTACTTTGGTGGAGTGGTTAAGCCTCGGATGAAGCGTGGTTTCCCAGGCAGATGTGTGGTATAACGAAGTATGCTGCTGACTAGGTTCCGTTTCAATGTCCATACCTTGTTATTCGAATGTTGAACTTATGTCTGTAATTTGATGATTATGTGTGGTGAATGCTGAAACTCTGAAAGACAGCAAAAGCTTGTTCTGTTGGCCAAGTGTTGCTTCTCTCAATAATTGCCAGGGCCTGTGATAATTTTTGTGGCAAGGGATGGGATTGGATTTTCTCTATTGAATGCTTCCTAAATACTTAGGCAGTGCCGTTGATCTCTAGTTCGGTCATCGGTGGTGGAGAGATCGGCGAAAAGAAGGATCACGGGCTCAATGCTGCTCTCCCTCTCTCTCAAATTGTTTTGTGTAGTCTTCATTGATATGAACTAGTTCGGGGGTCTCCAAATATTGTGACTTGAATTCAGATGAGTGCCCGATTCATCCGTGTCGAGCGGGTCACCCTTTGGTCTTTTGGGTTGAGCACCTCTCGGGTCCTTCTCTTGGGTAAATTTCTAATTCATATCTTTCCCTCATACTTTTCAGGCTCTGTAAGATGCCGGGAAAAAGAGTTCTCTCTCTTATTTGAGTCGCCGATACGGTTGTAAATATTGGACTTAGGCCTGGCTTATCTCAGGATGTATTCGCTATAACTATATAATCCTTTTCTTCCAAGTAAAATCGAAGTTGTTGCACCAACTTTTCTTCATCATTAGCAGGTGGGGTGGTCTGACTCTCGAGTCCTTTTGGAATCGTTAAGAAGAGGCGGCTTCTGGCGTCGACAAGGCCATGTGATGGTGATGGGCACTCACGGTGGGAGAGTCGTGTCGTGTCATTCACAGGTCGATGAACGGTCGGTGGTGGTGTGAGTCGGATGGGGATGTTTCTTTTCCCTCTTTTTTTTTTTTTTGTCTTGAAGCGAAGTTGCGTTGGAAGGTGAACCTTCTGCTGCTGCCGATTATTAATCTAATATTTTCTCCTAGAGGCAGAGGTAAGAGGAGAATCTCTCTCGTGAGGGAGGAGGAATTGAAGGTGGGCAACGCAGTTGGCTCGTGAATATTTGATTGATACGGTCAGCTGCTTAAAGCTGGCACTGGCGGTGGCTGCCGGCTGGGCTGGTGGTGGGGGTGGGCAAATACTGTTGATCTGAGTTCATCCTGACCGTCGATTAAGTGGAGTTGATTTCATCTGTGGGTCTCGTATGATTAGTGATTGTAGATCCATGGACTAAGGGTCCAGGCAAGAGCGGCGTTCTTTATGTATGTTGGGATTAAATCGATAAAATCAAGCATATACATGATAAATGAAAAAATTGTCAAAAAAGTCATAAACCTATTATACTTTTACCAATTCAGTGCTAAACCTTTTAAATTTGCCAATTGAGTCATAGACCTTTTAAATTTGTGTCAATTTAGTATTAAACATTTTAATTTGCTAATACAATCCCAAATTTTTTGCATTTGGATAATATTTTATTAATATATATTTTATATTTTATTTTCTTTCTTCAACCTCCAGCCTGTTGTTGGAGTGGCGACTAGCCAGAAGCGAGGCCGGCAGGGCGAGCTTGTTGGCGAGGTCGATCAAAGCTCGCCCTGTCGACCACCGGTGAGGTCGGCCTCGCCATGGCTGGGCGAGGGCAAGGTTGGGCGACAATGAGGTCGATGCGAGGCGAGGGTGAGCCGGCAAAATCGATGTTTGCAAGTTGGAGCCCTGGGATTTGTCGGCAAAATCGATGTCTGCAAGTGCGAGGCTAGGCGAGGGCGAGGGCGAGGTCGAGATCGAATTTTAGAGGGCTCCCGCTTGCAGACATTGATTTCGTTGGCAACCCAAAGCTCCAACATCAACTTGCAGACATCAATTTCCCAAGCAACCTAGGGCTCCAACTTTGACTTGCAGACGTTGATTTCGCCAGCCTCACCTTCGCCCTCGCCCTTGCCTAGCGACAACGAGGCTCGACTTTGCTAGATCTAGTGAGGTAAGCTTTGCCCAGCCATGGCGAGGCCAAGCTCGCCCAGCGACGACGAGGTCGAGCCTCGCTAGTGGTTGGCGAGACGAGCTTTGCTCAACCTCGTCAGCCTCGCCTTTGGTCGGTTGCCGATCCGACTGGAGGTTGAAGAAGGTGAGAAGGGGAAAAAAAAATAACAAAATCGAATTTTTTTTAAAAATGTTATTTTGCTCGGCCGGTGCGCCACATCAGTGCCGGTCGACGACTTAGGACTGAATTGGCACAAATGCAAAATGTTTAGGACTTAATTAGCAAATTTAAAAAGGTTTATGACTGAATTGACAAAATTAAAATGTTTAGGACTAAATTGACAAAAATGCAATAGGCTTAGGACTTTTTTGACAATTTTTCTCATGACAAATAACTCATTATAGAATTGTTATTACTCAAAACTTGTTTGTCTATGCTCAAAATTAAGGGGAAAATTGTTCCAAAACCTCTTAAATATATTACATTTTTGCCAATTCAGTCTTAAACAATTCAAGATCCTAAACCTTTTCACTTTTTATCAATTGAGTCAATCCAGCCAATTTTGGCTAGAAATCGCTGACGTGAATGCCGATCGTCCTACGTAGCAAGGTCATTGCTAACATAGACATTTTAAAATAATTTTTTGGTTTTTAAAATAATTTTTATGTTTTCTTTTTCTTTCTTTTTTTCCCTATTCTTTTGGCTGGTGGCTAAAGAATGACCACTAGCCACGGGTGGTGGTTGGTGAGGTGAGGTGACCCAAGGTGACATTGGGCGAGGGTCAACCTCGCTAGATCCGGTGAGGCTAGCCCTTCGCCAGCCATCGCCGAGGAAGAATAGGGAAAAAAAAGAAAGGGAAAAATCAGAAAAATTATTAAAAGAATTCAAAAAATTTTAAAAAAACGTTCACATTAGCGCCAGTTGTGGCGCTGTGCCACATAGTATTGGCATCCACGTCAGCAATTTTTGGCCAAAATTGGCCAAATGAACTCAATTGACCAAAATTGAAAAGGTTTATAACTCAGTTGACAAAATTCAAAAGTTTAGGATTGAATTGACAAAATTGCAATAGTTTTAGGACTTTTGGGACAATTTTTCCCAAAATTAAGTGAAGTTCGAATAACTTTCCCCGCTTTTCGTGCTTGACAGTGGATGGCCAATATCGGTCTCCCTACAGTCAAAAGAACAAAATTTCCTGGAACTTGCTTGGCGATTCTATGCAAATCATTCGACCCGGCAGAAAGATGCTATACATTGATACAAAATCAAAAGCTTCAGATGAAATCATTCCACATTTTTCTCGGTCAATGCATAGAAAAAGACTGGGAAAGTAAGGTTATATGATCGCCAGACTTCCAAATAGAAGGCAGAGACATCAATCTTAAAACAGCGGAAGCTTGGGAAGCACTGTCCGAATATGATCATCATGTCGACTCCAACTCTTGATGCGATTTTCTCGGCCACGTTCGCAAGCCTCTTCATCTCGATTCGCTGCGACAATCCGTCGCCAAGAAATGTCGCTCTGTTCATCTTCGGGGACTCCATCAACGATGCAGGAACCAACAGCTACATCAACACCACCGTGAACTTCAGAGCCAATTTCTTTCCCTACGGAGAGACTTTCTTCCATCATCCCACCGGCAGATTCTCCAATGGCCGTCTTATTGCCGATTTTATTGGTAAGTCCTCTCTTTTTTGCTTATGTTCAAAGTATTCTTTGTCATTTAATTCCAACTGTGGTTTCTTTTCCATTTTCATGATGCAGCTGAACATGCAAAGTTACCGCTAATTCCACCCTATCTCCAACCGAAGGTTGATGGATTCATGGGCGGCGCGAATTTCGCATCCGCTGGAGCTGGTGCCTTGTTTGATACTTACGAAGGATTTGTACGTAAATATGTCGTCTCTCTTCTAGTTTCTGACACAAGTCCTTATTTAATGTGAACCTTTTCTTTGGGCTTGTTTTTTTTTTTTTTCAGGTGGTGAGTTTCATGATGCAGCTAAAGCAGTTTGAGAAGCTAGAGAAGAAGTTAAGTAAGAGATTAAGGAGTGAGGAGGCAAAGAAAGTGATTTCGGAGGCCGTTTATTTGATTAGCGTCGGAATCAACAATTACTTGATGCCGATCTATCGAAATCTCACTCTGTTTCCGTCCTCTTTGGTGGAAGAATACGTAGGGATGGTGATCGGAAACATCACCACCGTGCTCGAGGTTTTATTTCTTGATCCAGCTAAGCATATGCAATTTCCCTCCTCTAAGTTGGACTTAATTAACCTTAATCAATTGTCATAACGTTGTAGAGGGTGATAGCCAATGAGCAGTATCTGAATTCTTCCTTTTTCTTTTTTTAGGGAATTTATGAAGTTGGAGGAAGGAAATTTGGAATGATTGGGATTAGAAATGTTGGGTGTCTCCCATCCATGAGAAAATTATCTGGGAATGGTTCTTGCTTAAGGATTGCCAATGAGCTTGCAAAGATTCACAACATAGCTCTCATATCAATTCTCAAGAAGCTAGAGACTCAGCTACAAGGATTCAAGTACTCCTACTTTGACTTCTACACTTCAGCCCGGAATAGAATCCGAGACCCGTCAAAATATGGTCGGTAATACAGGTCTATCTAACCTCAATATATGCTTACATATTTATATAGACAGCGAAAGGTGATGGAATTATTTTCCTCTAAAATTAATTTCAGGCTTCAAGGAGGCGAAAATGGCATGTTGCGGTTCGGGTCCATACAGGGCGAATCCGAGTTGCGGAGGCAAGAGAGGAGCGAAAGAATACTCATTGTGCCGTCGTCCTGAGAAATTCTTGTTCTTCGATAACCATCCGCCCGAAAGGGCCAATCAACAGTTTGCCCAATTGATGTGGAACGGAAGTTCAAGCATAACCGGGCCATATAATGTAGAAGAGCTGTTCAAACTTGGGCGAACTTGAACATTTTCTTGGGCCCTTCAGGAAAAAAAAAAGGTGCTTGAGCGCTGACAGTTGAACTAATTAGACCGATTTATCACTTGATTCTATGCTTTTAGTTCCATTCGGGGGCGACAAGACATAGGTATCAAATTTCTCGTGAGGTTTAATATGAAATATCAATAATCTATCTCATTGCATTTAACAGTCCAGAAAAAGGACTGAGGATGGAAGGGTACTGTAATGCTGATGGATTTCATTATGCAGCCCATTAAATTCCCTGTGAGTTTGATCGGCCGTTCGTTATCGGGATGGACGGAACCCAGACCCGTCTCGGCACTTGGAAAATGGCATTTGACGAGATTAGACTATTGACGTGGTGTAACGAGCTATCATGACTTTACCAAAATGGCAAATCATTAGGAATTTAGACGTTCATGTATTCGACGAGATTTCGCCAAGAGCTGGGGTATTGATGATTCTAGATAGATTTCGATAGACCTTTGTTGGACCTACCAAATTGCCACAAGAACAACACATCGTGGGCCGGCCAGGGACCACAGACAGTGACGGGCCCATCTTTTTTCCCCACCTGTCCGTTCATCATCAAAGATCCAAAGACCCGGTTTTCTTATTGTGGATATCGCTCTATAAAAAATCGGGTACATATTTGGACAATGCAATCATTTTGACCATGGTAAAAGACATTATGAAGACTATGATTGGGTTGGGCGTTAGATATCTCTTTGGTTCCACGTTGGGTTGGGCGTTAGATATCTCTTTGGTTCCACGTTGTGGGCGCACAAGCATTGGTGAATAACTGTCACGCGACCTCCAGCTAGCACGTAGCGTTTTGAACCGGTAGAACGCCGATTAGTAGTGATAAAAAAGCGCACTATATCGCGCTGTAGAGGAGTTTGAGTGGAGCCGCCATAAGTGGTATCAGAGATAGGGCGAGGGCGCTTCTCGCGTACCCGCGATGTCTATGTATATGCTGTTATGTTGACAAAAATACGTCAAGCATGACCTTAGATAGACACGGCACTTTTCATAATGGCAGGGCGTGAGCGAGCCACGATCAGAGCAAGGCCCTGGCAACGCCGCCTCCGAATTGGGTAAAAATATAAGTCAAGAGGCTAATGCAAATGATACAAGGGAGAGAAGGAAACCAAGAGGAAACAAACTCAACGTATAAATGTACTTCTGTACGAGAAAACACGTACGAGTACCGACGTCTTAAGATTCATTACGTAACCGGTTGTTCTCAAGACGCGACTGCGATTTACGATTTATGCGGATCGCATCTCGCATCTCAAGACACAAAAACCTATGGCATCTCCAATCGTCGACACTAACCCATGATGATCTCCATTTGTTGTCAACGAGCTAGAAAAGAACCCTAAGATACTCCAAAAGACAGCACGTCCGTTCTCTGCCATACGTAGCTCCTCCCTTTCTTTTTTTCTTTTTCTTTTGAGCTGAGAACAAAATATTATATGCTTGGCAAACAAGCCCGAACGCTGCCAATTACGACTTCAAATGTCCTGGTAAATGCGCGGAGAGAAGACATCGTGACATGTACTATATAATCACCACATTTTAGAGGACGAACATCATCCAACACAACACACGCGGGTCATCATGTCGACTCCGACTCTCCACATCATTCTCATCGCTGTTATCGCGAGCCTCTCCGTCTCCCCCGCTCGCTGCGGCAATTGATCTCGAAAAGATGCTGCTCTGTTCATCTTCGGCAACTCCCTCGACGACGCCGGGACCAACATCTATCTAAACACCACTGCAGATTATAGAGTATATTTCCCTCCATATGGCGAGACATTCTTCCACCATCCCTCTGGCAGAAATTGCGACGGTCGTTTGATCGTTGATTTTACCGGTAACTTCTTATGTTTCCACTTCTCGAGACTGCAAGATAGCCGGGGAAAGGAATGAGTTCGCGTTGTTGAATTTATCAGGTGGTGGATTTGAAGATGCAGCTGGAGCAGCTTGAGCAGCTAGAGAAGAAGCCGAGGAAGGAGATGGGGAGCGAGAAGGCCAAGAGGATAATTAAGGAGGCTGTTTACTTAATTAGCATCGGAAGCAATGATTACTTCATGCCTCTCCTCTATAATCCTGCTCTGTTTCGGTCCGTTTCCATGGAAGATTACGTGGGGATGGTGATTGGAAACGTCACCACTGTGCTCAAGGTACCGAAACAACAAGAATTCCACTATCCACCCGCTCTCTCGAGAAAGAATTTTCTAGTTTCACTTTTATTTTTTTGTCTGGAATTTTCTAGTTTCGCTTAAGAATAGATTTTATGGACCTTGTGATTCACAAAGCGACAAATTCGACAGAAAGCTGATGTAAATTGGCAAATTAGGTAATGACTCGAGTCCGAAATACAAAACATTTTAGCATGTCCGGTAGAGACATGTTGCCATGACACTGTCAAACATGAGTATATAATCCAAATCGACAAATCAACACGAAATGCCGACCCTTAAGTAAATTGATCTTGGAAGATGATGATCATTTTTAAGTAGTCGTTTAAATCACTAGACCGTGATTTGATATTCAATAAAAAAACTGTAGTATCACTTGGTTAATTATATGTTACGTAGCACTGTGTATCGCACAAGTATAGAATCATGCAAATATTTTGGTGCCTTTTTATGTAACAGTCAGGTCGCATCTTAGTGTATCATGATTAGTTCATCCCCCTCAATGATCTTAAGGGCGCATTCCTCTACGTACACACTAGATAGTATGTGTTTGCAAGGGGAAAATTAGCCAAATAATCCTAAACCTATTGCAATTGTGTCAATTCAGTCCATTTGACTAGTTGGCGTTGACGTGCTGTGCCGGTTGGTCAAAATAATAATATTTTTAAATTTTCCGTTTTCTTTTCTTTTTTTCGTTCTTCCTTCTTCATTCTAGTTTGGCCGGTGAGGGTTGCCGGAGCTCGTCAGCCACTGGGCGAGGGCTACAGGCGAGGCAGCCTCGCCTGCGGTTGCGCCATGCGACCCATAACCCATCGCAAGGCACGGCCATAGGTGAGGCCGCCTCGTTGGATATGGGCCTCAACTCTTCACCATTGTGATTATAGATGACCAGCAAATTTTTCTAGTGAACTCTGCAATCATTGCCCTGCCATCTTTAGTGAGACACTTTGATGAGCATTAAGGCCTCTTAGTCTCATCCTTCGGCAGCTGTGACGAGCCAGCGAGTCGCGGGCGAGGGTTGCGACCCTTGCCGACGTCCAGTGAGGGCTTCGCGGCCTTCGCCTAGTGGGTAGCAAGCTCCGGCGATCCTCGTCGACCAAACTAGAAGGCCAAGAGAGAAGAACGAAGAAAACAAAAACAAAAAATTAATTAAAAATTCGAAAAAGTATTAAAAATTATTATTTTGGCTGGTCGATGTGCCACGTTAGCATCGATCGGCCAAATAGATTGAATTGACATAAATGCAAAAGGTTTAGGACTCAATTGGTAAAAAAAGAACTTATAATTAAATTGACACAATTGTAATAGGTTTAGGACTGTTTTGGCAATTTTTCCGTTTGCAAGAGAACCTTGTTGTTTTGGCCTCACCAAAATTAGACTTGCAAGCATCTACCAATTGTTGTGGCATTTCGAGGGGATGATTCGGCTTCCTGAATTTTCTTTTCAGGGAATATACGGAGTAGGAGGAAGAATATTTGCAATGATTGGAATAGGGCCAATTGGGTGTGTGCCAGGCATGAGAGCATTAATCAGAAATGGTGCTTGCTTAGGTGAAGCCACCAATCTAGCAAAGCTTCACAACGCTGCTCTTACTTCAGTTCTCACTAAGCTGGAGACTCAACTTCAAGGATTCGAGTACTCCTACTTCGATTTCTACACTTCAGGCACTGAGAGAATCCAACACCCATCAAAATATGGTGAGTTCTTTTTATTCTCTTTGCACTTAATTTTACTTGAGTTTAAGGAGATATGGTCAGTGACACAATTCTTTTCAACCTTGATCATGCTTACATATTTATATAGACAGTGAAAAGTCGGGATATTTTCTTCTAAAATTAATTTCAGGCTTCAAGGAGGCGGAAATGAAATATTGTAGTTCAGGTCCGTATAGGGTGAACCCGAGTTGCGGAGGCAAAAGAGGAGTGAAAGAATATTGGTTGTGCCGTTGTCTTGAAAAATTCTTATTCTTCGACAACCATCTGATCGAAAGGGCCAACCAACAGTTTGTCCAATTGATGTGGAATGGGAGTCCAAGCATCACCGAGCCTTACAATATAGAAGCATTGTTCAAAGTTGGGCAAACTCGAACTTTTTCTTGGTCCCTTGAGGTGCATCAATTACACCGATTCTCTACTTTAATTTTATTTGGAGGCGACATGACATAGGTATCACGTGTCTAGTGAGAATTTAAAAATGAAATATCAACAATCTATCTCATTGCATAATACAACGTCGGGGGTATTAGAGATTATGCCAAGAGTTGGGGTACTATTGATCCTTGATAAATTTCAATAGATATGCATAAGTGGTCCAGAAAATTGTGGGCATGTGGTGCAGAAATTAGACTTGCCAGATTGCCACGAAACAACAGTTCGTATGGCCCGGCCGGGGACCATGGACAGTGACAGGCCTTGATCTCGAAAGATCCCAGACACTGCTTTCTTTTCGTACTAAGATAATTAAAAAGAAAAAGAAAATTCCTTATTGTGGACATCTGTGCATACAAAAAATGAGTGCATATTTCGAAGATGCGGTCGTCTTGATGCACTAATTTTGACCATGACTAAAGATATTATGAAGATTATGATTGCACTGAGCGTTGAATTAGTCCTGCTCTCACATTGGTAAGCAACTTCGCGCAGCCTCCCCCTACCATGAAGCGCGACGACTCGTTCAGACGTTTCTCCCGCGTTTGTCCACCGTATCTCCCAAGTTCATGAGTACTGGTAAGTGGCCGGGGACCAAGCCTTTGCAACGAATAGTCGAATACTATGATCACTATCTCGTCCATATATATATATACCTTTGCAACGAATAGTCAAATACTATGATCACTATCTTGTCCATATATATATATAGAGAACGAGCTTCAAACCTAAGGACGACGAACACTATCCCACTCAGGTCACCATGTTTACTCCGACTCTCCACATCATTCTCTTCGCTAGTCTCGCAAGCCTCTTCGTCTCCGCTCGCTGCGACGATCAATCTCGCAAAGATGTTGCTCTCTTCATTTTGGGAGACTCCCTTAACGACGCAGGGACCAACAACTACATAGACACCATCTTCAGAGCAAACTATCCCCCATATGGCGAGACATTCTTCCACCATCCCACTGGCAGATTCACCGACGGTCGTCTCATCGCTGACTTTATCGGTAACTTCTCTTTTTCCGGGTAACTCGTGCACTAATTCTACTTATTTCCTCGTAAGTTAGCGCTTAATTTACTCATTGTTCTATTCTGTTTTTCTTTTTCTTTGGTTATGCAGCTGAATATGCAAAGCTGCCGCTGATTCCGCCATATCTCCAAATGAAAGATGATGATGAATTCATGGGAGGGGCGAATTTCGCATCCGCCGGAGCTGGTGCTTTGGTCGACACTTATCAAGGACTTGTATGTCTCTTATTTATCTATTTATTCTTTTGGCTCGAAGCTTTAATTAACATGAATATGAATATATTCCACTTCTGGAGACTGCAACAAAGATGGGATTTGAATAAGTTCGTGTTGTTGACTTATCAGGTGGTGGACATGAAGATGCAGCTGAAGCAGCTCGAACGGCTGGAGAAGAAGCTGAGGAAGAAGATGGGGAGCGAGAAGGCGAAGAAGATATTTGAGGAGGGCGTTTACTTGTTCAGCATCGGAAGCAATGATTACTTTATGCCTCTCAATATTGATCCTGCTACGTTTCAGTCCATTTCCATGGAAGATTACGTGGGGACCGTGATTGGAAACATCACCACTGTGCTCGAGGTAATGAAACAGATAAAAAAAAATTCCAAATTTCCATCCGCTCTTGAGAAACGTCACTTAAAAATAAATTTTGTCGACCTTGTGGCTTCTCGCAGTTTTCAGGCACAAATCGACTCAATTCGACGGATCTACATATAAAAGCTTATGTAAATTTGGCATATTTGAAAATCGCACGTTTCGAAGTGCGTGATATTTATTTATGTTCAATAGAGACATATTATGATAACATAATCAAACACGAGTTTGTGATCCAAATGGACTAGTGAACATGAAATGCCGACCCTTAAGCAAACTGCTATTAATATTATCAATTTTAAGTAGTTGTTTAAATCTCTAGGCCTTGATTTGATATCCAATAAAAATATATAATATCACTTAGTTGATTTGGCTTTCTGATTTTTCTTTTCAGGGAATATACAAAGTAGGAGGAAGAAAATTTGCAATGATTGGATTAGGGCCAATTGGGTGTGCGCCAGCCATGAGAGCATCGACCGGAAATGGTGCTTGCTCAGGTGAAGCCAACAAGCTCGCAAAGCTTCACAACATTGCTCTTACTTCAATTCTCACAAAACTGGAGACTCAACTCCAAGGATTCAAGTACTCCTACTTCGACTTCTACACTATAGGCAGTGATAGTATCCAACACCCATCAAAATATGGTAAGTCATTCTTGCTATGGTGCACTCAATTTTGCTTTAGCACCATTCTATCTATACCACTTGTGGATTCATACTCGTTATGTAGAAGTCCTTACTTTTGAAATGTGAAAATTGATTTAGGTTTTAAGGAAGCGAAAACCGCGTGTTGTGGTTCGGGTCCTTTTAGGGCAGATCCGACGTGTGGAGGCATGAGAGGAATGGCGGAATATTCACTATGTCGTCATCCCGAGAAGTACATGTTCTTTGATGCTAATCATCCAAGCGAGAGGGCTAACCGACAAGTTGCACAATTGATGTGGAATGGGAGTCTCAGTGTAGTCAGACCTCACAACCTGGAAGCATTGTTCAAACATGAGGGCGTTTAAATATTTTTTGTTCCTGGTATCGTAGGTAAATAACCACATCCCACTTGAATGTCAATGAGGCATCATGTTGGATTGATTGTATGGTTGTGTTTCTATTAAAGAACGAGGATGTTTAAATGAGCCCTAAGAGTATTCTTAGAACGTTGACAAACTTGAATGCTTTAAAAGTTTTGGGAAAAGTTCGAAAAATAAGATTGATTATTGCTTGATTCTATGCTTTTAAAAGCATTTTAAGTGCCCAATACACGGTGAGCGTTCTTAAGATGTGGTTAAACGAAAAGAATTGATATTAAGGCTCCATTTGTGTCGCGGAAAATATTTTCCTCATTTTCCGGCGTTTGGATCGATTGGGAAAATGAATCGACAACTTTGTGCTTAAAATAAGGAAAAAATTCATCTTGAAGAATTAAGAACGAAAAAACTCAAGAAAAAGAAGAGGGAAGAGAGTCGATTGCATTATGCAGCCCATTAAACTATGGGCCAAATCGATTATCTATTCATTCCTCCGAGATGGACCGAGCCCAATCCTACCAACATATTTAGAAAGTTCATGAACTTTCCAGAGGAACAATATGTACGTTAAGATCACTTGACAAAATTATTCTACTAATTGTCGAGACAAACTGTAATTGGGTGTTGAATATGAGACTTCTTTAATAAATCGATCTTGTAGACTAGTTTAAGGTTGCTGATTAGTATAGCTCTTCCAAAAATGGCGGACCCCGACTAGTTCAGAGGCATCTCTCACGTTCGTACAACGCATCTCTCAAGTTCATGAGTCCCGGTAAATGCACAGACATAAGACTTTGTAACAAATACTTTAATCACCATATTTTCCACACATATGTACAAAAGCTAAAGAGGACAGAACGTCATCCAATACACGTCATCATGTCGACTCCGACTCTCCACATCTTCGTCTCAATTGGCTATGCCAATCAATCTCAGAAAGACGTTGCTCTGTTCATCTCCGGCGACTCCATTGACGACGCGGGTACCAACAACTGCATAAACATTACTGCAGATTTCAGAGCCAACTTTCCTCCTCATGGCGAGACGTTCTTCCACAATCCCACTGGCAGATTCTCCGACGGTAGTCACATCGCTGATTTCGTCAGTAACTTCTTTTTTTTTTTCTGGGTAACTCGGCGCGCAATTTCTATTTATTTCCTCATAATTTGGTGCTTAATTTGTCTATTGTTCTGTTTTGCTTTTGTTTTTCTTTGGTTATGCAGCTGAATATGCAAAGCTGCCGCTGATTCCACCATATCTCCAAATGAAAGATGGTGATGAATCTATGAAGTAGGAGGAAGAAAATTTGCAATGATTGGAATAGGGCCACTTGGGCATGTGCCAGGTATGAGACCTTTAACCAGAAGTGGTGCTTGCTCAGGTGAAGCCAGCAAGCTCGCCAAGCTTCACAACATTGCTCTTGCTTCGTTTCTCACAAAACTGGAGACTCAACTTCAAGAATTCAAGTACTCCTACTTCGACTTCTACACTTCAGGCCGTGAGAGAATCCAATACCCATCAAAATATGGTGAGTTATCTTTGCTCTGGTGCACCTAATTTTGCTTCCTTCTATACCACTCGTGGATTTGTACTTTTTACATCGCTCGTGTACTGAATAGAAGTCCTTATTTTTTTATATGTGAAATCGATCCGGGTCTTATGGAAGCGAAAACTGCGTGTTGTGGTTCAGGTCTTTATAGGGCAAACCCGACCTATGGAGGCAAGAGAGGAGTGAAAGAATATTCATTATGTCGATATCCGGAGAAGTACGTGTTCTTTAATACCTACCATCCAAGTGACAAAACTAACAAGCAATTTGCACAGCTGTTGTGGAACGGGAGCCTGAGTGTAATTAGACCTCACAACCTAGGAACATTGTTCAAATACGACCTTGTTTGATTTGATTTTATTTTTTTGGAAATCGTACGTGAATGACCACATCTACCTCAAACGTCAAATTACGAATGATGAGGCATTGTTTTGGACTAATGTATGCTTTGCACTTCTGTCAAAGAACGTTGATGTTCAAACGAGCTCAATAATTGTTCAAAGGTAGACAACCTTGAATCCCTTGAAAGTTTCGGGAAAAGTTCGAATAAATGCAATTGATTATTGCTTGGTTCTACGCTTCTAACTATGTTTTAGAGGCCCACAACACAACGAGTGTTATTAAGATAAGGTTAAACATTAAGGAGCTGAAATCGAGGAAAATTACGAATGAAAACTCAGAAAAAGAAGAGGGAAGAGAGTCGATTTCATTATGCAGCCCATTAGATTATGGGCCAAATTGATAATCCATTCATTCCTCCTAGATGGACTGAGCCTAGGTCTACAAATGTTATTAGGCATACTAATTGATGGGACATATTGTTATTAGGTATTGAATGTGTGACCCATTTAATATATCTATCTTGTTGACTCGTTTTAGGTTGCTTAGCATTGCTTCGGTTGGCTTCTTAGCACTCTTCAAATTAGAAACTCAAATGTACGATCCATGTAAGATATCGATCTTTCTTTCTTTTTTTCCTCATTGCTTCACCGGCTGTTTTTGTTTTTTTTTTCAATTATTGGCTGTATCAATCACACCGACCTCACATAACTTGCTCAAGCATTGCCAATGAGCTTGCAAAGCTTCACAACATAGCTCTCATTTCAATTCTCACATGTAGAAGAAGTCGTCTTGAATCATCTAAATAAGACTATGATTTGTCAAAGTGGGCTTCTGGATAAGTACTAGAAAGCGGCTATAAATTTGGTTAGAGACTTGTCTCCTTCGACGAAAGTCTTCTTGCGGTTTAAGTGTCGAGCTTGTCGGCCAACGTGGGAATAAAAGTAAAAACACGTGGTCGGACTACCACTTGTCCAGACGTATCTCCCACGTAAAGAGGACTACGACATTTATCACCATGTTTTTCCGTACATATGCAGTTTGTACCAACCGAAAGAGGACGAACATCATCCGACGCAGGTCATCATGTCGACTCCGACTCTCCACATCATTCTCTTCACTGTTTTCGCAAGCCTCTTCGCCTCTGCTCGCTGCCACAATCAATCTCGGAATGATGTTGCTCTGTTCATCTTCGGCGACTCCGTTAACGATGCAGGGACCAACAACTACATTAACACCACTGCAGGTTTCAGAGCAAATTTTCCACCTTATGGCGAGACGTTTTTCCGCTATCCCACCGGCAGATTCTCCGACGGCCGTCTCATTGTTGATTTTATCGGTAACTTCTTTTTTGCCGGGTAACTTGTACACAAATTCTATTTATTTCCTCATAAGCTACTGCTTAATTCATTTGTTGTTCTATTTTGGGTTTGTTTTTCTTTGGTTATGCAGCTGAATACGCAAATCTGCCGCTGATTCCACCATATCTCCAGATGAAAGATGATGAATTCATGGGAGGGGCAAACTTCGCATCCGCCGGAGCTGGTGCTTTGGTTGAAACTTATGAAGGATTTGTAAGTTCTTTATTTATATGTCTTTTCGCTCGAAGCTTTATTTAACATGAATATCTCCACCTTTTGAGACTGCAAGGAAGATGGGAGATGAACAAGTTCGTGTTTTCAATTTATCAGGTGGTGGATTTGAACATGCAGCTGGAGCAGCTTGAACAACTAGAGAAGAAGCTGAGGAAGGAGATGGGGAGCGAGAAGGCCAAGAGGATAATTAAGGAGGGTGTTTACTTAATTAGCATCGGAAGCAATGATTACGCGTTGCCTATCTTTAATCAGTCCATTTCCATGGAAGATTACGTGGGGATGGTGATTGGAAACGTCACCACCGTGCTCAAGGTACGAAACAACAAGAATTCCAATTTCCACACGTATCTTCTAGTTTAAGTAGATTTTACGGACCTTGTGATTTCTTGCAATTTCCGGCACAAACGGACACAATTCGACAGCTCTATGTACAAAAGCTAATGTATATTGACAAATCCGAAAATGGAACGAATTCAAATTACACGATCTTTAAGCATGCTCAATAGACATATTGCATTTACACAACTAAACACGAGTGCTTATGTCGAATTCACAAGTGACTACGAAATACCGACTCTTAAATACATTCTAAATGTAATTCTTTCTCATTCTCTTGGCCATATGCCATGATTTGATATCCAACTAAGATCTATTATATCACTCAGTTAATTGTTCTTTAATCTTTATATAGCTCCGTGTGTAGCACAAGTCACAGAATTGGGCAAATATTTCGGGGTCTTTTATTTGATGGAAAGTTGGTATCCGAGCATATGTCGACTAGTTCATCTTTCCAAGAGATTTTAAAGGCGCACTCCTCTATGTACATATACTATATAGTGTGCGTTTGCGAGGGAACCATGTTGTTCTAGCCTCGCAATAATTAGACTTGCTTAACATCTGCTAATTGTTACGGCGTTTCAAGGGGATAATGTGGCTTTCTGATTTTTTTCTTTTCTTTTCAGGGAATATATGAAGTAGGAGGAAGAAAATTTGCAATGTTTGGAATAGGGCAAATTGGGTGTGTGCCAGGCAGGAGAGCTTTGACCAGGAATGGTGGTTGCTCAGACGAAGCCAACGAGATCGCAAAGCTTCACAACGTTGCTCTCACTTCAATTCTTGCAAAGCTGGAGACTCAACTACAAGGATTCGAGTACTCCTACTTCGACTACTACACTTCAGGCAGTGAGAGAATCCAAAACCCATCAAAATATGGTAAGTTGTTAATGCAGTGGGGCACTAAACTTAAGCATCATTGCTTCTAAAACACTTGTGGATTTGTGCCTTTTGCTTCGCTCGTGCACTGAATAGAAGTCCTTATTTTCGATATGCAAAATCGATTCAGGTTTTAAGGAAGCGAAGACCGCGTGTTGCGGCTCGGGTCCTTATAGGGGTAATGGGACCTGCGGAGGCCAGAGAGGAGTGAAGGAATACTCATTATGCCGTCATCCCGAGAAGTACGTGTTCTTCGACGCCGGCCATTCAAGTGAGAGGGCTAACCGGCAAAATGCGCAGTTGATGTGGAATGGGAGTCTTAGTGTGATTAGACCTCGCAACCTGAAAGCATTGTTCAAACTTGAGAGTGTTTAAATCTTTATATTTTTCCCAAATATTTTAGGGAAATAATCACATCCCACTCGAACATCATATTATGAATAACGAGGGATGATGTTGGACTGATTGTATGGTTGCACTTCTTTTAAAGAACGAGGACGTTCAAATGAGCCCTACTATTGCTCAAACGTCGACCAACTTGAATTCCTTAATAAAATGTTTTGGGAAAAATTTGAATAAACGAGATTCATCGTGGCTTTGGTCCTGTGCTTTCAAATACAATTTAAGGGCCCGCAGCACAGTGAATGTTCTTAAGATGAGGTCAAACGAGAAAGAAAGAACTGAGAGTAAAAAAAAAAAAAAAAGTAGGGAAGAGTATCGATTACATTATGCAACCCATTAAATCATGGGCCAAATTGATTATTCTTTCATTCCTACAAGATAGACCAAGCCCAGGCCTACCAATATATTTTAGAAAGTTTGTGGGCTCTCTTGGAAAGGATTCATTCCTACAAGTTTGACCTTCAAAATTAGTTTATTAATCAACGAGGCAGGCTATTATTGGGTATTGAATGCGCGATCAATTTAAGATATCGATCTCGTGGACTAGTTTTAAGTTGCTTAGCGTTGCTTTTCTGAAAATGGTGGGCTTTCTAGTACTCTTCAAAATAGTACCTTACATCTGTGACTCACTTAATGTATTGATCATTCTTTTCGTCAACTCTTCATTGGTTGTTTTTTGTTCATCAGTAGCCGTATTAAACACATATACCTCACATGACTTGCCAAACGATCAAAATCTAAAGAAACTATATCGGATAGTCAAAACTCTTGCTCTTAGTTTAATATATCTAGACAATAGATATTTAGATATAGAATTAGATCAATGGACCCATCGATGGTCTAATAATATGATCCAAGCATAATCTCTGGTTAAGTAGGGAAAGGATTATAAATTGGTAATGAGTGGTTTGACTGAGACTTCTGTGTAGATGTGTGCTGAAATTGCTGGTTGACCGCAAAACGGACAATAAAAAAGGTCGAGTACTGGGAGTCATTCAAACGTATCTCACCAAATTTATAAAATGGGTTGTGAAAATCAAAATGCGAATTGTGTAAGAAAATATCGTTAAATGCCGCCAAAAAGTTTACTTTGCCAATTTATTATTGAGAACGCGTAGCAGAAGTCTGATACCTTTCACCTGGAAAGATCGTTAAGAGAGAGCCTAAGTCCGAGCTCTGTTAACATATTCAATTGGACATACATTCACTCAAAAGTTGAAGTCAATAAGTTATAGGCCAATTAGGATATATTAATTGCTTTACACCACACTAATTTTTCGACTTTGGATTTCTCTAAGACAACTTACACGTGCATCATTAACAATCTCACTTCATGTGTGAGTACAGTGTTAGGCCTGCTCCTTCTTAATTCAAGATTCCTTCTGCATCAAAATATGAAGTCTGATACCAAGCTTGCATTGTTACATCACAACGCCCACCGCCCGAAAATCACACCCCACTTCAACATCGGAACATATTTGTAGCCCCCATCCGTCGACCATCAGATTTGATACCATTTGTTGGGAGTGCGCAATAGAAACCAAAGACTTTTCGCTTGGGGAAATTGTCAAGAGGAAGCCCAAGTCCGAGTTTGCTAACATATCAAATTGGATCTACATTCATTAAAAAAAATTAAGCCAATGAGTCATGGGCCAGCTAAGATATATTAGCTGCTCTATATTACACCAATTTTTTGATATGAAATTTATCTTACGACACGTAACATCCTTAACAATTATGACGTAACATCTATGATCGGGTGAGGGCGGCCCTCGCTTACCCAGGCGACGGCGACCCTCCCTCGACACTAGCGAGGGCAACCCTCGTTGGAGGAGGGAGGAAGAAAAAGAAAAAATAAATAAAGATAGAAAACATAATAAATAAATAAATAAATCGAAAAAATAAAAAATATTAAAAATATTAAAAATTATTCACGTCAGCGCCAATGGCGTCATGTAGGATGGTTGGTGTCCATGTCAGCAAAATCCGACCAAAATTGGTTGGATGGACTCTATTGGTAAAACATGAAAATGTTTAGGACTGAATTGGCAAACTTAAAATACTTATGACTGAATTGGCAAAATTGCAATATGTTTATGACTTTTTGACAATTTCCCCCCTACTTCGACTTCTACACTTCAGGCCGTGAGAGAATCCAATATCCATCATTGCTTAAGTTTAAGCATCATTGCTTGTATACCGCTTGTGGATTTGCACTTTTGACATCGCTCGTGTACTCAATAGAAGTCCTTATTTTTTATATGTGAAATCAATCCAAGTTTAAGAAAGTGGAAACTGCGTGTTGCGGTTGGTTCGGATCCTTATAGGGCAAACCTGACCCGTGGAGGAAAGAGAGGAGTGAAAGAATATTTGCTATGTCGTCATCTTGAGAAGTCCGTGTTCTTTGATACCTACCATCCAAGTGAGGGTGCTCATCGGTTAATTCTATGCTTTTAGTTCCATTTTGAGGCGACAAAACATAGGAACGATTTAAAATGAAATGTCAATAATCTTATCTCGTCGCGATGAACATTTAAGAAAAGAATTGAGGATTGTAGAGTACTATGACATTAATCGATTTCATTATGCAACCCAATAAATCCTGTGCGGGCTTCATCACCCCGTTCGTCCGTCGACATGGTGTGAAAAGATAACATGACTTCACCAAAATGGAGAATCGTTAGGAATTTAGATGTTAATGTATTTGACGAGATTATGCCAAGAGCTGGGGTACTGATAATCCTTTGATAGATTTCAGTAGACCTTTATGCATAACTGGTTAAGAATGTTGCTGGCATATGGTGCAGTTATTGGACTTGCCAGATTGCCACAAAACAACAGTTAGTATGGCCCGGCAAGGGACCATCACAGTGACAAGCCCATCTTTTTTCCCACTGGTACGATTAATCATGAAAAGATGCGGGGACACCGCTTCTTCCTGTACTAAGAAAATAGAGAAAAAGCACGGTCTCTGCTTGTCTGTTTTCTTATCATGGACATCACTGCCGTATAAGAATGAGTACATATTGTGAAGATGCAGTCATTTTGACCCCCGTAAAATATATTACAGAGACTATGATTGCGATGTACGAGCTATTCATTCAATTGAACAAATCTCACACCTTGTCTGATAGAACGAAGCATTTTAATGCTTTACGCCTCGGGTTAGTCTTGATCGGAAGCACACTATATGGCGCTGGAGACGGGTTCGATTGGGGCTGCGATCAGTGGTACCGGAAACTGAGTGAGGGTGCTCATCGGTTTTACAGTCTCTGGACTCCGTCGTCTAGATATAGGCTGTCATAATAGCGAATAACTCCGCGCCCGACCTTGATTTAACGATGGATGCCTCCAGATTGAGTTGACCAATGGTGTGCTCTGTAGAAGAACTCGTTTTGAATCATCTAAGCCTATGATTTGTCAAAGTGGGCTTCTGGATAAGTACTAGAAAGCGGCTATAAATTTGGTTAGAGACTTGTCTCCTTCGACGAAAGCCTTCTTGCGGTTTGAGTGTCGAGCTAGTCGGCCAACGTGGGAGTAAAAGTAAAAACACATGGTCGGCCTACCACTTGTCCAGACGTATCTCCCACGTAAAGAGGACTACGAATTTTATCACCATGTTTTTCCGTACATATGCAGCATGTACCAACCGAAAGAGGACGAACATCATCTGACACAGATCATCATGTTGACTCCGACTCTCCACATCATTCTCTTCACTGTTTTCGCAAGCCTCTTCGGCTCTGCTCGCTGCGACAATCAATCTCGGAATGATGTTGCTCTGTTCATCTTCGGCGACTCCGTTAATGACGCAGGGACCAACAACTACATTAACACCACTGCAGATTTCAGAGCAAATTTTCCACCTTATGGCGAGACGTTTTTCCGCTATCCCACCGGCAGATTCTCCGACGGCCGTCTCATCGTTGATTTTATCGGTAACTTCTTTTTTGCCGGGTAACTTGTACACAAATTCTATTTATTTCCTCATAAGCTACTGCTTAATTCATTTGTTGTTCTATTTTGGGTTTGTTTTTCTTTGGTTATGCAGCTGAATACGCAAATCTGCCGCTGATTCCACCATATCTCCAAATGAAAGATGATGAATTCATGGGAGGGGCGAACTTCGCATCCGCCGGAGCTGGTGCTCTGGTTGACACTTACGAAGGATTTGTATGTTCTTTATTTATATGTCTTTTGGCTCGAAGCTTTATTTAACATGAATATCTCCACCTTTTGAGACTGCAAGGAAGATGGGAGATGAACAAGTTCGTGTTTTTAATTTATCAGGTGGTGGATTTGAAGATGCAGCTGAAGCAGCTTGAACAGCTGGAGAAGAAGCTGAGGAAGGAGATGGGGAGCGAGAAGGCGAAGAGGATAATTAAGGAGGGTGTTTACTTAATTAGCATCGGAAGCAGTGATTACTTTATTCCTCTATTTTTTAATCCAGCCCTGTTTCAGTCCATTTCCATGGAAGACTACGTGGGGATGGTGATTGGAAACGTCACCACTGTGCTCAAGGTACGAAACAACAAGAATTCCAATATCCACCCGCTCTCTCGAGAAAGTTTTTTTCTAGTTTCACTTAAAAGTAGATTTTATACAACTTGTGATTTCTTGCAATTTCCGGCACAAATGGACACGATTCGACAGCTCTACCAACAAAAGCCAATGTCTAATGACAAACTCAAATATGCAACGAATTCAAATTACATGATCTTTAAGCATGCTCAATAGAGATAGATTGCATTGACACGACTAAACACGAGTGCTTAATCTGAATTGACAAGTGAGTGTGAAATACCGACCCTTAAATACATTCTACATGTAATTCTTTCTCATTTTCTTGCCCATATACCATGATTTGATGTCCAACTGAGATCTATTATATCACTTAGTCAATTGTTCTTTATATAGTTCCGAGTGTATCACAACACAAGCACAGAATTGTGCAAATATTTAGTTGTCTCTTTATTCGATGGTAAGTTGGTATCCGAGCGTATCTCTACTAATTCATCTTCCCAAGAGATTTTAAAGGCGCACGCCTCTATATACAGATACTATATATGGTGCGTTTGCTAGGGAACCTTGTTGTTTTGGCCTCGCAATAATTAGACTTGCTGAACATCTGCTAATTATTATGGCATTTCAAGGGGATAATGTGGCTTTCTGATTGTCTTTTCTTTTCAGGGAATATATGAAGTAGGAGGAAGAAAATTTGCAATGTTTGGAATAGGGCAAATTGGGTGTGTGCCAAGCGTGAGATCATTGACCAGAAATGGTTCTTGCTTAGGTGAAGCTAACGATCTAGCGAAGCTTCACAACGTCGCTCTCACTTCAATT
>BCNH02000009.1:13861407-13888149 GCA_001662345.2 Metrosideros polymorpha var. glaberrima
TAAAACCTTTGGTGTTGTTATCCCAATAGTCATGCCTTAGCCGAGTGGCAGGCGCACGAGACGCGCACGAGACAGGGGAGGTCATCGGTTCGAAACTCGTGAGCGACGGCCTCGCCTTCTGTTTTCCCCACCCTCTCTCTTTTCTTTCCCCTTTTTCTTCTTTTCTTTTCTTTCTTTTATTTTTGCACAAATATAACTAAAAATCCGATCATCCTTGTTTCCAATTGAATTTCGACAATCGTCCTTTGATTAATCCAAACAGTCAAAATTCGGGATATCACAGCCCAATACTTAGCTCTTAATCCTTTAAGGTCCAATACTCTTCATCGGACTATAATTCATGGCTCAAGTCCATCAGATGTTATGGAGTAACATGTCCAAATGTTATTCTCTGCGCCTTAAACTGGTAAGCCAAAAATCAGGATGTTACAGAAACAGTCCGTGGGAACGGTGATCGGCAGCTTAATGACTGTGCTCGAGGTAGCGAGACACTCGCCCCCTTCATTGTGTAGATGCGGTTGTTGTTCTAACTGGCTCTGCTGCAATTCGGAAAATGAATTTAGTGTTTTGTCATTATCATACATGCGATGTTTCGGGAGTTGTATGATAAGGGCGGGAAGAAATTCGGGTTTGTTGGTCTGGGGCTGTAGGGGTGTCTACCGGGCATGAAATTGTTCCGACCCGCAAATTCCAGTGAATACCTGGAAGAGGGAATAATTCTAGCTAAGCTGCACAACAAAGCCCTGACCAGGCTTCTAAAAAAGCTCCAGATTCAGCTAGAAGGTATCAAGTTTGCACAGTCCAACACCTACACTAGAATCATGGATTCAAGTATGCATAGTTAGTGTTTTCATCTGTCTTTTGCAGGTTTTAAGGAAAGCAAAAGCGCATGCTGCGGAGGCGGTCCATACAAGGGGATTTTCAGCTGCGGAGGGAAGAGGTCGGTGAAGGAATTCGAACTGTGCGAGAATCCGAAGGAATATCTGTTTTTCGATTCTGCTCATCTGACGGAGGTGGCGAACAAGCAATTCGCTCAGCTGCTCTGGAGCGGGAGTTCGGATGTCGCCGGGCCTTACAATTTGGAAACTCTATTCAAGATTTCTCATTGAAGCATTTTCTGATCTGTCAAATAAACTGAACGAATGAATAAATGGGTGTCAAACCAAACTTTATGTAATAGTATGGATCATCCATTGACCGTGTCAAAAAGGTTCGGGTGTCTTCCCTGAGCTCACGGACTCAACCAGCTGTACCATTACTTCAATTTGCCGGTCCTATTAACTTTGGTTCGCCGCACTTCGCTCATCCCAAATAGTCTGCTAGGCGCCATCTCGCATTAGCACTCGTATGACCGACTATGTGCCGACCTTCGAGAAATTTGAAGACTGGCAACTTAAAATTTTAAACTTTTCCAGGAAGGATGTTACAGATACATGCCTAGCCGCTCATGCATATGCACCAGGACAACAATAAAGAAAAGCAGCCTCCTCTCTGTATCCTCTGTTCATTACAGTATCATCACTCCAACTCACTCTGCACACGTTGAGCATGTCCTGATTAACAACATTCATCGTCCAATAAATCCTGTGACACTAATCGATTTCATTATGCAACCCAATAAATCCTGTGTGGGCTTCATCACCCCGTTCATCCATCGACATGGTGTGAAAAGATAACATGACTTCACCAAAATGGAGAATCGTTAGGAATTTAGACATTCATGTATTTGACGAGATTATGCCAAGAGCTGGGGTACTGATGATCCTTTGATAGATTTCAGTAGACCTTTATGCATAACTGGTTAAGAATGTTGCTGGCATGTGGTGCAGTTATTGGACTTGCCAGATTGCCACAAAACAACAGTTCGTATGGCCCGGCAAGGGACCATCACAGTGACAAGCCCATCTTTTTTCCCGCTGGTCCGATTAATCATGAAAGATCCGAGGACACTACTTCTTCCTGTACTAAGAAAATAGAGAAAAAGCAAGGTCTCTGCTTATCTGTTTTCTTATCATGGACATCACTGCCGTATAAGAATGAGTACATATTGTGAAGATGCAGTCATTTTGACCCTGTAAAATATATTACAGAGACTATGATTGCGATGTACGAGCTATTCATTCAATTGAACAAATCTCACACGACATCTGATAGAATGAAGCATTTTAATGCTTTACGCCTCGGGTTAGTCTTGATCAGAAGCACACTATATGGCGCTGGAGACGGGTTTGATTGGGGCTGCATTCAGTGGTACCGGAAACCGAGTGAGGGTGCTCATCGGTTTAACAGTCTCTGGACCCCGTCGTCTAGATATAGGCTGTCATAATAGCGAATAACTCCCGTGCCCGACCTTGATTTAACGATGGATGCCTCCAGATTGAGTCGACCAATGGTGTGCTCTGTAGAAGAACTCGTTCTGAATCATCTAAGCCTATGATTTGTCAAAGTGGGCTTCTGGATAAGTACTAGAAAGCGGCTATAAATTTGGTTAGAGACTTGTCCCTTCGACGAAAGCCTTCTTGCGGTTTGAGTGTCGAGCTAGTCGGCCAACGTGGGAATAAAAGTAAAAACACATGGTCGGCCTACCACTTGTCCAGACGTATCTCCCACGTAAAGAGGACTACGAATTTTATCACCGTGTTTTTCCGTACATATGCAGCATGTACCAACCGAAAGAGGACGAACATCATCCGACGTAGGTCATCATGTCGACTCCGATTCTCCACATCATTCTCTTCACTGTTTTCGCAAGCCTCTTCTTCTCTGCTCGCTGCGACAATCAATCTCGGAATGATGTTGCTCTGTTCATCTTCGGCGACTCCGTTAACGACGCAGGGACCAACAACTACATTAACACCACTGCAGATTTCAGAGCAAATTTTCCGCCTTATGGCGAGACGTTTTTCCGCTATCCCACCGGCAGATTCTCCGACGGCCGTCTCATCGTTGATTTTATCGGTAACTTGTCCGCAAATTCTATTCATTTCGTCATAAGCTACTGCTTAATTGATTTGTTGTTCTATTTTGGTTTTGTTTTTCTTTGGTTATGCAGCTGAATATGCAAATCTGCCGCTGATTCCACCGTATCTCCAGATTAAAGATGATGAATTCATGGGAGGGGCGAACTTCGCCTCCGCCGGAGCTGGTGCTCTGGTTGACACTTTCGAAGGATTTGTATGTTCTTTATTCATATGTCTTTTGGCTCGAAGCTTTATATAACATGATATCTCCACTTTTTGAGACTGCAAGAAAGATTAGAGATGAACAAGTTGGTGTTTTCAATTTATCAGGTGGTGGATTTGAAGATGCAGCTGAAGCAGCTTGAACAACTAGAGAAGAAGCTGAGGAAGGAGATGGGGAGCGAGAAGGCGAAGAGGATAATTAAGGAGGGTGTTTACTTAATTAGCATCGGAAGCAATGATTACGCGTTGCCTCTCTTTTTTAATCCAGCCCTGTTTCAGTCCATTTCCATGGAAGATTACGTGGGGATGGTGATTGGAAACGTCACCACTGTGCTCAAGGTACGAAACAACAGGAATTCCAATAACCACCCGCTCTCTCGAGAAAGTTTTTTTCTAGTTTCACTTAAAAGTAGATTTTATACTTGTGATTTCTTGCGATTTCCGGCACAAATGGACACGATTCGACAGCTCTACCTACAAAAGCCAATGTCTAATGACAAACTCAAATATGCAACGAATTCAAATTACATGATCTTTAAGCATGCTCAGTAGAGACATATTGCATTGACACGACTAAACATGAGTGCTTAATCCGAATTGACTAGTGAGTATGAAATACTGACCCTTAAATACATTCTATATAGCTCCGTGTGTAGCACAAGTCACAGAATTGGGCAAATATTTCGGGGTCTTTTATTTGATGGAAAGTTGGTATCCGAGCGTATCTCGACTAGTTCATCTTTCCAAGAGATTTTAAAGGCGCACTCCTCTATGTACATATACTGTATAGTGTGCGTTTGCTAGGGAACCTTTTTGTTCTGGCCTCGCAATAATTAGACTTGCTTAACATCTGCAATTGTTCTGGCATTTCAAAGGAATAAAGTGGCTTTCTGATTTTTTTTCTTTTTAGGGAATATATGAAGTAGGAGGAAGAAAATTTGCAATGTTTGGAATAGGGCAAATTGGGTGTGTGCCAAGCATGAGATCATTGACCAGAAATGGTTCTTGCTTAGGTGAAGCTAACGATCTAGCGAAGCTTCACAACGTCGCTCTCACTTCAATTCTTGCAAAACTGGAGACTCAACTACAAGGATTCGAGTACTCCTACTTCGACTACTACACTTCAGGCAGTGAGAGAATCCAATTCCCATCAAAATATGGTAAGTTGTTTATGCAGTGGGGCACTAAACTTAAGCATCATTGCTTCTATATCACTCCTGGATTTGTGCCTTTTACATTGCTGGTGTACTGAATAGAAGTCTTTATTCTCAATATGTGAAATCGATTCAAGTTTTAAGGAAGGGAAAACCGCGTGTTGTGGTTCGGGTCCTTATAGGGCTAATTCGACCTGTGGAGGCCAGAGAGGAGTGAAGGAATACTCATTATGCCGTCATCCTGAGAAGTACGTGTTCTTTGACGCCGACCACTCAAGTGAGAGGGCTAACCGGCAATATGCGCAGTTGATGTGGAATGGGAGTCTGAGTGTAATCAGACCTCGCAACCTCAAAGCATTGTTCAAGCATGAGAGTACTTGAATCTTTTTTTTTACCCTGAAATCATAGGTAAATAATCACATCCCACTCGAACATCATATTATGAATAACGAGGGATGATGTTGGACTGATTGTATGGTTGCACTTCTGTTAAAGAACAAGGAAGTTCAAATGAGCCCTAGTATTGCTCAAGCGTCGACAAACTTGAATTCCTTGAAGGTTTTGGGAAAAGTTTGATTAAACGAGATTCATCATCGCTTTGGTTTTGTGCTTTAAATACAATTGAAGGGCCCACAACACATTGAATGTTCTTAAGATGAGGTCAAACGGGAAAGAACTGAGAATAAAAAAAAGAATAAAGAAGAGTGTCGATTACATTATACAGCCCATTAAGTTATGGACCATATTGATTATCCATTCATTCCTACAAGATGGACCGAGCCCAGGCCTACCAATGTATTTTAGAAAGTTTATGGGCTCTCCCGAAAAGGATTATATCATAAGAGAAGTAATGAGTATATCAAGTTTGACTTGCAAAATTAGTATACTAATCAACCAGACAAATTGCTATTGGGTATTGAATGTGTGACCGGTTTAAGATATCAATCTCGTGGACTAGTTTTAAGTTGCTTAGCATTGCTCTTCTTGAAACGGTGGGCTTTCTAATCCTCTTCGAAATACTACCTCACATCTGTGACCTACTTAATGTATCGATCATTCTTTTCGTTAGTGCTTCATTGGCTGTTTCTTGTTCATTAGTAGCAGGATTAAACACACATACCTCACATGACTTGCCAAACGATCAAAATCTAAAGAAACTATCTCGAACAGTCAAACCTCTTGCTCTTAGTTTAATATATCTAGACAATAGATATTTAGATATAGAATTAGATCAAGGAAAAATTCAAAATAAGAACGTGAAGTAGATCTTGCTTCAAATAAAGGCCTGAAGTCGCCAAATCGTCTCAAGTAAAGGCCTGGCCGACCAGCGACTATTCTAGCCATTAGGAAGGGAATATTTGAGTAAAAAAAATTATAAGTATATATGTTTTTTAATTTTCTTTTCTTTTTTCTTTTTTCCTCTTCCATCTTCCCTCCCAGCCATCCTTGCTAGCAACCCAACGGCTTCAGGCGAGAGCAACCCTCGTCGAGCCCCTCGCCCACCCTCGCCTGGGCTGGCAAGGGCATTCCTCGCCAGATTCGATAAGGGTTGCCCTTGCCTGACGTCGGCAAGGGTGGCCCTCGCCAGCCCAGGCAAGGGTGAGGCTTGCCCTCGCTAGCATTGGGTGAGGGTTGCCCTTGCCTGGGCTGGGGTTGTCCTTGCCTGGATCTGGCTCTCAACTTGGTGAGGGCATTCCTCGCCAGATCCAACGATCACCATCCTCGCTCGACTTGGCGAGGGCATTCCTCGCTTGGCCTCGCTAGCTTAGGCGAGGGCGAGGGTTGCCCTCACCCGCGTTAGGCTCGCCTTCGCTCGCCCAGCCCAGGCAAGGGCAGCCCTTGCCTAAGTCCAGTGCCTTCACCAGTCATCGATGAGGTTCAGCAGAGTGAAGAGGGAAAGGGAAAAAGAAAAAGAAAAAGAAATTTTTTTTAAAAAAAAAGTAAATTATGAAAATGCCCCTCGGCCAGCAAGGTTAGGTCTTTATTTGAGACGATTTGGCCATCTCAGGCCCTTATTTGAGAAAATTAGGGCACTTCAAACACTTATTTGGAATTTTCTCTTTGATCATTGGACCCATCAATGGTCTAATAATATGATCCAAGCATAATCTCTCGATAAGTAGGGAAATAATTATAAATTGGTAACGAGTGGTTTTGAATTAGAGACTTCTGTGTAGATGGGTGCTGAAATTGTTGGTTGACTGCAAAAGGGACAATAAAAAGGTCGAGTAGTGGGAGTCGTTCATACGTATCTCACTACTCACCAGTTTATAGATGTTCTGTGAAAATCAGAATGCGAATTATGCAAGCAAACATCTTTAAATGCCCCCAAAAGTTTTGACTTTGCCAATTTATTGTTAGGAGTGCACTGCATAAGTCTAACACCTTTCGTGGGAAGAAATTGCAATAGGTGTAGGATTTTTTTAGTAATTTTCCCAGAGGAAAATAAATAAAATTTTAGCCACCCTCGTGATTGGGTGGAAAATCATAACAAAAACAACATGACTATATATATCTTAAATGCGCAATTTGCTGATATCATATGCTTGCTTTGTACCTTAATGATACAATAAATCAACACAACTAAATTTAGTTTGTGCAACTTGCTGATATCGTATTCCCGCTCTGTACCTTAATGATACTATAAATGGTAATTGAGACTCGAAAATGCGGATGTACGGAAGAGTCTAACACAAGATACATCAACCTGGTTCAATATGGCAAGCTCAAGTTTCAAATGTTTGCTCGTTTGGGCGTTCTGTGCATGCATTCTCATCTGAAGTAGCCGCCAACATCCGGTCGGGAAGCTGAAAAGCCGCATTCCATTGTTCGTCCTTGGGGACTCCTTGTTCGACCCCGGGAACAACAACTACATTGACACCAATGCCGATAGCTGCGCGAACTTCTGGCCTGACGGGGAAACTTATTTCAAGTACCCAGGAAGGTTTTCCGATGGCCACCTGATCCCGGATCTTATTGGTAATTTTCAGATGCTGATCAATGCTTGTCGCGACCTAAATTTCGCTGAATCTAGGCAAATGGATTACTAAGTCAATTAATAAATTAACTAACTTAGCTCGAGCTCTCCCAAGCTCTACCAAATCGTGACTTAAGTTCAAATAATTAACATGCAAATGATTTAACTTTGGAGTCGCCACTAATTTGTTTACGGTAGGTCGATTAGACACCTAAATAAAGTATCGGGAGAAATACTCTATTCCTTCGAACTAGAGATTATGAATCCGGGGACTTGGTTACGCTAGATTACTCTAACGCCCTTTTGGTACCGTTCTTTTATTTAAGAAAACATTTGAGCAAGCAGCTTACATCTACTAACGCCCAAAGACCGGAATTGTGTGATAGAGTAATGTAATGACTCGATTTGACAAATCTAGTCACTGAACTTTGATTTATGATCGCTCGATGCACTGAAGTTTCAAGAGTTTTTCCAAACACTTTGATCGTAATCCAACCAGTTTTCCAGGGAATGTGCTAACGTGAAGCCCATGTGGCGATAACACAGCATCCTGAAAAATGGCCACATGTTTGCCACGTCAGCGATTCGCGGAAAAGAAAGATCGGATTTCTCCCCTTATTTTTTCTAAGGCAAATGGTGTCATCGTGTTGGTGTTCATTGTTCACGTTATTTTGTGCTATTATTAGGGATGAGCACTGGTCTAGGGTAGACCTTGGAATCGGATTGAGCTAGCACTATGTGGTCCAGTTCGGTTATATTCTCACGGAAACGTGTCAATAATTGACACGTCATAATTTTGGGGTGCCCTTCTTTTGCTCCGAACGACGAGGATGAAGACAGAAATACACGATTGACGAGATTTTGGAAAGCTTCAACGTAGCACGTCGTATTCACACGAGTAGTGGGAACCTTTGTTCTTTTGTGTGCTTTTGCTTGCTCCTCCTCCAAATCAATGCTTTCCCTCTTACGTCACTGGTGGCGTCATATTTCCCAAACGTATAGTCAAGAATCCTGGTCGGCCGTTGTCTTCTTCTCGGCGAGTTCCGACCAGGAGTGAACTGAAGAGGCCAACCGTTGACCGCCATTCGTGGAAAAGTCCCCGTCACTGTGTTCATATGAGATCTCGGATTCAGAGAATTTACAATGTATAATAGAAATATTTATAATTTAGATGGTTATTAATGATGGGTTCCACGTCAGACCTATCGAATTCAATTTTACGTTTGAATTGGATTTTACGGAACGCACTTTCTTCTCGCGTGAGGAAGTCAAAGCCAACTCATCTTTTCGGCGAAGCGTAAAGAAGGCCATGCACGTGCTTTATGGCATGTGCACGTGATCACATCACACAATTATTACAAGAGTCTCACCTACCCTGAGTCCTCACTTCAATTTGAGGAGGGTGAATCTTAAGATCGATGGTCCCCTATGTGTTTGCCCCTTTTCCTTTGGAAAATCACAATTTTTGCGGACACCGTCCACAAGTAAAGTCATTCAATTAGCTTCTGAAAATAAAAAAGGAGGTATTTCGTATTAGGATTTTTTTTCCCCTCACTATTACATCAAATGATAAAAATAATAAATTATGTATGAAATGATCAATTATTAATAGGATGTATGCAGCAAAGGTGTTATAGCAAATCAGTAGACTCGAACCTTGTTCCTACAATGATCAATTCGATCGGACATTTGCCATCTAAGCTATGAATGTTAGAGCCAAATATAGAACCGAAACGGGATGTGCCATTAGGTGTTGAAATAAGTGGGACCCATGTACTTTGTGGTCAGAATAACAAAGGTACCCTTAGAAAGGGGATAAGCCTAGTGGGATGAAATGGGGTGAAATTAGTATTTCTCACTTTATTGGGGGGCGAAAATAATAGAAAAGAAAAAGCCATGGTCGGGTGTTGAAATAAGTGGGACCCATGTACTTATTGGTCAGACTAACATAGGTACCCTTAGAAAGGGGATAAGCCTAGTGGGATGAAATGGGGTGAAATTAGTATTTCTCACTTTATTGGGGGGCGAAAATAATAGAAAAGAAAAGGCCATGGTCGGGGTTGTATAAATACAGAGCCGAAACGGAGAAGAACCGAGCACGGCAAAGTGAATAGAGTGAAACTCGGACGCACTCGCTCAGCTCGCCTGCAGACATGGCGAAGCAGAGCTGCTCCTGCATTCTGTATGCTGCAGCGTTCTTGTGGGCACTCCTGCTCAGCCCGGCCATTTGCCATGCCAAGAAGCACAACACTCTGTTCGTGTTCGGAGACTCCCTCTTCGACCCCGGTAACAACCAGTACGTGAACGCCACTCCCGGCGGCATAGCCACTTCCCTGCCTTATGGAGAGACCTACTTCAAGCACGCCACCGGCCGACTCTCCGACGGTCGCCTCGTCCCCGATTTCATCGGTACAGAAAACAAACACTTCTCACCAGACCAATCGTTCGCTTCTAGTTCTTCTGGGGTGGTGCTAACCGCTATGTCCAGTCCATTTAGGAAATGGCAAAATTTTTCTCCTATTAAACGACACAGCACCCGTGACAGTATCATAGGCAATGGGTAGTAGCGACGTCAATCAGAAATGGTGTGCTTTCATGGAACATAAGTTTTTGGCAGAATGTTGCTTGGTATATGTATGTACAATTTATTCTGTTGTCATGTATGTCCAGCTGAGTTTGCTAAGCTGCCCATTCTTCCGCCGTATTTGCAACCGGGGACCCAAAATTTGACTGACGGAGCTAACTTCGCGTCCGGCGGAGGCGCTGTTCTGCCCAGCGATCATCCCGGACCGGTGAGTAAATTGTAATGCAGCTTTACCATAGTCTTATGTAGTAGAAAACATCTGTATGTGCGTAGATACTTATTTACCATAGACTCGGTCATAATCTCGCCTTGCTTGAATTTGAATCAGATTGATTTGGGAAAGCAACTTAGCTACTTCAAGGAAGTGGTGAAATCGCTGACAGCAAAGCTGGGCGATGCCGGCGCCAAAAGGGTCCTCACGAGAGCCGTCTATCTGTTCAGCATTGGAGGGAACGACTACTTTCGCCTCTACAGCACTAAACCAAATGTCACTCAATCGTACCGCCGCGAATACATATCGATAGTTGTTGGCAACATCACATCGGCTCTCAAGGTAACCACAACTCGCTGTTTAGGTCCATGGGGCAAATTAAGAGATGGACAAGCAGATACAAAGAATCAGGGGACTGATTTCTTGCTCTGATTCCACGTAAAACCAGGCGGCCAACTGATTGCGCTGACAATTTGAATCTTTCCTAGTACTTAGCATGTTCTAATGGATGTTGTGATCCACCATGTGCAGGAAATTTATGGGCTCGGAGGACAAAAAATCGCGTTCCAGAATGCAGGGCCTCTTGGCTGTTTGCCAGCCATGAGAGCCAGGAGCAACGGAACTGGCTGTGTGGAGGAACTGCAAGCCCATGCCAGACTTCACAACCGAGAGCTCGCAATCGCCCTCAGGAAGTTGAAGACAGAGTTGCCGGGATTTGAGTATTCGATCTTTGATTACTACAACTCGCTCAAAGATCGGATCTTTCACCCTTCCAAATATGGTAGGTGCCGAAATCCAATGTTCCATTGCATTATTACATTGCTTATGGCTCGGGACTCTTTTTGACTCTGAATCCCTTGTGAAGGCTTCAAGGATGGGCAGGCGGCGTGTTGTGGCTCTGGACCTTACCGAGGATCAAGCTGCGGGGGGATGCAGAAATATGAGGTGTGCAGTGACCCGAGCGAGTACATTTGGTTCGATGGCGGGCACACGACGGAGGCCGCGAATTACCAGTTGGCGCAACTTATCTGGAGCGCAGCAGCGCCCGTCACGGGGCCTTCCAATGTGAGGCAATTATTTGTGCATTAGTAGAAGGATGTCTCGGATGCCGTCGCCTTCAGTAGACTTGTCGGAGACCTAGTGTAGCTTGGATATTATGTGTCTTGTGCCATGTCCGCCTGTTGAGGATGATTCAGAGCACCTTGTGTAATCGATGTCGCTTCTATAGTGTGGTTTATGCTTTATGTCACAAGAAGCATGCCGCCTTCCGTGTTCCGTTCGGTGATCATGTGTGTGCTTGCAAATAGAGGATATTTTTCGTGAAGTCGGGGTAATTCTTGCGATGTGGTTTAACGTTGGTCGGTCTATCAAATTGATGAGAACGTACATTTCAAACCAAATCTAACTAAAATCAGATGAAATATACGCTAAATCCAATCGATTCTCTTAATCACTTTTTTTTTTTCTCTTCATTTCGTTCTTTTTATTTTACCTTTTGTTTCCATTTGGAGATTCTACTCGTACACTAGAAAGGAAATCTATACAGAGAGCGGATGACATTTCGCGAAGTACACATGAATCTGTTTTCGTTTAGTAAAACTCAATATGGACCGACAGACTCTTGCGTGTGGGATTGATTCGATGTTAGTGCCAAAGGGAATTTCTTCCGTACAACTGGAGTCCACTGGACCGACTGATGTACGCGGCTTTGATTTTGCCGGTCAAACATGTCGATCCCGCAATGTCACCGATTATGATGCGCATCGGGTCCGGGCTTAACTTCGTTGAAGAGAGGGAGGAACTAAAGTGATCAAGAACTAAAGGGTAGGACATGGTACAGGCTTGTAAAGCTATGATTGGTAACGTTTCTGTTCTTTTGTTCCTCTAAATAGAAAAAAAAACAGAAATTTATTTGGTAACGTCACTTAAAATTTATGTTCCCGAGAATAGATTCGGAACATAAATAAGAATTTAAAAAAAATTTCTTTTTTGTTTTCGAGAATAAAATAAGAAACAAAATCATTTTAGAGAAACAAGCTCAGCGTAGCGTAATGCTAGTTTTTACACTCACAAGTCCACCCGCTGCTAATCACCGGCCACCGTCGGCCGATCACCACTACCTGTAGCCGCTAGTCACTAGCCACCACCCACCGCTAGTCGCCAAATCGTCGATCACCACCACTCACCACCACCAATTGCCGGCCACCATCGCCGATCATCGGTTTTCGGCCGCCACCAATTGCTGACCACAATCGCCGGTCATTGGTTTCGTCGCTGCCTCTGGTGGCTGATCACCACGGCTGTTGATTGCTGCCACCTCCGGTTGCCAGTCGCCCCCATCACTATCGCCTCCGGTGGCTAGTCGCCGCGGCCGCCTGTTGTCGGTTATCGGCCACCACCCACCACTTCCAGTGGCCAGTCATCACCAGCGGTTAAAATCACTAAATAAAAAAATTTCAAATATAATTTTCAAGATCGTACTAAACACATTTTTATTCTTTTTCTATTTCGGAAATAGAAATTTTGTGCAAGTACCAAATGCGTTCTTATGCTTAGAAATTTATGCACGAAAGAGAAATAAAAAAAAAACTATTTATAAATAGAAAGTATTATCAAGAACATAAACGTTACCGAACGCATTATAATGTGATGGGGATGATTCCTTGTTAAAAAAATAATTGATACCATCGAAGTAAATTGTCCTTTATCTCTTGCAAGATCTTGATGGGATGGACATTGGTGCAAAAAGCAAAAGCTTAGGTGCCTATATATCTATAACATCAAAGGGAACTGCGCAAATTTTACGGACACTCCATGTATTTTGAGTCTCTCTTGTTGGAGATGTTGATCTCTCTCTCTCTCTCTACTTCCCGTGGAATTCCATTAGCGAGTCGTACTTTTAAAAGGATAGGAAGTAGATTGAGCTACTGATTAAAGGAGCTTTCTTTTTTGGGTCACCAATCATTGAAGGAGTTAGCTTTAGCTAATGTTAGGCTACCGCATCATATCAAGTGCACTCGATACATGTGAGCCCAACTTGTATGCACCAGATTGTGGGATTTCATGTGAGAATTACCTCATCCGTTGCATGTGAGTTTAACTTATGTGCATTAAGAGCACCTTCGATTTTTTCGTTGCATTAATACCTTTACCAAACACCTTGGCAGCCCAAACAATCTAAGTTGGCCATATATAAAAAAAAAATTAAATTTGGATTTGGAAACTCTCTCTCTCTCTCTCTCTCTATATCTCTCTCGCTGGCTGATGGCTCCGTCTTCATAACTGAGCCAATGCCTCCATCGCCTTGATCGAGCAAATCGACAGTAGCATCATCATAAAGGCAGCAACATTTAGTTTGGTTCGAAAAGGGGAGGACTCATAATTGGTTTTGTCTTATAAGCCCGACTCTATCGTTGTCGATGAAACACCAACGAGGACACGTGGTTGGTCAATAGCGAGCGCGGGACCGAACAACCATGGAGTGTCAGCTAAGAAATTTTGGAGAGCTTTGGAGATGCAATTGTATATTTTCAAAGTGAGTAAAAAAAGTAGCCAAACGTTATTCGTATACCCCAAAGTCCATCCAAATGCTGAACCAAAAGCACCCTCTGTGGTGGTGATATGCGTCGCTAGCGCGTGCATTTGAGAGAGATTACCTTTCTTCACCGCCAGAATCAGGTGGGGCCCCCCGGACATTAGGTGCAACATCAAAAGTGACGCCGTTCGTGACATCGTGTGAATGCACATTGAATCTAAGCAATTACTGCCCCATTTCCCTGCTTTTATTGCCGTTGCTACCGTGCTTTTTGGGACCACTCTGGTCAACCAAAACGTGTGAAAACCATTGCTTCACCGAAGCACACGAGGATCGCCGGGTATAAACTGCCCGTATTGTTAAAGTAAAAGCTCGATGTGTCCTCGTCCTCGCTAGATTGTCATGTCGGCTTTCTCGAATAAGTCCTCGCCACGTGGACACGGACATATACTCGCGTGGTAAAATTACCTTTTTGGACCATACCCTCATCTATAAAATGTACCACTTGGTCCTCCTAAAGTCGTGTCCACTAGAGATCTCCTTTGGGTGCTGTAGAGCAACTCTTCTTGCCTTTAGCAATCTGCCACTCACAGGACCATGCTTCGCATGGATAGTCTCGGTTCACTCTTCCTCGCATTGTCCTTCTGCGCAATCCTCCTCCTCCCGCCTAGCTGCCGTGCCGAGCTGCCAGAGAACCACGTGGCATTCTTCATCTTCGGGGACTCGCTCTTGGATTCGGGGAACAACCTTTACCTAAACGGCAGCGGCGCTGGTTACTTGCCTTACGGAGAGACCTTCTTCAAGCACCCAACGGGACGAGTCTGCGACGGACGGATCGTTCCCGACTTCATATGTAAGAGTCGCTCCTGCTAATATGTTTCCCCTTTTTCCCCCTTAATTCTATTTTGCCGCCTGACTAGTCCTGGTGAAGCTTTCGAAAGAAATATGATGTAGCTTGTTCTTACAATGCGAATGTAAATTATGTGACCCTTTTTTTTTTTTTCACTTGACAGCTGAATATGCGAAGCTTCCATACATCAAACCGTACTTGGAGCCTGGGTTCACCGACTACACCAATGGGGTCAATTTCGCATCCGCCGGAGCCGGCGTCCTCCCGGAAACTCATCCCGGAACTGTAAGTCATCTACACTTTCCGCTGAGCTAGTCCGGTTCGATGTAAAGTTGTTCGCCTTTTTTGTCTTTCTTGATGTTATTAATATTGGACGAGTCACTTATATCTGATGGATTGTCCTAATTGGCTTTGATCAGCTATACTTTAAGCTGCAACTGAACTATTTCGAGGAGGTAGTGAAGGGGTTGAACAAACAATTAGGCGACGCCGATGCCCACAAGTTGCTCTTGAAGGCGGTCTATCTGTTCAGCATTGGAGGGAACGATTACAATGCCGTTCAGAACAATCCCAAAGCAACTGCATCTTTCAGGAAAACGTACATGACCATGGTCCTGGGCAATATCACGGCGGGGATCAAAGTATATGACCATCCTCTACTAGCCCAATTTCATTTCTTGAATTTGAAAAGAAATTGGGAACTGAAAGGGAGCTATTTCTGTTGATGGTGTTGCAGCAAGTTTATGCACATGGAGGGAGGAAATTCGCCTTCCAGAACGTCGGGCCGATCGGGTGCATGCCGGCCACTCGATCCTCGTCGGGGTCCGACGGATGCTTGCACGACCCGACCGTGATAGCGAAGATGCACAACATAGCCCTGTCGAGACAGCTGAAGAGGATCGAACAGGGGCTACCCGGATTCAAATACGCCCTGTTCGATTACTACACTTCCCTCACCATGAGAACTCTATTTAGCTCGAAATTTGGTACGTCTCCAACCCAAAGTCCTCTAATTCAAACCCATCATCGAAGATCAAGATGGCCGTTGTGGAACGCCAATTCGAATCAAAGCGTGGTCATTTAGTACCATTCGCTTTTGACCACTGAATTGGACAATTCACGCGTCTCGTCTTTGGTGCAGAAACTGGCTGATGTTCTTGAAATATCTGTGATGCTTTTGTTTGGTGTAGGGTTCAAGGTTGGGATGAGTGCGTGCTGCGGGAGTGGTCCTTACAATGGGCAATTCTCATGTGGGAAAAAGAATGGCACAAGTGGTTACACACTGTGTAGCAACCCGAGTGAGTATGTGTGGTTCGACGCTGCTCATCCTACCGAGATGGCCAACAGGCAACTCGCGTCTCTGCTGTGGGATGGACCCTCTCACACCGTGGGGCCTTACAATATGAAGATGTTCTTTGAAATGTCATAGTAGTTGTCACATGTCCTATCTCGTATCTACTATTTCTGAGACTCTAGAGTAATAAAATGCATAGTTTCTCTATGATGTTGCTGGTGCACAATGTCTGCAAACTTGGGTCGATGAATTCTCGTGCCGTCCCATAAATCTGAGTTGAGGTGCGATATTAGGAAAAGAATTGCCCAGTTATTAAGCCACTGTTAACACGTCACAGTCGAGTGTGACGATGTGGCGTAGCGTGCCGTGTGCGCCAACCATCGGATATCTTCTGGTAAGATCAGGTTTGTGGTTTAGATGTGCTAGATCCATGAGTATGTTTCTTATTACCAGAGATGTTTACTTTTGATGATTTTGGCATTGAATGGGAGAAGAGTAGAACACCCAGTTCCCCTCACATTCACCAGTAGATGCTCCATGCCTGTTGGGTCACCGTCAACCCCCAGTCAAAGCTTTGACTTCCTCGGTTTCACAGAACTTCCTTTTCTTGTATTCTCACCATCGCAGCCACTTCAAATCGTCAGTGAAGAACATAGCATTTGCAGTGGACCAATTTCCCTTGGTTCCCGACTCTGATGAATTCGTGCAGACTTTTTAAGACGGGTGAATGTTGATTTTAGAGTTAATGCCATCGAAAATCTTAAATTGGCACCCCACGACATATTCACCCAAACTTAATCTTCGTCTAAAAAAATATGTCAAACCAATACCCCTGATCCAAATATAACCTCCGCTATCCCAACCTGGAGGAATTGTCAGATTCATATACTCTGCATTTCTTGTACGAACCCAATGTATGAGTATGATTTCCTAGGGCTAGAGCAAAGTCCATGAATTGCAACCAAGACATATAATTTCAAGGCAGTTTCTATCCTCCAACCCAAAAGTACGTTGTAGACCGTGCCCTGATGTATAAATAGTAATTACCAGTTGGTCCTGAATTCATATCAACCGTCTCCTTTAGGTGCTCTAAAGTGACCATTCTTCACATGGATAATTTCAGCTCACTCTTCCTCACATTGTCCTTCTGCACAATCCTCGTGCTTCCGCGGAGCTGCCACGGCAAGCTGCCGGAGAACCACGTGGCATTCTTCATCTTTGGGGACTTGCTCCTGGACTCGGGGAACAACCTTTATCTAAATGACAGTGGCAAGGCTGATTCCTTGCCGTATGGAGAGACCTTCTTTAAGCACCCGACGGGACGACTCTGCGACGGACGCGTCGTTCCGGACTTCATATGTGAGAACTGCTCCTGCAAAACTTTTTCCCCTTTTTTCCCCTGAATTCTATTTTGCCACATGACTACTGCTGGTGAAGCTTTCAAAAGAAGAAATTGTAGCTTGTTCTTAAAATGCGAATGTGAATTAGGTGATCTTTTTTTTTTTACTTGACACAGTTGAATATGCAAAGCTCCCATACATCAAACCATACTTGGAGCCTGGGTTCACCAACTATACCAATGGGGTCAATTTCACGTCCGCCAGAGCCGGCGTTCTCCCGGGAACTCGTCCCGGAACTGTGAGACATGTGCTTTTCGCCGTGCTATTTTGGTTTAATGTGAAGCTGTTCTCTTTTTTGAAAATATATATTGAACGAGTCACTTATCTCTGATGGATTGTCTAATTGGCTTTGATCAGCTATACTTTAAGCTGCAACTGAACTATTTCGAGGAGGTAGTGAAGGGGTTGAAGCAACAACTAGGCGACGCCAATGCCCACAAGTTGCTCTCGAAGGCGGTCTATCTGTTTAGGATCGGAGGGAACGATTACAGTACCATTCAGAACAATACCAAAGCAACTGCATGTTTCAGGAAAATGTATATGACCATGGTTCTGGGCAATTTCACAGTGGGGATCAAAGTATATGACCAGGCTCTACTAACCCAATTTCATTTCTTGAACTTGAAAAGAATTTGGGAACTGAAAGGAAGCTATTTTTATGGATGATATTGCAGCAACTGTATGCACATGGAGGGAGGAAATTCGCCTTCCAGAACGTTAGGCCGATCGGGTGCATGCCGGCCACTCGAGCCTCGTCCGGGGCCGAGGGATGCTTGCACGACCCAACCGTGATAGCAAAGATGCACAACATAGCCCTGTCAAGACTGCTGAAGAGGATTGAACAGGGGCTACCGGGATTCAAATACGCCCTGTGCAATTACTACACTTCCCTCACCTTGAGAACTCTATATAGCTCGAAATTTGGTACGTCTCCAACCCAAAGTCCTCTAATTCAAACCCATCATCGAAATTCAAGAGGGTCGTGGGGGACTACTGTTTCGAATGACAGCATGGTCATTTAGTGTCACTTTGATCATCGAATCGGACAATTCATGCGTCTTCTTTGGTGCAGAAATTTGCTGATGCTCTTGTAATATCTGTGATGCTTTTGTTTGGTGCAGGGTTCAAGGATGGGAAGAGTGCGTGCTGTGGGAGTGGCCCATACAATGGTGTTGAACAAGTCAAAGTCGTTTCCACAAAAATCGGTTCAGAGAGAAACTTCCGGCTCCTCTCCACATCTATAGCTCATTATCTATAACTAATTCAATTTCATTCAAATTTTAACTGAATTTGTTATACAGAATCTTTGCGAGTGTATATATACCCATCATCACTTTGTAGATAAACAATGGGAGAAATCAATACAAGCATTAATTCAAAATCTCTATTTGTGTTCTCCACCTTATCCATCTCTCATTTACTGTTCGTAGTTTGAAGTTTTCTCTTTATTCTTCTGCACTTCGGTTCTTACTTTCTCTAAAGATCCTAATTCTAACTTGGTATCAGAGCCATTTGGCGCAAGCCCCATTCAAAAACCGAAGACGTCTCCTTCATCATGGATTCAGTGCCCCCTGTTTCTATTCCCCCAATTCCCTCTGTTTCTATGCCCCCAACTCCCACCCTCACCTCCAATGTTGTCTCCACCCCCTCACTTGGTGAAAGGTTTGATGGTACAAATTTTGTTGTTTGGAAAACACGTCTCACTCCATTTCTTTTAGCTTCGCAGTTGCTCTCCATAGTAAACGGTTCAGAACCGGCTCCACCGCAGTATCTCCAGCAGTAGCAAAACAATCCCGGAGCAAACCCCACCCTCAACCCGGCCTACACTTCGTGGTTAATACGTGATCAAACAGCTCTTGGATGGCCAATGCATATGCGGCCCAATCCTCTGCAAGAGTTGCATCTCTTCGAATGCAGCTACAAACCATGAAGAAAGGCACTCGCTCGGTAACAGAATATATTCAGCAAGCTACAGAGATTTCGGATCAACTATCGGCAATTGGTGAAACGATTTCTGAAAACGAATATCATACCCACTTGTTCCGTGGGCTTGGTGCTGAATTTCATCAACTGGTAACGGCAATATCAGTGCAGACCCGAGCATCTCCGTTAAGTAGAGAAGACCTTCACGGACTACTTTTGTCCCATGAAGGTCGTCTTGAAATTTCGGCATTTGATGCTGCCCAACCACCGCCCGCAGCATTTGCAGCCTACACCGGATTCCACTCACCTGTGCCGACTCATAGTTCAAATTTGTCGGGCAACCAAAGCCGCCAGAACCAGTTTTCACAATATTCTAGAAACAACGGAATTCTCCCGATTCGCACCTCGTCGACGCCCCATCAACCTCCAACTAACCACGTCCGTCGTCAAAATGTGCTGTACTGTCAACTGTGCCGTCGCCCGAGTCACAAAGTTGCAACATGCCGCGAAAGATACAATCCTCACTTTAACCCTTCCCCACCAACACAACAGACCCATTATACTCATCATTCTCAAAACACATACTACCCAAACCATGCCCACCCCCCACCCCAGGCCTACTACAGTTCACTTCCCCCATCCTTATCCCATTATGCTCCAATTGCTCCTCCTCCATCTGCTCTAAATGCTGCGTCGTGGTACCCGAATTCTGGCGCGTCTCAACATGTTACCGACAGTCTTGCTACGCTATCCAATGCTACTCCGTACATAGGCACTCAAAAGCTCACTGTGGGTGATGGAGTTTCTCTTCCTATCACCTACACAGGTACACTCAAGCCCACATCTTCCACTCCTTTTCGATTATCTAATGTTTTAGTTGTACCATCTATCACTAAAAACTTATTATCAGTCTCTCAATTTGCCATTGAGAATAACTGTGTTTTCTTGTTTTATGGCACATATTTTCTTGTGATTTCTCTTCACAATGGTCAGATTCTACTCCAAGGCAAACTTGACAACGGTCTCTACCGCGTCATGCCCTCTTGCTCCATGGTGTCTCCGTCCGCTTTTACTGCTTCTCATGCTCATTCAATAAATTTGTGGCATCTCCATTTGGGCCATGCACACTCTGATGCTTTAGTTCGACTTCTACGTTCCACGAAGACCAATTTTACCAGCTCACCCTCCACTATATGTACGCCATGTGCTCTTAGTAAGAGCCATCGCCATTCCCACCCACTATGTCTAGAACTTCTTCCCCTCTTCAGCTAGTACATTTTGATATATGGGGGCCTTCTCCTATAATGTCTTTAAGTGGTTATAAATATTATGTTTGTTTTATTGATGATTTCTCCTGTTTTACTTGGTACTATCCTCTCACGACTCATGCACAATTTTTACCAACCTTTATTGCTTTTCACAAATTTGTGGAGACTCAACTTCAATGCAGATTACAAGCCATACAGTATGATGGTGCACCTGAATTTCTCTCGTCAGCATTTCGAGCTCACTTAATTAAACATGGCATTCACCAACGTGTCTCTTGCCCGTATTCTCCTTTTCAAAATGGCACTGCTGAGCGGAAGCATCGTCACCTTGTTGAAACGGGACTTGCTCTCTTGACACAGGCTGGTATTTCATCAGAATTCTGGGAGTTTGCTTTCGAGACTGCCATTTTTCTCATCAACAGACTCCCTTCGGCGGTCATTGGTAACATCAGTCCTTGGCAGGCTTTATTTGGGACACTTCCTGATATTTCTTATCTACGTGTCTTTGGGTGTGCAGTATTCCCATATTTGCGACCTTATGCTCCTCACAAGCTCGCTCCACGATCAAAGGCTTGCATTTTTCTTGGCTACCCTCCAAGCTATCGCGGGTATCGCTGTTACTGTCCACTTACTCGCAAATGCTACATTGCTGCTGATGCTATTTTTGATGAAACAAGCTTCCCATTCAGCAACAAGTCTTCTACATCACTGCCAACTCACGTTCCTAACATAGTGCTGCCACTACCTCCACCTCCATTCCCAGCTTTGAACATCGCTCCACAACTCGTGCCTCCAACACCACCACCTCCTCCACCTCCTTCTTCAACATCTCCACCTGAATGTTCGACATTACCACCTGTCTCAACAGTTGCACCATCTCCACCAAAAATCACTTCTTCTGCAACTACTCATTTGATGGTTACCCGTCTCAAAGATGGAACTCTTTCACGTAGGACTATCAGCCGACACCAAACATATGCAATGATAGCCGCGGCTCATCCTTACATTGAACCTACATGCTTCACTCAAGCATCTCGTGATCCTCAATGGCGTGCGGCCATGGCGGCCGAATATACAGCCTTAATTCAAAACGGGACTTGGGAGCTTGTTCCTACTCCAGCTCATGCTCGTCCCATTGGATGTAAATGGATCTTCAAAGTCAAGCTTCGAGCCGATGGTTCTCTTGAATGGTATAAAGCTCGTCTTGTGGCTAAGGGATATCATCAACAAGCAGGATTGGACTACAATGAAACCTTTAGCCCTGTTGCAAAACCTGTGACAGTTCGCACCATCATTGCTCTTGCTTTTTCTCGGGGTTGGAACATCCGTCAACTTGACGTCTCGAACGCTTTCCTCCATGGAAACCTCAATGAGGAAGTATACATGGTGCAACCCCAAGGATTTGTAGATACATCAAGGCCACATCATGTATGTCGTCTTCGGCGTTCTTTGTATGGCCTCAAACAAGCTCCTCGAGCCTGGTACCAACGGCTTAGCTCCTATTTAATTGCTCTCGGGTTTCGAATGTCGAGTGCGGACTCTTCACTATTTGTTCTACATACACATCACTACAGTATGATACTCCTCGTGTATGTGGACGACATCATCCTGACAGGTTCTTCTCAGGCTCCATTTGCAAACCTCCTTACGTCTCTCCAAGCTGAATTTGCTATCAAAGATTTGGGTCGCCTTCATTACTTCCTTGGTGTTGAAGTATAGTCCACTTCTGACGGCCTCATCCTCCATCAAGCTAAGTTTACACGTGACATCCTAGCTCGCTCCAAAATGACTGATGCCCGGCTGATCCTCTACTTTATCGAAGTATTGTTGGTGCTCTACAATATTTAACCCTTACACGACCAGATATTGCCTACTCCGTCAATGCTGCGTGTCAATTCCTCCATGCCCCTACCACAGCCCATTGGCAATCGGTGAAACGCATCCTGCGCTATCTTGCAAACACACCTCGACTTGGTATTCAGTTTACTCGCGGCTCCTCTACAACTCTCCAGGCCTTTTCAAACGCAAGCTGGGCTGGAAATCGTGACGATCGACGGTCTGTTGGAGGTTATTGCATTTTCCTTGGTCATAATCTTATTTCTTGGAGCTCTCGCAAGCAACGAACCGTGGCACGTTCTAGTACAGAAGCTGAATACAAGTGTTTAGCATATACGACTGCAGAACTTATGTGGATTGAATATCTCTTGAAAGATCTAAATGCTCTTCCAACACATCCACCTAATCTTTGGTGTGATAATTTATCAGCACTATACCTGACGGCAAACCCCGTATTTCATGCCCGCACAAAGCACGTGGAGATTGACTATCATTTTATTCGTGAACGACTAGCTCGTGGGCAGCTCTATCTTCACTTCATTTCATCTATAGATCAGCCTGCTGACATTTTCACTAAAGGACTGTCCTCTGCCCGCTTTCAACTTCTACGGTCCAAGCTAACCATTCGTGCTGCCTCGTCAGCTTGCGGAGGGATGTTGAACAAGTCAAAGTCGTTTCCACAAAAATCGGTTCAGAGAGAAACTTCCGGCTCCTCTCCACATCTATAGCTCATTATCTATAACTAATTCAATTTCATTCAAATTTTAACTGAATTTGTTATACAGAATCTTTGCGAGTGTATATATACCCATCATCACTTTGTGGATAAACAATGGGAGAAATCGATACAAGCATTAATTCAAAATCTCTATTTGTGTTCTCCACCTTATCCATCTCTCATTTACTGTTCGTAGTTTGAAGTTTCTCTTTATTCTTCTACACTTCGGTTCTTACTTTCTCTAAAGATCCTAATTCTAACTAATGGGCTATTATTCTCATGTGGGAAAAAGAATTGCACAACAAGTGGTTATGCTGTGTGTAGCAACCCAAGTGAGTATGTGTGGTTCGATGCTGCTCATCCTACCGAGATGGCCAACAGGCAACTCGCGACTCTGCTGTGGGATGGACCCTCTCACACTGTGGGGCCTTAAAATCTGAAGATGTTCTTCGAAATGCCATAGTGGTCGTTCTGTGTTGTATGTTACGTGTATAAATTTAATGACTCTTGAGCAATAAAATGCATAGTTAATGTCCTAGGTTCTGCATTATTGCGACATAGAATCGGCCTTAATTTAATTAAGAAATCTCATCAAAGACAAGGTGAGTGTGTACTTTTGCTTTTCTGTCGATGCTTAGCATTCACTTTCCTAGACGCCCACGCATTCGAATAGATTCTCGCCAATTCTGAGCCCTGAAACCTAAAGCATGATGACCTTTAAAGCGATACCTGATCTATGAGTATATAGAAATACATATATTGAGTAGTACCTCACATGCCACATAGTTTCTCAACTGCATAGATTCAAACATTATCACCTACCACAGCACGGCACTATCTTCCTACACCATGCTTCAAGTGGTTATTACATTGTTTAGCCTGTGTGCAATCCTCCTCCTTCCAGCCACCTGCCTCGGCCGGTTGTCGGAGAACTATGTCGCTCTATTCGTCTTTGGGGACTCGCTCTTGGATGCCGGGAACAACCTTTATTTGAACACCAGCGTGAAGACGAACTACTTGCCTTATGGAGAGACCTTCTTCAAGCACCCGACAGGGAGAGTTTGTGACGGCCAAATTGTCCCCGACTTCATTGGTAAAACAATCTCCCAGAAATGATTCTTCTTTCAATGAACCAGAAAGCTCAGTCTGCTAGAGAAATAAATGTACCTCCCCGACAAGAAGATGTGTTATGTTTGATTCGTCTTTGTTTCGACGCAGCCGAATATGCAAAGCTGCCATTGTTCAGACCATACTTAGAGCCCAGATTCAGTAACTACATCGATGGGGTTAATTTTGCAGTGGCTGGAGCAGGCGTCCTCCCAGAGACTTGTCCCAAAATTCATTGATTCCGCAAAGTCTGAATCCGCTATGCTATTAGGAAAATAACAGTTTGAAGATTGAACCTGATTTATACTAGGAAATTCATAGCATACATTATTAACACATCGTTAAATGCAATAAATTCATCCTGCTTAATACAAATGTGTCAGTGATGTCAATTAATAATGTGCCTAAGGGAGTTAGAAGCTCGCCATCGAAGATCCATTGGGCACTTTCTTTATTGTATGTCGCATCATTTGTATTCGGTAATTGATGATTTAGACGGTCTGTTCATGGAGCAACCTTAGCTCTTGAAACCAGAATATCTGCTAAATTGCGATGAGGAAATAAGAATGCTTTATTTACATTATTCGGCCAGTAGGAAACGACATGGAACTAGAAACCTTCACTCCATGGATTTCTGATTCATTGATGGGAAACAGACCCACCTGAAGCTACAACTAAGCTATTTCGAGGAGGTGGTGAAGCGGCTGAGGCAACAACTCGGTCATGGGGATGCGCGCAAGTTGCTGTCCGACGCGGTCTACTTCTTCAGCGTGGGAGGCAACGACTACATGGTCCTCGAAACCAACCCCAAATCTTCTGTCCTCACTGCTGCTTAGAAGAAGATATTCATGACAATGGAGCTGGGCAATTTGACAACTGCGATCAATGTAGGAGCTCTGACTCTGCAATACTAAGTTCAATACTAGTTTTCTTGAAGTACAAGGATGGGGTAATCAATTCGCAACACTAACTTGCGCTCTATGTATGAAATGAATGATTAATGCAGGAAGTATATGCACTAGGAAGGAGGAAGTTTGCTTTCCAGAACGTCGGGTCAATCGGATGCATGCCGGCCACCTGAGTTTCCTCGGGGATCGACGGCTGCCTTCACAACCCGTCCGTGCTAGCAAAGATGCACAACATGGCTTTGTCGAGGCTGCTGAAGAAGCTGGCCTATCAGCATGCCGGATTCTCGTATGCGCTGTTCAACTACTATACCTCCCTCGCTGCGTGAACTCTGCAAAGCTCGAAATTCGGTAATACGCCGGAATTTTACGGGTGGATCCCGTCGACCGTTTTAAAATCTTCACGTCATCATTAATGTTAGCACATTTTTTTGGTTTGTGCCTCGTTTAGGTTGGAATTAATCTCTTGTGGCGCTCGTCTTTGATGGTAGGATTCAAGGAAGGGAAGAGCGCGTGCTGTGGGAGCGGGGCGTACAACGGGAACTTCACTTGCGGCAGCAAGAACGGGACGGCGAAGTACAGTCTGTGCGGCCACCCAAGCGACTACGTGTGGTTCGATCCTGCTCATCCGACCGAGAGCGCCAATAGGCAACTGGCCAGTTTGCTTTAGAACGGCCGACCCGTGTCGTCGACCCTTATAACTTGAAGATGTTCTTTGATGCGTCTTCGTGAATCGATTCCGCTTATCAGAGTTGCTGCCAAGAAATGCTTTGCGTCTCTTGACTGCAACACGCGAACAATGTTCCCTGAGACCACGAAATCTGACGTACGAGTGAATTTGAGTGGTGATGTGTTAGGCAACTACAGCCCTAAATGACACATTTCATTCTTTATTTTGACCCCCGTTAACCTCATGCAATGCACGTTAAAACATCGGTAAGTCTTGCTTTACGATGCTGAATACCTACTTTGGTTCTAGAAACAAGTCGTGTCGTGGAATCTTTTGGATAAAGTGTATGTTGTCTTATATCGTGTTGTAATTTTCTCGCGACGTTTATACTACTTTGGTTGATAATGTAACGAGCTCTTGCTAATCCGTGACGTAATTTGGTCGCGAAAGATGAAATTAGAACCTAGCCCATTTGGAGTAGGCCACCTAATTCACGATATAAAACGAGATAAATCATGTGTAGTTAGACCTAATTCCTCAGGTGACCAGAAATTTTATTAATTTGTTCAACTATTCTAAGCAAGGTGCATGTTGTGACAGCCAGATGTAGCTTCAGAGATAGAGTGTTGACTTCTCATTCTGGTTATATGTCTAGACTAGGTGTACAAGGCTCGTACCTTGCTCGTATCCGGCTCAATAAAACAAGGTTTGTTCTGCACGATTTGATTGATTTTTTCCCATGAAAGTTGAACAATCGAGCTACCCAATTCCCTTCCTATCGAGACGGAAGTTTGAGATTAAGGGGTATATGGTAACCATTCTGAAGCAGAAATACGTTTGTTAAAAAATTTTACTATTTTACTTTTGGAGCACTTTTTTCACTTCTGGATCAGAAACGCATTTGTTAAAACAGCTTCTTTTTTTTATTCTAGAATGTAATTTCTCTTTTAGAATGAGTTTTGAGCCTTCAAAAAGGAGTAAATTTTTTTTTAATTCTCTTTTACAAAATGAGGTCTGGACCACTTAAACTTTTTGCATTTGTACCATTTTAGTCTATTTGGTCGGCCGGCGCTAATGTGACGTAACGCGCTAGCCGTCCAAAATAATAATAGTTTAATATTTTAAAAT
>BCNH02000009.1:13890882-13902323 GCA_001662345.2 Metrosideros polymorpha var. glaberrima
AAAATAAAAAAATAAAATTTTCGAAAATATTAAAATAATATTTTGGCCGACAAGCGTGCCACGTCATGTCAGCACCGATCGACCAAATAGGTTGAATTGGTATAAATGCAAAAGGTTTGGACGGTTTAGAAGAGAAGCCAGAAGTCATTATTTCTCCAAAGAAGTAAAAAAAAATTACTTCTCTTTTTGGCTTCAAAACTCATTCTGGAGTAGAAAACTCATTCTTGAACAAAAAAAAGAAATAGTTTTAACAAACGCGTTTTTACTCCAGAAGTGAAAAAGTACTCCAGAAGTAGAAAAGTGAAAATGCGTTAACAAACGCATTTCTACTTCAGAAGCCATTCTGGAGTAGAAATTTTATCCAGAATAGTTACCATGCACCCCTTAATACTCGCGGTAGCGAAATGACTTTTATGTCCAACTTATTTTACACCGTCGATCCATTCCGTTTACATTCTTGAACACGTGTGATCTGGTGATTAAGATGGAGTGCGACGAGTGCGAGGCCTCGCCGTGTCCACCTCGAGCCTCTTCGACGAATTTCTGCCACCACTGGTGCGAGAACCGAATTTTACGTGAAAGTTCACATGAATTCAATCGACGTACCGGATTCTTTTTTAATTGCGAAGATGGCAAATTGGGTCCATGGATGGAGTGCAAGCCAAAGACGGCACAGATGAAGAAGCCACCCTTGCTTGGCCAAACACGAGGAAGGGGAAACAGTTAAATTTGTCAAAGACTTCTTTGACAATGGCTAAACGATTGGATCTTACTTGCTCTTGATGCTAAATAAGGAACACAGCAGTATAAATGGTTCTTGAATTTTGATCTGATGTGCAATATTGTCCGTGAACTTTTGATTCGTGCAATGCGGTCCTTGAACTTTGGCTCGAGGCACAAAGTCGTACCTAAACATTTAATTTGTTCAATGTAATTCTTGAACTATTGGTAAATCTTCTATTTAGTTCACTGACTAAATGAAAATGTTTAAAAGTTCAGGGAATATATTGAATGATGGACTAAAGTCCATAGATAACATCGAACAAATTAAAAATTCAAGGACGACATTATATATTGAATCAAAGTGTATGAACTATTTATGTCGTTTTCACCCTTCAAGGTAATCGCAACGGTTCAGTGAATGAAGTTAGCTTCCCCTGAAAGTAGAGCGAGTGGCTAAAAAAGACGATGTGGGGGCTTGAGCCTGAAGCAAGGCATTAGCTGGCCACCTTAATGGAGCTTAATCCACATGGGTTTGGTGAGCGGCGAGAGAGACCAAAGCTTTTGTGGTCTCTGTCTAATGCGACCGTGACACGTTTGCACAAATCGGAATTTGATAGATGGCGATGACGATGGTGGTGGCAAGCCAATTCATTTGTAACTTTCATCCTTGTGTGCATCAATTGTACTCCACACCCTTATCCCATGAATTGATTGTCACTTTGTCCGCCCATCCCCCCATTTATGTCTCCCACTCCCCGTTCATCAAAGGAAGGTGACCCCAATTTATTGACATCGTCCATGATTGGGACATGGTTGTTGTAGGTTGGAGTGGGCATTTAGATCCACATAAACCGAACGGGTGAAACCGGCCCACCCCTCGTATGTATGTGAGCCATAGGCAGAGTTGACCCCGGTCATTGTGTGATTCCCCCAACGAGGCTCGATTGGCTCGAAACTCGAAAAGCAAAATGAATGGACCTAGGTAAGCAATTCGATTTCGAACCTGAATCGCCAATTTTGCCATGCCCAACCTAAGTAAAGCATATTGCACCATTTTTATGTAGAAAAATTAGTGTTCTTAATTTTGGACAGTCTTTAAATAAGGACTTGTGGTCCTACACTAAGCACGATCCTCCCAATTAATTGATCGACTCTAGCTATAGCATATTGCTAGAAAAGTTCTTTCGAGCACATGAGGTGATGGGTTGAGGTGACTAAACTCGTGTTAGAATCACATCGCCTTTTTCCCTAGATAAAACCATTCAAATTAGGGTTTTCTCTTAAAGAGTGTCCCCGAGAGCCCTTGTTAGGCAATTGGTTAAGGAAACCCTACAATTTCCAAAGCATCGATTGTTCTTGTGTTACCCACAATTTCAATGCCTCAAAAATTGAATTGTCCCAAGTAAAATATGTCTATCAAATGCGTCCGAGCAATTGTTAACAGCACCCTTTAACATATAGTAAAGCACGTACCAAACCGTCATTAAAAATGTGTGCATATGAGTTTGAACGGACATGGTGCAAAATTGGACTTGGAAAAGGCATCCGAAGTTCCCTAGCGACCCCGAAGCTTTTCTACTTTGTGCCACGTTCACAAACTTCAGTGGGGACCTAATCTTCGTTTCGTCTCACTTTAATATAGACAAATCGATGATTGACGATGATTGATTCCTCCCTTGTCTGAACACATGTTGGCTCTGCTCTCTTTCAAACCACCAAAAATAAATAAAAATTCAAGGGAAAAGAAATTAATTAATTGCTTTTTATTATTTTATTGATCAGTGCCTTTTTTAATTGACTTGCGACGGTCTGCTCGATATGTACCCGATGAACCAGGAAAGGACTTCCGGGCAGATAACTTAACCCCGCCTCTACATCGCCATCGACGCCTTCACATCTCCGCTCAATCGTTTTTCACATGTTAAAAAAAAAGGGTATTGATTTTCTATGTTTATTTTCAATTCTTCTTCTTCTAAGGCAGACTTCACCCAATCGTTATTAATTTTCTACCGATAATCTTGACTGAAATTACGTCTGAAGAAATTAGGTAGACATTAGGCACGATTCTATTTAGGGTTAATAGCGCAACAAAACCCTAAACTATGCTGCCACGGCACCGATATTCCAAACTTTTGTTGCATCACCAAAAGCTTTAAATTACGGCCACTGCGACATCAATACTCTAAAATTTCTCCCGTGTCATCAAAACCCCTTAATTATGTCCACCGTTATATCAATAATCACTAAAAGTTGCAAACTTGTATTGGCGTGACAAAGTACTTTTGAGCCGTTTGCTTGAAGTCAAATCCACTTGAACTCCGTTTGCCCGCCGTTGCTTACACAAGCCATCGCGTCGGATTTTTGACGGCCGTCTTGAGCAGAACAGGTGATGGAATGCTTTTGTTCTATTACTAGTACAACTTTGGGATATTGGGTGAAGCAGAAAATAAATTGGGCTATTGATGTCACTGAGGCCAAAGTCTATGTTTTTTTGTGGTAGACGAATGTTGATGATATGACAAAAAAAATTTTGGGCTGATGATGTTACGTTGCGCAAAATTTAAGGTTTTTGGTGGTAGACGGAAGGTACTTTTAATACAACAGGACAAGTTTAGGGGTTTTGGGCAATATAAAAAAAAAATTGAGGTACTTTGGGCATTGTTAAAGGTTCTTTGTGGTATTTTTCCTGCTTTTTTTTTTTTTTTTGTGGAGCACTTTTTGTTAATAGTTACTGCCACTATGATCAGATTTTTAACGTGGGTGATTAAAAAAATGCAAGCGCTTAAAGAATAAGACCACTTTTTCGCTTTTTCATGAAGGAACACCGGCACAAAAACGTGGAAGTGGAGTTTAGTGAAAAGCACTACGACAATGCTCAATAATAAAAAGTCATTAATTTGTAAACTAAGCATAATATACTGATTGCGGTTAATTAGTTTAATTTCTTTTAAATCATCGTACTTAATCACATAAAACTTGATTACTCGATGTCTTTGTGCAAGGGGAGACTTTTTATTTTATTTTATTATTTACTCCGAAATTTCTGTGAATTACCTCTTGGCAGAAAAAAAAAAAACGACAAATCAATTCCATGTGTGAATTGAAAAAAAAATTATGTTATGAATTGACCATGTATAAGGACATCTATTTGATCCTTTAGCATGTTAAAACAATATAAATTTTCAAAAATGCACAGCATCTATGAACATATTATTGCTGTTTTCCTTTTTAACTTTCAATGCTCGAACCTCTCGATCAAAAGAGATTAATGTCTCGATCTACAAAATCAAGCAAGCACCCGCGTGTCTAGAAAATGAAATCGACATTTCTATGAACTTATGATGCTAAATTAAAGGACAGTCCCATGCAAGTAACGGGAGACATATCGAAACAAGTATTAGCTAATTATTATTTTTTTGGTCATAGTATTAGGTAATAATTAAGATGCTAATTATTTGCTCTATACACATTAGGCATCCAATAATTAGCAACACCTACGTCAGCGATGTAAGCTATGACCTAATAGTATTTTTCCTTTGGGCGGGGACTATGTACACACGCGCGCGCGAGGATTGACTGAATATGCTTCCAAAAATTTAAGACCACGCTTTTAATTGTCGTAATCATGATTATCGAGCATTTACGCATTCCTACCATCTATAAGAGTGGCACTAATTTCTTGGTCAATAATCATGCCCCTCGCGAGATTTTGTTAGCCAGCTCATGTCAAAGTCCACCGATTGTCGACATTCAATTGTTATTGACCGTTGCTTGATTGGTCGAGGCTTTGTTCCTTCCGCGAAAAAATAAGCAAATTGGAAAGCATTTTTTCCTCGAAGACGATTGCTCGTACAGTTTGAAATAATCAACTAACAGATATTTTCGTGAACGATGAAGATATTTTTCGTTTGTTCGTTTTCGTAAGCGAAATGAGTAATCGTTTTTAAGAAAATATGTTGAGAATTATTTATTTTTTTACGAAATAATCAATCTCAATAATTGAGACATGATTTCGTACGTAGTTTATAAACATTAAAATAATCGAAATAATTCATGGGAAGTTTGCCAACCCGGAGATACGAATACACAGCCGTTCGCTCGCTATTCCCTTCCCATCATATGATTTGTTTTTCTCATTTCTCATTTTTTTTAAATTTCGTGTGGACACAGTCGCCGGAGCTCGCTCGCTCGCTCTCTCTCTCTCTCCAAAACCTTCGCTCTGTTTTGGCGCTCGCGTGCTCAGAGCTTCGCTTCGTCTGGTCACGGACCCTCTCTCTTCCTCCTTCCTCTTCCGGCTCTTGCTCTGCGCCTCCCCGCTCTCGTCCTCTCGCGCGCGCGCGCCTCTCCGCGCTCTTGTCGGCGTCCGGGAAGTCCGGTTTGATTTTTGCGCAAGTCGGTGTCGTGCGCGCGCGCGGGGATTCGCGGCTCCCGAGCTGACTGCGAGCTTCCGAGCTCACATGCTCGGCTGAGTTTCGGCCTCAGCTGCTGAAGGGAGGGGAGGCCCGAGATTCGCGGCGGCAGCGTCCATGGCGGCGGAGCAGCGGTGCCGGGTCGACGAGGAGGCCGACGCCGGGGCCTACCGCCTGCAGAAATTCAGGCTCTACGAGACTCGCTCGGTACGTGAACATGAGCATTTGCCGGGAACTTTTTTTTTTTTTTTTTGCGTGTTCCGAGCGTCTGCCGACTTGCCGCTTCGGCTGCTACTGTGTCTGCTTCTCGTGGATGAATTGAGTTCGGGGTTTTGGATTTACCAGATCGGTTCTAGGAATGTGGCTTCACTAGTTGCTCCGGTGCACCGCTTCTTCTTCTTTTTTTCCCGCTCGATTCAGTCGTGATTGAATTTCTCTGTTTGCTGATTGCGATTTGCTAGTTTGAAGTTCTTTCGGTGAATATGGATCGACGATTCCTCTTTTCGTGCGTTGAAAGCTTTTTTTCAGATCGTTTTTAGTCTGCGGTTGTGGTTTGACCTGTTGGTTTGCTATGGTTGATCCACCTCACCTTCGTTCTATTGGTTTACTGGGTCTCTTAGTCCTTCCTTATCGGACTCCCATTCAGTAAGGAGCACTGTGAAAGGGGGCTCTTAGTTTCGTTTCGATTCAGATGGTGGCATGAGATGAGATTTATCTTGCTATTGATGCAGACGCCCTCTCATCTGCTTGCTTAAACGGTGGGAAAGTTCATTGCTTTTGGTAATCGAAGATCTTGGGAGTTGAGATGGGCAAGATTACTTTGTGGTCACGCTATGATTTATGATCTCTCAGAATGTACTTCCTCGACTGAGGATTAGATATACCTGTGCTTAAATGGGTCCTCACCAATACCGCTTCTTAGAAAACATTGCAGTCCACATTTTACATTGCTGCGAATTGCCTACCTGTTAAAATTTATCTAAGCTATGGCATTGTTGCTTACCGCATGACATTGTACTTTATGTCTTTAACTCTGATCAAAGTTACGGTGGTTGTTGTGGAGGCCATGCTCCACACCACTAAATATTTCTAACAATGAAGGAGGCCAGAGGGGCGTATATAAGTGAATATCCAGATGATTTTGTCATGCTTTCATAGTGTCGTGAACAGATCCAAATTACTTCAATGTTTTTTTTTTTGCTTCCAATTGATTTTTGGTATTTGGCCTTTGAAATCTGATGACTGAGTTGATTCCATGATTATAAGTTCTCAATATTGAGAAACTCACCAATAAAGGACTTGCCATACTTGTATGTCTCCATCTCTTTTATAGGTCGTTAGATAGGCTAATACGTTGTTTTTATCCCCATACGTGCAACAGAATTTCTACATGATTGGAAGGGACAAAAACAGGACATTTTGGAGAGTGTTGAAAATTGATCGATCAGAACCTTCTGAGCTAAACATTCTCGAGGATCCTACCACATATACAGAGTATGAGTGTTGTGACCTGCTAAAACGGATACATGAAGGAAACGTTTCTAGTGGTGGCCTTAAGTTTGTGACTGCATGCTATGGAATTATTGGTATGTTGTACCCAAACTTAATCCTTGAGCAACTCATTTTACCATCAAACTCATGGTGTTTCTTTATTGTCTAGGGTTCATCAAGTTCTTGGGGCCCTATTACATGCTGATTATTACACAGAGAAGAAAGGTCGGCGATATTTGTGGCCATGCTATATATTCAATCAGCAAGAGCGACATGATTCCAATCCCAAATTCTCAAGTGCAGACAAATATGGCTTTTTCTAAGATTGAGAACAGGTCTTTTGTCCATTCTGTGAGAGTAAATGTAATATATCCTTGGTACTGTTAAGAATATACCTATGAGATTAGCATTCAGATGGTCATTTTTCTCCTGTACTCTGCAGATTGATTTAGTGGTCAAATGTTCTATGTTCTCTTCAGCTTGATTGCAACTTTTGGACTTAGAACTTAGAATGAGCTGAGATAACTCCCTTTTTTCTTCTTACTTGTGTAGCAGTGCTACAAGATGAAGAAAATCTCATTTGTCTTGCAATATTCTACTCCTAATTTAATCAAAGATAGTGGTCTCATAAGATCAAGTTTCTGTTAAAGATGCCTTGGTTCTTCGCTTATGTTGATACGTTGGATGACCACTTAGTTTGTAGCTGTGGCATAGGGATATCACACTTTATGACTGCATCCTATTTTGGGAATGAATTTTCTAGAAGTCATTGCTAGTTCCTTTACTGCAAATGGACAGGGTGAACTGCGTTGCCCCCGTGATCTTATAATGAGTACGGTGTCAGCAACAGATTCCTGTCAATTCTATTTCATTTTTGTGGTTTAAATTGTTGGATTACGCTTCTACTTTATGTTCGATCTGTTCTCCTGTTCAAAGTGTTTAACCAGATGCTTTGACTTTTGATCGTCCACATAGATACAAGAAGCTCCTGTGTGTGGTTGATCTTACAAAGGACTTCTTCTTCAGCTACTCATACGATGTTATGCGTAGTCTTCAGAAGAACTTGTGTGATCACGAGTCTGGGCAGACCCTCTATGACACAATGTTTGTTTGGAATGAATATCTGACTCGTGGAATTCGGAATAACCTCAAGAATACTTTGTGGACAGTTGCATTAGTACACGGGTTCTTTAAGCAGGTATGGATTGTGAAGTACTTCAATCAGATTTTTTACCAGATTATTGTTATACAGAATCAAGTGCAAGGGCATAATACAATTCATATAGCCGAACCCATTTAATGGGATAAGGCTTAGTTTGTTGTTGTTCTCCCACTTAATCAACATTTCAGTCTTTAGCCTACTCGTCTAACTGTTAATAAGTTAAAATGGTTTGACCTGAAGATAGCATCATGTAGCTAAGTTAAAGAGCAACCTCATGCATTTCCATGATGGTTTCTGCAAAAAATCATGTACCTAGCTGAGAGAATGAGAGAACAACATCGTGTTCACCGCTGCTGTGTTTTATCAGGTGAAGCTTTCTGTCTTGGGCAAGCAATTCTGGTTCACCCTGATCGCTAGACGCTCACGACATTATGCTGGCACCAGGTAATAGATTCTATTTGGTATTCTGAGGAAGCATTTATCTGGAAAATTGCCATGCTTTTCCACGCATCTATTTTTATATTCTGTTTATCTTTTCTTCATTGCTTTTCACACCAATGAATATAGGCCAATCTTCCTCTTCATTTGCTCATCCTATGCCTGATCCTGCTGATTCATCTATTGTGCAGATACCTCAAAAGAGGGGTCAATGAGAAAGGCAGAGTAGCTAATGATGTTGAGACAGAACAGATTGTGATTGAAGATGTACCTGAAGGATGCCCAGTGCAAATCAGTTCTATTGTGCAAGACCGGGGCTCAATCCCTCTTTTCTGGTCACAAGAAACTTCACGATTGAATCTTAAACCTGATATAACATGTATGGCTTGGGAAGATACAAATTCTGTTTTTGTTTGGTTACCCATAGCTTTACCAATATCTTCCCATCTAACTCCGCCATTTTTTTTCCCTTATCCAGTGTCAAAGAGAGATGCCAATTATGAAGCCACGAAACTTCATTTTGAAAATCTGGTCAAAAGATATGGAAATCCGATAATTATACTAAACTTGATCAAGGTTTACATCTCTCCTAGTTCCATGTTTAGAAAAGCAATATAATAGCATTTACCACAACAATTCAGAAGTTTTATTTAAACTTAACTTCCTTTCTCTTCCTCCCGCTTCTCTTGTTACCTTTTGACAGACACATGAAAAGAAGCCTCGAGAAACTATACTTCGTGCAGAATTCGCAAATGCTATCAGATGTATCAACAAAACCTTATCTGAAGAGAATCGTTTGCGGTTTTTGCATTGGGATCTGCACAAGCACTTCAGAAGGTGATAGGTCTTTCCTTTTCCTTTTCCTTTTTATGGGATGTGATGTTATGCTGAAATGATGGTTGAAACGTTCTTCTTGCTTGTCCTGGTTCACAGCAAAGCTACCAACGTATTGGAACTTCTCACCAAAGTGGCTGTCTACGCAATAAACTTGACCGGCATCTTTTATTGTCAAGTGTCTTCTATTTCAAGGATAGAGGGATCACTGATTTCATCTTACTTTGGGTAAGTGTTACCAGAGAAGCCGCTTGTCCTCGAGTGCGATATTTCATCCTCATTTGGTTGAGCCAAACTATAGATTGACTTTTGAATTCTGGTGAATTATGTAGTTGCATCTTGTCAGATCTTATTCTGATCTCAATACTATTTGCTACACATTCTCTGCTGGCAATTTACCGACTTAGAAAATGCTACAGGAATAGCGATAGTTCTGATTGCAGTTCTCTCAATTTCTCCAACAATGGTGATGATGCTGATAGCTTGGAAACAGAAATCAGCAGCAGTAGCAGTTGCTCAAAATTGAAGTTGCCAATGTTTCAGAAGGGGGTTTTAAGGACCAACTGTATAGACTGTCTAGATCGCACAAATGTTGCCCAATACGCATATGGTTTGGTTGTTCTAGGAAAACAACTGCACTCAATAGGATGTTTGGAATCTGAAAACATTGAGTTAGATGATCCATTGGCAGAGGATTTGATGAGGATTTACGAGACAATGGGTGACACACTTGCCCTGCAATATGGAGGTTCTGCTGCACATAACAAGGTCATTTTTCTCCCCTTTTCCATGCTCTTATGTCTCCTTGATATTAGAAAGAATAAATATTGGTGCCTGCACTACAAACCAATAAAAAGCAAAGCAAAGAAAAGAAAAGGATATCATTTGAGTTTCATGGCAGAAGTAAGGAAAGTACATCGTAATAATAGTGAACACTAGCAATAAATGGTGCGGATGCGTATTTCTCTTGATGCCAAAAAAAAGTTGTCGGATCTACAAGAGACTCTAAAATGAGAGATTCTCTCGACCTTGATACAATCCTCAACTATCTTTGAAAGTTGCTGAGTTGTGAGATGGATTCATGTTGGTTTGATATGGCAAAACCATGCCCAGTATGTTATGTCAGATTTTGTGGCATAGAAAATTCATTGCCACTTTTTTTTGGTATACTCTAACCTGGACTCTGGTTCCTAATTGGTGCTACAGTTCTGTTCATCCTTATTCTTTTCCAATTCAGTGGCTTTTACCCTCAACACCTTGATTTTCATTTTTTATTTTAAACAGATATTTTCTGAGAGAAGAGGTCAGTGGAAAGCAGCAACGCAGTCCCAGGAGTTTCTTAGAACTCTCCAACGGTATTATAGCAATGCGTATATAGATGCAGAAAAACAGGATGCCATCAATGTGTATGTATAGCTTTTTGTCGGTGATTATTCAAAGTAGAATTGAGAGGAGCTTTTCGTGTCGTTTTCTCTCATCATAGCTTAGCATAATGAATTTACTTAAGTATACCACTTGACAATTTTTGCAGGTTTTTGGGATATTTTCAACCTCAACAAGGGAAGCCTGCTTTGTGGGAGCTGGATTCAGACCAGCATCACAATGCTGGAAGGCACAGTGCTAACAATACTCAAGAGACTCCTAGGTACAAAAATGTTGTTTCTTACTTGTTTTTGAGTTATTAAAGTCCATCATATAGATTTAAGAAGCTTATGATTAACTATGTTGTCTATAAGTGGCAAATATCTGATCGGAATAAGCATTGTGGAGTTCCTCACAGTTAGAGGCATTACTCAAAAGAGATGCAAGGCTGACAGATTTTGGACTCCCCAGGACCCAGACTACTTTCTTTGTAAAGATCAGAGAATTTGTGTATAATTCACGTAAAACATGCGGCTTTGAGAAAAATGACACACATGCGTGGTTCTCCCTTCTGGTGCGATGTCTGAAAACAGTCACATAGAAGCAGACTTAACTCCAAATATAAACTGCTATCTATGTTATTCGTAGGTCATTTATCAAAAGATCACTCTCTGATGGTAATATTCTCCTGGAAACCAACACTCCGATAGCGACCAAAAGTCTAGTTCAGAATCAGCCACTATCTGAGATTGCAGAAGGGACTAGAAAAGGTATTTCAGAGTCGACGTTCAAGATTTCGGCTTGTGAAAGTGACCTTTCTGATGAAAGGTATGGTTGCTTGACATTTCACACTATCCTCATTTTTTAAGGGTTCTCCCAGATAAATCCTGTTTCTTAATGTTATCTGGGTTGATGGCAGAAAAATTCTCTTTCTGACAATATCCTAGGTTCTTGTCGTTTTTGGATAAACACTATCAATACGTTGATTTTTTCTTCTTCTTTTTTAATTATTTTTTTGGTGT
>BCNH02000009.1:13902351-13914453 GCA_001662345.2 Metrosideros polymorpha var. glaberrima
GGGGGGGGTGTTTGTGGGGGTTGAGCCTGGTTTATTTGATCATTGCCTTTTCTTTAGACCTGATTTTAACAAGCCAAACTCACACAATCAAAGAAAGAGATATAGGCTAATTGCTAAACCCCTCTGAGGCTAGGCCATCTCATTTTAATATATAAAAGAGAAGAACTATTATATATGGAGTATTGTTTTCTTGATTGTGTAGATCTTTAACATTATATGAAGGCAAGGCACTATGTTGAGATGAGTGGGTGCAATTGCACCCGCTATTATATAGGAATTACACTTTTACTAAAGAGAAACTTATTTTGCACATCTTATCTTAAGCCTCTGACCCTACTAGACTTGTTAACAAACTAAGTTTGTCCCCATGATATTCACATATTATTGTTTGAACTCTTAAGCTTTCTTGCAAAGATTACAACTAAAGGGCAAGTCATGGTAAGAAAAAGAAGCACAAAACAAATTACTCAATAAAAAATTTTTGCGTCTCCATCATTTCTAATTAATTCCTATGATATTCTTTTTCCCAAGTATATGCATTTGTTTCATAATAGTTGTTCAAATGAGATAAACTTAAACCATTAATAACAGAGTAGGTGAAAATTTCAGTCCAAAAAGAAATGCATGTACAACAATTGTAAAAGGTGAATATCGTATATTTTCGATTATTTTGACTGTTCACTTGTAATAAGAAACGATTTTAATTTTGATGCTTTTCAATGCATTAACGCATGGCAAGTACTATGAAAAATTAACTATAACTTGTTTTTTTTCTCATTATTATATATACATAGGGAAAATGCGTCCCCTTCTGATTTTTTCGATTTTCTTCCTTAAGATTCATTTTACTTGATCAGTTTCTCTCAGATGTCTGTCTTGAAAACTGAACTGGACTTATCAATTGGAGTGACTTAGGGTGGGTTTGGTTCAGTTTTGCAAATGCTGAAAGCCCAATGCTCCAACATTGGGCTTTCAGCATTTGCAAAACTGAACCAAACCCACCTCCAGCATTGGGCTTTTAGCATTTCCAAGACCAGAATTTGGCCAAAAACTGCTTGCCAAACACTCCAGCATTTTCTCAAGGAGCTTTGGAGATTGAAAGCTCCTTGAGAATGCTAAACCAAACCCACCTTTAATCTGTTTGCTCACGTCTGACTTAATTAGCGCTTATCTGTAAATTTTTGCAGATGCGCACCTTCTATGGATCCTGTACAACTTTTTAATGACGTAAAAGAGGATGACTGTCCTGAAAGTGATTACATTTGCCTTGATAGACATGGCAATGCATGCAACTGTTCGAACTTTCTGGACGTGGATTGGCTTTCTTCATCGGGAAATTCCTTTGAGGAAGATATATATGAAAGGTACCTTCTAGAGTGTACTTACTTTCTACTTTGGAATCTTTCTGGTTAAAGCGAAGCAATAAAGTGGAGTCAATTCTCTTTGGGGCTTTCCTTTTTTGGATAACATGGCAAAACCAAACCTTCAACTCAAGTACTCCCCATGGAGATCCACAAAGCACCTTGTTCACATGCAACATATAAGAATCCACCACAGCGTGGAGGACCTGGCTTCAAACATTATCTTGAGTGGGAGACATTCACGCAAACACACACATATATAGAGCTGTAAGATGTTAAGATTCCTGACAGAATTGGAGATGAGAAGAGTATATGGGTGCCATTTTCACATTGAAAGCTGCTTCTTTTTAGTAGTATTTTCCTGGAAACCAACCTTTTTTAGTTAATCATATTCACATAGAAACCCTTTTGAGGAATAATGACTTCTTTCCTGAAGACGTCTGTTATGCTAAGTATAAGTTAAAAAATTGTGTCGTAGGGCTTCACAACAACCCAAATTACCTAAAGAATGGAAATAATAAAAAGGACTAAACTTTGGAGCCACACCATCCTTACAACAAGCAGGAAACAAGCTCCAACCATATATCAATCGCTGCACGAGTTTGGTGCTGTGGTATTCTTTAGTTTGTTACCATTTACTTGTACATAAAGAAAATAGGAACGTTCTTCCCTATTGTGAAAAAGGAATTCAGAGATCTAGAAGGGGATTGATTATTCAGACCAGTGACTAGAAAAACAAATGAATGGATGATAACCACGAATGGGTCTGTAAATCATAAATTAAAGGGGCTGTACTCAAGCTAGACCAGATTTCACAAAAAAGAAGAAGGAAGAAGCAGCAGAAGGAAGGCAAGAAGGAGAGGCACTCTGCTCATCAGGGTAGTGGTAGGAAAATAAGCAGTGGGAGGCTGAAGAACATCTCTACTTGCGTGCTGACAGAAATCTATTTTTTTTTCTTTAGCCATACAGTTAATTTGAAGGAGCTTATTTCTTGGATCATTTTTTTCTTATTGTTTTTAACCAAGTATCATCTTCATGTCCTTCCTTTTCCTTTACGCCTTCCAAAGTTTGTGTTTGGAAAATCTGTAAATTTCTTAAATTGTTTATTAGTTGCCAAGCTCATATTTGCTTCATACAGGTCATCCATCACTGGCCTGCCACAGGATAATGATGTGAATGGACAAAAATCAGCTTCAACCGCATCTGGAAGCAAGTCTATTTCTGGCATGAAGGTCAGTAGTTTTTTCTTATTACTGCTAATTTGAAAATTCTAGGACTTTTCTTGACATGCATTAATTGATGTGCGTTGCTTGAGCGCATGAAATGAAGGAATTGTCCTTGCCAGTTCTCAATGCAAATGCTGTAGACCTTTGCTCCTTTTCTTTTGGTTTTTTTTTTTCCCTTCAATCCTTTATCTATTGATTTGTAATGAAGTTGGCAAACATCGATAAGTGATCCATGTCATGACCAGAAGTAGTGACTCTGCTTGCATATGCTACTACTAAAAGTGAAGGTCCTGGTGGAACTTGTGTGCGTGATCTTGCTTGTTTCCCACGATCCCTCACAGCCTGATGAAACATACATATACTTGATACCCGGGGCAGTTTTTGCTGAGGGAGGTACCTCCCTGAACTTGGTGCGAATTGGGATTTACATACTTGAGTGGGATGGGGTGTGATTTACGACCTTCCATCTAATGATTAGTTTTTGTCCGTATTTGGCCTAATGTCAACGTACAGCATCTTCTGATCTTGCATAGCATATGCTTTGCGCGCTACCTAATTAGTTATTAATCAGGTGCTCTTTCCAATGGTCTGACAGTGTGACGACTCGATTGACCTTTGAATTTACACTTGCTCGTGTTTTGAGCCCTGGATAATGCAGTCTACCTTGACATATTTATCAGATTATCAATTGTTCAGTTGAAGTCGACATTTCCCTGTGGACTCATTTGCACCGACTCTCATTTTTCGCATTGCCTTTTCTATAAAGATTATTTACCTCTCTGCCTCTGCTTGTAGGAAGAGAAACATGCCAGAACTCGCACAGATCGGGGCAAGGATCTAGCCGAATATTCTGATGACTTCGTCCATTGGGTTACTGATGGAGAAATGCTGTCCCTTTGATCCCGGCTTATCGACAAACTTGACATTTACCCAATTCATCCGATTCAGACCCGTCCGAAGGACTGGGTCTCTAACGCAAGCAATAAAACAGCGCCAATCCCTCTCGAGAAGTAAAAGACATCGCCTCATGTAAATATCATGCAGCATCAGTTAAATTTTTCGGTCATCTGCAGGAAATAAATGGTGCCATCCTCATCTCTATCCCACCAACAATGCTTCGTAGCTTCTTTTCTGCCCGTTCTTGTACGTAGTGTTTTCTGTCATTTGGAATTTGGAGATTCAGCAAAAATTTGTACTAGAGACTCGAAGGATCATTTTTGCAGCGTAGGAATCCGCTCATCTTTTCTCCCAAGGTGCTGGAGTGGTGTAGATGCTTCCCTGAAAATTTTGTACATTGCAGTGAAGGTGTGCATAGTCTCGTTTATATTTCTCATTAGCTCTTCTTCCCTTTTCGATGATGATTCTCTCTTTTAGGGGTGAAAATCGTGATCTCTCTCAGTACGCTTGGTAATTTTCAATCTTCAAAGCCGATGCGCATCTCTAACCTTACTCTTCATTCTAATCAATCCGTACTTGAATTGAATTGAAAGTTTAAGTCACGTGCATTGAAGAGAACAAGAATTAGTAAAATTAAAGTTAACGATGAAATTAAACATTATATATTGGCCAAGGGCCCAAGAGTTGCTTTTGAAACTTTCACTAACAAAGGAATGCAAAGTTACTCTGTTATTTTTGTTATTCTCTTATTGGTTTGGCAGATTCCTTCACCTGTAGCACAAGCATCTTGCCAGATGAAGCGATGCGAAAAGAACCATCATAGATAGGAAACCAGTTGAACCAAATACAGCATTATCACTTGACCGGATAACAAAAACTAATGGCAAAATCTCTCTAAAGAAAACTCATCTATAGAACTATGCTCCAACAAGTGCCAAACCCGAAAGATAAAGAACTAAAGATGTTGCCCACGGACACAGCCAGAATTTTCATTCCCAACCAGCATCATTTGATGGAGCAACTGCCGCCGCACTGGGTGGTGGTGCAGACGCAATTTCCCACCCGTCAGCAGCTGGCGCAGGTGCTGTTGGAAAGAAATTAAAAACTGTTAGTTGATTACAAAACAAAATTGGATACTATTTGCAGGAGATTATACTGATAAGCACCTGACTCCGTCCAGCCAGTTGGTTGGATTGCAGCAGGCATGGGCGGCGCAGCCGCTTCACTAGCCCACTGAGAATCGGGGATTTGAGAAGTCCATTGGTCAGGCATAGTTTGTCCAGCAGCGTAATCAGTGATACCATAATCTCCTGCAACAATAGCTTCATCCTCCTCCTGTTGCTTCGCTTCCTCAGCTTCTCTGTAGAAGAACAGATCAACCTACACCCAAAAGACACGAGCAAGCTTGTCACTATTTTATTTGAAGGATAAAAGACATAAAAGCTGCTCTCAAATCAAATTACATATTAGAAGCATGACATATCTGTCAAACTGTTATTCTCTGCTAAGTTAGGATGTGAAATGTAAACTCAATCGCGGGCTAGTAAAATGAGTGTGAGCTCCTACCATCACATCCCACTTATGGCCGGGTGGGATGGTACCACGCATCTGCAAAACCATCCTTGCCAACAGCCAGAACAAACACCCGATGCTGTGCTTCCCCTTGTTATTCGCCGGGATCCCAATATCAACATACCGCATTGGAGAGTCAGTGTCACAGAAAGCAATTGTCGGAATGTTCCCAAGAGCAGATTCTTTAATAGGCTGCAAGTGTAATAATGACAATGCTTGAAATGTGAAACATCACAATTGTAAGAACGAGATACAGCCATGGCATTAGATAAAATAAGAAGCACAAAGTCTGAACTACCAAAACATATCATAAGACAAATCACCTGGTGGTCAGTCCTTGGATCAGTGAGGATGAGAAGACGTGGCTCGCTGAAAGACGTTTGGAGCTGGTTAGTGAATGTACCTGGTGTGTGCCTTCCAGCAATGGCATGAGTATTGGTGTACTGGGCAAACTTGAGAACAGCTCTCTGACCATAGGGTCTGGCAGACTGAACAATGATGTCTTGAGGGTTCTCAATCCCAACAATAACCCTAGCTGCCAACTGGAGTTTCTCCCATGTCTTTCCGAGGTTAATAATGTAAATACCTGCAATCAGAGCACTTGCGCATCAGCATGAAACAGGGAAAGCCTGATCAGGTAACTATCATTTCGTGTTCAATTTCGCAATAACAAGAAAGAAAAAACAAACCAATTCACAGAACTAATAGCATAACTGTCCAATTATCTGACGTTCGCACACTTTGAGAAGATACTTGAGGACAGGAAAAGTCTATCTGTGATTAATTATCTATTCAAAGAGACTTGGACCCGAACCTCAACGGGGGCACCAAGGCCTGAAGATCAATACCAGGAAAAAATTCATTAGAACTGCTTCTGCGGGAAACACAAAGGATCAAGAAGCAGAATCCATTGCAGAACCATCCCAACCACTAAGAAGACCATAACTATAGAATCACTAGAAATCAATATACCACTCTCCACTTGGGGTGAAAGACATGATCAACCAAATACCTCTGGGCAACCTCCATCCATTTCCTCAAATTCAAGCATATTACCAGACAACTCAAATTACATTTATACGCATACATAGTGAACATGCAAGTAAATGTCCTTTCGAATCAACAAATTCACCTTACACAACTCAACATCTGAACCCAACCTCCGACGAAGAAAGCCGTCTGAATTCCTATAACCTAAACTATTAATACAAGTTCTAAGCCACAATCGTTAAACTGTTCCAGCACATTCTCTCGCCCAACAAAAAAAAATCAGCACTTTGCGAATTTAATGGAGACCCAACTCGCGATTCTTTCAAATGAAAAGAAGGCAGATCCGAAAAAGGCATTAAGCGACGAGAGACGAACCGTCGTTGCGGCGCTTGAAGACGTAACGCTCCATCTGGAAGTCGCAGTTTTTGGTGCCGAGGTGGACCTCGGCGGCCAACATCATCTGAATGTCGGTCTCCTTCTGCGACAGCTGCCTCGCCGGCGCTGCGGCGGTGGTCGTTCCCGTCGCCATGCTTTTCGCTTCGCTCGCTCTCTGTCGCCGGAGGAAGCACAGGGAAGAGTATGCTGCGAGCGCTTCTGACGACGAAGGAGAAGAGAAGAGTTCAACTTGCTTCGGGTGCATTTTATATGACAGTGCCAGAGAAACCCTAGTTCCTTTCTTTACGGTTTTGTCCCTCGTGTTTTGGCTAACACATTTCTTGAGAGTTATTCCCCAAAAAAGTCCCTCATTTTATATATGGTCTTAATTCTGTCTCAATTTTTTTTTTCAAAAATACTCAAATTTTTTCTTCTCGAAAAGAACTTAAATCTTTAGGTCCAATACCAAATTTGCCTCAAATTTTATTTTGTCCAAAATAAATCATCAACTTTCAATCTATTATCATATTTACTCCCGTAATCCAATTCCAAATTTGATGTAGCATTTCCACATCAATAACAAATCTATATTAATAAGGTGAACTGTAAAATTATCTTCAAAATAAAATCGTTTTAGAATATGAAAATTAAGAGTGACTAACAGAGATTTTGTAACAGATGGCTAATTGGAGCAAGTAAAAAATGGTGATTTTTTTCTTAGACAAAAAAAATAGTTTGTGATAGATTTGAGACTAGTTTTAAAGTTGAAGTTTTTTCTTGGACAAAAAAATGTTCGGAGCAAATTTGGAATTGAACCTAAAATTGTGGGTTTTTAGAGAATTAGGCCTATTTTCTTGGGAAAATTCTATAAAACTTCCAAGCCGTTTGATCTCCTATAATTATTTCACGAATATTCAAACGAAAAAGTTGTCTCGAACGTGGTACCTCCAAGGAAAAACCTGTCTTGAAGGTGTCGTTCATTTTTATTTTTTTAATTCAAAGCCTGTCTTTTAAGTGATAGATTAAGATACTTACCAAATCGTATAAATCACGACGTACTATTTCATTGATTTTTCTCCTTTTTATTTTATCCTTTAATGATATAAATGCATAATAACATAAATGGTTCATAAACTTTTCTTTTAATGCTTGATATGATCCTTGAATTTTTTTCGGATCAATCTCATTCTTAATCGAGTCAATTTTAGGGTCTAGCTCTTCCTATCTCTACATTCACCCCCTGAAAACGATGGACGATGCCGAAGGTGACCCTGTGAGCTCGTCCATGGCGGATCCATAATAGCAAGCGCTTCAAAAGATTCTCTCACGATCAAACACTTGCCAACCGGCCCAACCCCGTCACTAGGCGCAACGTGCGGAGCCTCGACGACAGCGAATTCGGCGATGATGACGATGGCAGCGACGAAGGAAATTACGATACCCACCAAAACCCTCCATTCTTGCTCTGCACAGAGCATCAAAACAACCCGACCTTCCTTCTCTCTCTTCCTCTTCTCCTTCCCCATACGAGGAAGATGGGTCCAAGAGATTGTTAGCATATATTCGTTAAAAACCACTCAACACCCACGAACGATGACAACGGATGAAGCGAAAGATTTTTAAATTAATGACGATTAACTTAAGTTTTCCTCGAGTTTCTATCTCTTCTCTTCTTGTTCCCTCGATTCGTTGACTTGGGTCTCCCCAAGAGCTGGAGTTGGAACCATGGCGACAGAGGTGTTGCAGCCTTAGGATTGCCTAGGGTCCGAGTCTCTTTGGCGTCTTTCCCTTGCCGAAGAGCCTGCAACCGTGGGAACTCCATTGGTGTTTGCCCTCGCCTATGGTGGCGAGGGCCACCCTCGCTCAGGCGAGGCCAGCCCTCATCGGCCACTAAAGCGCTGTTACAGCAAAGGAGAGAGAGGGAAAAGAAGAGAAAAAATAAAATTTATAAAGAAAATCTATGTCAACTTCAGCTGTGTCACATCGGCTAATTGGTGTCTACGTTAGCAAAATCCGACGAGAATTAGCTGAAAAGACTGAATTGGCTCTAGGTAAAAAAGATTAAGACTAAATTAGCACTATTAAAATGTTTATGACTAAATTGACACAAATACAATAAGTTTAAAATTTTTTTTACACTTTTCCCGATTGATAAGGGGATATATAATCCCCTACAGTCGATTATATAGGCCTTTACAGCTTTTTAATTCAAATAAATAAATAACTTCCTAATTCCAATTAATGAAAGTCACTTCACGAGTACTTATCCAAAAGAAGTTACAAATCCTAAAATTAACGGATATGAACCCATGGTTATCTTCATTGTTGATGTTGATGACTTTGACAAGAAATTTCACTAAATGAAGTAATTTCGTTGAGCATTCAGATTACCAAAATTAGCCTTTTGCATCGACTTACATCTCATAACCCACACCTCAATAAAGCAACTCTCTATTTTCAAGCAATGTATATCAATCCATGACCGACGAAATGTCTAGCCCTAATGTCGCAAAAAAAGTTCGATCTACATGGACGCGAGAGAGAGAGAGAGAGATGTTGCTTCGAATAATGGTGCCCAAATGTCGTTGGTATGATAACTCAACACAAGACATCACAAATTAATTCAAAAAGATGAAGAGAACAGTAACCAAAATTGAGAATTAGTGGTTCGAGTATGGAGAGCTTCGTCATGCAAAAAAGATTTAATAATTACAATCGGGCAAAAATGATCATCGGCCTCCTTATGAAAATTGAGGTACCGGCCAAACTAGAATCACAGTACAAGAAAACCATCATAGCGTAACTCTCGCAAGCTAAGACCTTCAAAGAGCATTCAAATTGGGACGTCGTTGTAATAAACCAGCCGACCCATTCTTGGCATGTCGATACGATGTGTAGATATATGGTCGGAATGCAGAGATGAATTATGGTGTACGGTGGTGAAATTTGTGCTTGGAGATTAGTGAACTTGAAATGAAATGCCGTTGCAGACCAACAGGTTAAGGAACACATGCACGATCTAACAACATCGGATGCCGCGAGAATTGGTCAGTTTCACACTGAAATTTAGATAAGACCTCAGCATAAGTTGGGAGCACGACAGATTTGAGGACTTCAACCTAACATTGCTCTTCACAAAATGGCACACACTGGTCGACGAGATGGTCGCGCGGCGGCGCGCATCGATACGGAACAATCCCAAGCCTATTCTGAGCTTTAGCATTGTTCTAATCCTAGGAAGTTCATGTTATCTACAAGGCTATCACAAAACGAAGTAGCGGATAACTTTGAACTGGCAAAGATGCGGCCGCCGACGGTCCTCCTCAATTGATGGCGACCTCCACCGTCTTGGGCTTGGGCTCGGGCAGCTTCTCCACCGTGACGGTCAGCACTCCGTGCTCACACTTGGCGCTGATGGCCGACGGATTGGCATTGTCAGGCAACCGGAACTTCCGGGTCACATTCCGTGGTGCCCTCCTCTCCAGCCTCACGTACTTGCAGCCCTCTTCCTCCTCCGTGTCCTCGCGCTTCCTCTTCCCGTTGCTCCTCATCACCAGCGACTTCTGATCATCTTCCACTGTCACCTGCATCGCACGCCATGCGATTCAATTACCGGAGGCGCAGCACTAGGTCAAACTCGCGAAAAAATGACGCTTGAAATCGTGATCATCGACTCATACGACAAGCACACGTGTCCTACGTTATACTAGTCATATTCTACAAGGCCACATGTTCAATGTTCTTTCTTTCCAAGACCTATCTCGCCTTGTGCTCCCTATATCCCAGCACTAAACAATCCAAACGTAGCGTAAATCCGGTCACAATTCAGTATTCAAGCTCGACTTGAGTACCCAGATCTCGCGCTCGACTTGAGGTCGATCGGTCTCGCGAGCTGCTTCAGCGAAGTACATAGAACTCGTGCACAATCAATTGCTTGAGCTTCTCAAATTCAGGGTGAATCGTGCCGATCGGCGGATCGAATCCTGAGTAGCTCACCAGTGACTTTGGTTTACACCCTCAATCCTTACACACCCAATTAGAGCAACGTGAAGTGTGCCAAAGTACTACTAAGTAATGAGGCACTATCACCAAACGAAACCAGACCGGACTTCGCATTTGGAATCGATTACAGCGAAAGACTTAGGCACGACCTCGAAATTTACAAACCGCCCTGCATATCTGAAATCTAGAACAGCAATGTTCACCAATCAAAACCTCCAACCCCAACAACTGCGTCGAACTGGGAGGCAACAATGGACAAAACAGGCTTGTGATTTGGATGAGGAGCAAGAACAGGGGATGGGTGACGCAGAGTACCTGAATGTCGGACTTGGAGAGGCCAGGGACGTCGAAATGGAACACGTACTCCTTCGAGGTCTCCAGAATATCGGCAGGGATGATGGCCACGCCGCCCTTGCTCTCGCCGGTGGCCTCGTGCGGACGAGACGAGAACACGAGCTTCTCCACGTTGTCCGGGAAATTCAGCAGGTGGCTCACCAGGTGATCGCCGTCCAACACCACCCGACTCATCGTTCGGTATTCGTCAGCTAATCCACGCGACCCGAGAAGACGAACAAGGGCAAATTCGGCTTATGCTCTGCCACAGAATGACTCGGTTCAGTGCAGAGAACAAGGGAAGTGATCATGGAGGGGGATAAATAGAGAGAGAGTGAGAGCGAAGCGGAAAGTTCGAGAGAGGTCGAGCGTGGGGTGGAATGACCGGAAAAAACTGGAAAGGTCGTCGGCCACGTGTCCGGCGAGAGGGATGCGGTGGAGCGATCTCTTTGCTTCTTGAGCTCTCACGTGGCAACTCCTCCTAGCGTCGATCGCAAACAAATTATTGAGCCCGTGAGATTGGAGGAAATTATATGACCAAAAAACAAAAAAAAGAGATTAGAGAAAATATTGGGTAGGCTTTACTTGTCAAGTCCGCAATAAAACACTTCATTTGTTGAACGGCACGTGTTTAATGGGACCTACATTTCATCCCATTTCAAATTTTTTAGAAGAAAAATGCTTGTGTGACTGTTTTTGATATACTATAAAAATAACAATTTATTTTAAAAATATAATAATTATTATAAATTGTAATGAGATCCGCTTTTTAAAAAACTTGTGGCACATTAGCCCAAAGATTATCATGTTAGCAAAACACTTTTGAAAAATCCCCTTTTCCCTCACCTTCTCTCTTCTATAAGTACCCTCACTTTGTCTCTCTCCTTCGATAGAGAGAAGTAACGGAGGAGAGAGACAAGATGAGGGGTGTTTACAGAAGAGAGAATTTGAGAAAGAGACTTCTCAAAGAACTAAAATGTGGACCCCACTGGACACAAGTGGATCAACGACTGGAGCGTTTTATAGTAAGGTCTACCCAATATTTTCTCGTGAGATTGTGTTCTGTCAAGCTAAAAATGGTCGTGGGTCCAAACCCGGTTAGAAATCGAACCACGTGAGATGCGCGCTGGGTTTGACCCGATCCGAATCGGAAAACGCGGTTCAGATTCCGAACCTTCAACCTACCCTAAATCGGATTGAGCCCGTGCATGCGATCATCGCGGTTATGTCCGACATGTACGATGGGCTTTTTCAGGAGACTCTTTCTAGATCAGTAACGCAAGCCTCTCCAAGTGGGCCTCTTTGAAAGCCCGTTGGCCGCGGTTGGTCCCCTTTTTTTTTTTTTG
>BCNH02000009.1:13917672-13969434 GCA_001662345.2 Metrosideros polymorpha var. glaberrima
CCCCCCCCCCCCCTCTCTCTCTCTCTCTCTATCTAAGAACTGGCGAAAATGGGAAAGCTCACGAAGCTCAAGTCGGCTATCAGAAGATTCCCCTCCTTCTCCAAGCTCTCCCGCAGCAACTCCTCCGCCGCCGCCGTCGCCGCGGCTGAAGACGATCCCAGGAGCGCCGCCGCCGGAGCGGGCCGCAACATGAGGGCGGTGTACGTGGGGAGCTCTCGGCGCCGGTATGACGTGAGCGCTGACGTGTTCGAGCACCCGCTGTTCCGGGAGCTGGTCGACAAGTCGTCCCCCGCCCCGCCGCTGGGCGCGGTGGTGGTGTCGTGCGAGGTGGTGCTGTTCGAGCACCTGCTGTGGATGCTGGAGAACAGCGGCGACGGGGACGCGCAGCTGGGGTCCATGGACGAGCTGGTCGAGTTCTACACTACTTGCTGATATCGAGGGCTTGTGGGTCGCTTCGCATTCTTTTGATCTCAATGTGAGTTTGATGATGGTGTCGACGAGGAAGATGATCAGGAAGGAACAAGTGTAAAGAGTTTAGAGAGCTAAATTTAAAAAAGAAAAAAGAAAAAAAGAAAATTAAGGCGATGATGAGTGTCTGTTATCCTATAGTTTCATTTATATATTACCTAATTTTCGAATGATCTATATGGTAAAGATGGGAGGTGCCAAAATTAGGGTTGTTCTAATTAAATGTTCATAGCTTAATTGAAGAATAAATGATAGGTATGTCCTCATGACATGCACATCAGTTCTTTCTTGTCCAACCAAATAATCAATGCGCATGCATTTGATAATTGGCTAATAGTCTTCCTAAATAACACCCTTTTGCATTCAATTTGAAAAAAAAAAATGTAGGAGAAATTTGCTTAGAACATGTGCGTCTAGGAATAATTAAGCCCCAGCTCCGATGTTCAATGATTTAGGGTTTTCATCCTTTTTTGCAATTTCGGTAAATTATTGAAAAAGATATTTATTTCGTCCGTCGTCATCACCAAACCAACAGAATCAAATTCAAACGACAAGATAATTCTCCCAAATAAGACAGCACGTTGAATCAATCTGCTCATGTTTATGTCTTATTTTTTTCCCTTTTTTTTTCCTCCCTTGTGTACGTCCTTTTTGTTCCTAAATTATGACGTGCCCTTCAAGTACAACAAGTCAAAAAGGGTGGATTTGAAAATCACCTAAGTCTTGTATGCGTCTATAGGTTTTGTTGCTTATTTCGGAAATCACGATGCGCGATAATTTGCATTAGCTGAACAAAGTCGAATTAGAAGATAAATGGTGGCATGTCACAAGAAAAACACATAATGAAAATGAAAAGATTAAAGGAAGGGATATTTAACGATGCCCGTGTTATGTAATTTTCTTAATAGAAATGATATATATACTTCTCTATCGATTGTGATAATTAATCTAATCCTAAAAACATGAATTCTTGAATCAAATGGTAATAATAGGGACATAACTTGTCCGGAAACTAAGGTCACACAGCTTAGCGCACAAAATGCAGTCAAAAACTTTCCTGTCGTTTTCAATCATTCTCAAAGGTAGTAAAAAACGAAACGTCGCATTAATTACTACAACAGCATTAGATGACTGCAGGACCGTTTTCCATGCGGAAGTTCTGTTAAGAGGAATAGAATGATTTGAAATGGCTAATGATTAGGTAGTTATAGTGGTAAAAATAGATGCCTTCTTGATTGATTTGGATCTAAATTGATTTGGTCATTGTGTACAGAACACTCGCTTTCACTTCAAGTCCAAGTCACTTATCCCTCAATCAAATCAATGATAGTTCTAAACCCACATAAATCAGGAAGGGTCGCGTGATTAAACCGCACTTTGCCGGGCACTACTGATTTTCATTGGAGTTATCATGTTCTACCTATTCGATGCGATATGTGTTAGATTGGGTCGGTCCATAGTATAGATTAGAATAACTCCAGAGAAAAATAAGTTAGGAACTTGATTTGTGAGCGACGTGATGGGTGCATGAATATACATGCTAAAATGGCAGGTGAGGCGACCGCCGTCGTGTCTATTGTCGTCAGTTCTAAGCGTAGCCACCAAAAGTAAATCGGAAAAGAAAGCTTTTGGATTTTCATGACAAATTCTGCAACCTCCTCAATTTACACAGTGACCAATGCACAACTAAAGTGACAGTAGCCAGCTATGCTTAAATGGTTGAGGCCTTGGACATGGGACGAGAATGTAGGGAACATGAACCGAAGAGCAGCTGTAAAATTTGGCAAGATTGCAGATGGCGGGTTCACTAAATACATAGCTATAAATGCCCCACGAGCCAATGTTGGTGCACGGAACTGTCTGTCCCATCACAACATCCTGCAGACATCAAACATGTATGGCCACATCAAATCAAACATGAGTTGAATCCCCACCTGGTCAGGACTCGAGCTCAAGTGGTTTATCAGACACACTCACTCACTCTCTCTCTCTCTCTCTCTTCCCAGTAGACACGAAAGTCAAATTGTTGGGTCCATCCAGGGCATCTCATCGTCTCGATCCTCTGTATCTAATCCGGAGAACAAATTGTCAATTTGGTGTGCCTTGCACATTCAATTTCCTCGTGTCTCCGTGGGCCTCCGCCCACAGACTCGCGTCTCTTCTCTTGCTTGCCATCGCCCGCAACGTGCACCTCCCCTGATTCGTGCTGGCATCTAACGCTTCCCAAGTGAACCAGCAATTTCCTTTTTGGACTCGAACTGGCCCGCACAAACATGTTTGGGGCTACCCGTGCTCAGTCATTTTGCGTCAGAAGTCATGGAGTACGGGGTTTGTGGTACTTGCCCGACCCATCCTGGCCGGCCTATCGGTCGGGTTTACTTCCAACTCTAGGTTATTTGTCTTAGTCTAATTGAATAAAAGTGAAATGACGACATTTTTGGGACAATTGGATTTTGATGGGGAAAACGGTGCAAATTTAAGGGGATAAAAAAATGCTTCTCTTACTTTAGAGAATTCATCTAATTTTGTCGAAATTTAAGGGATCTCCGAAAGTCAGCTTGTGCCCTTTAAAGCCCCAAACAACAAATTGACCCTATGCCATTACGTGATTCATAAATCGAATCCAACCCTCGTAATATTAGTGCGAGTTGTCCATCCGAATGAAGGAATGCTCGATGGGTATGACTCTTGGTTGGTCCTAGAAGCAAATTAAATTAATTACACGAGCAGAAAAAAAAAAAAAAAAACCACCATTGTCCGATTTGCCCTAACTCTTGGTTGGCCGATTAGATAAGGCCTACTCACATGTAATCTGGAGCTCTCTTGGTCGCGAGGTTGAATTCTCCGGTCGCTCCTCGATCTTCGAAAGTCCCGCTTCGTCGGTGGCGTAGATTCGGCTTGTGCACTACGACGTAGGGTAAATCCAGCTTCCTCCCAACTTGCAATCGGTGGTTTGGTGGTAACAAGCTCGCTCAAAACGAGCAGCGGCGGTTATAACTTAAATCGAACATTCCGGTCACAAGTGTGGTACTCGTACGACAAACAATTCTCAGAGGAATATAAAAGTTTTTCTAATGTTGGCTACATTAATTGAGATTGTAATTTACCGTTTTATATGGTTGGTCTAATAAAATAAGCTATAAGAATTCTTAATTAGTCTAATATGGGTGTGACTTGTGTGGATTGAGTTAAGCTCGGCTCGTAATGAGAAGACATGGTTAAAAACTCTATAAATAGTACTTGAATCTCTCCTCTAATCATACAAACTCATAAACAAATTCAAATTAGGAGCACAAATCACTCTTCTAAAGGGTCGACGACGCTGGTCGCTCTTTTGCACTCTTTTTAAATCGTATCAATTTTCTGTCATTGATCATGTAGGTCTCACGTGAGTTCCGCATAAACGTCCCAAGAAAGAAGGGAGTGACGAGCTAATCATTGGCAAACAAGGGGGGGAAGACGAAACACGTTGCAAATGCTAATAGAGACACGTTGAAAATGGCCGGCTTCTCGAGTGTTCTCGTGTGTTTATGGAGAAGCAGCTCCCTCTCTTTTCAACCTTCTTCTCTCTTCTTCGCTTCCCTTCCCTTCCGCGGAAAACGATGCGAAAGCTTCCGTGCAGGAGGATTCCTCAGAACACGTCCTCCAAGTTCAAACCTTTACGCCCTCTTTATACGTTGGGTTGGCTCCACAGCCCGATTCGTCGACACCCAGGTTCTGCTTTTTACCTTCGGATTCTCAGTTCGTAGCGAAAGGGGTATCCCGTCTGCCGATTGGTTCTGGAGGAATAGCGAGAAGAATGGCGAACGGTGACGAGAAGAGCGGGGACTTGTACGCAGTCTTGGGGCTGAAGAAGGAGTGCACAGCTTCGGAACTCAGGAGTGCTTACAAGAGACTGGCCCTGGTTCGAACCGCCACACCTTTTCGGTAACCGACCATCTTCTGCAATTGTTACTGATTTCATCGTGTGTTGTATTGCTGATTGGGAGAGGCAAGTCGATCGTGTATATGGCGATCGGTGAATAAGAGAACCAGTAGTTTAAATTTGAAATTCCATAGACTTTGATCGGCGACATGTGACAGGTTCCTGATTTCGGGCCAATGTGTTCATTCATCTTGTTTTTCAAGAAGGCATGCGCGAAGCATTTCCTTTTGATGTGTAAGGATGTGCGTGTTAAGAATGTCTTTGTTTCCGGTTGGTTCAGCGGTGGCACCCGGATCGTTGTTCTGCGTCGGGAACTTCAGAGTTCGCAGAAGAGGCAAAGACAAGATTCCAGGAAATTCAACAGGCCTATTCCGGTGCGAGCAATTGCATTTTGATTAGAACTTGTTTATGGTGATGACAGGGCAATACGTGGTGATTCTGGAAGGGAACTTGTTTAGAAGTTCGTCCTGTGACTCGGGAATGGAAAATGTTGCAAAAGTTTGGTTCTGACATTTCCCCTGTTTTATTCAATCTTGGTTCGATAGAAAATCTCCCCGTGTAGCTACTTATATTTATACTGAATGCTTTAACGATCACCTGTCCGACTCTACTGTTTCAGTTCTATCCAATGTGAACAAGAGGTTTCTTTACGACATTGGAGCCTATGACAATGACGACGACGAAAATGTAAGCTATTGATACTGTTTTGCGGGGTCTGTCACTTAGTTATCTTGTGTATTTTACTTTGTTTATGTCTCGAGGATGGCTGGAGATGTTCTTATTCTCCTATTCTGTTCTGGTCCCTTCAGATTTTATCTTTGTGGGCAGACCATAATCTGGATGAAATTATGTTGAGGCGCTTTTGAGTTGTAGGTCTTACATTTTGCATATGCACACCTGGAAACTCGCCCTCAAGCCTTGAAGTTGTGTCTTGATATTGTTCAGATATGCCTTATTTCATGCTTGAGCTGATTTGCATGTTGATGCGCTGCACCTTATCGTTGCTTGAGATGTTTGATGCGTGTGATGCAAAAGGTGTCTATCGAGCAATTATCTACTTGATCAGATTCCTGCAACGTAGAGTGCGGAATGCTGAAGTAGCTTAATTTATAATATATTAAAGCAAAGCTCACAAACTTATTCAGTCCACCACTGCAATATTTGCATGTTCTTGGAATGAAACTGTACTAACATTGTTTTTAATGAACTAGAGGATGTTAGAAGAATTCTTCCAAACTGCTGAACCTAATACTGCTGCTCAACAGATATTTGGTTACTTTTGTAGTTTGTCTTCATTTACGAAGTATGCAGTAGAGATCTAGCCTGCTGTGAACCAATTATGCTCATCACTATAGGAAGTTGCTAGAGCTTCAGATGGAAATGCCCATAAAGTTGAAGGCAGGAATAGTGCCTGGTGGGGCCAGCGGTCTAGTTTATTTCCTTAGGTTTCATGAAGCTGCACTCCTGTATTTAGTGATATAGTTAATTGTTTGGAAAATCCACTGCTAGTTTCAGCGAAGTGCAAAAGATGTAATGGTTGCCATTGTGCCGGGAGCATATTGATTGCGGGGTTCTGGTTTCTTTCTCTTTTAACTTCTGTGGCGTTCTTCATCTTTTGACTGCATGGCTGCATTGCTTGGTTATTGGATTGACTGCGAATTAATTCGCGATATACTTGCAGGGGATGGGTGACTTTATGAGTGAGATGGCAGTTTTGATGAGCCAAACAAAGTCAAATGTAAGCCATCATATGCCCATGTTCTGTCCTATTTAGTGAAATTGCTGATACAAAGAAGAATTGCTCCCAATCTAGACCCTAGTGTACATCTGCGTGCCATTTTACAATGTGTAAACCAATCAACATAAGATCTCTGTGACTAATTCTTAAATATGAATTAGAATTTGGACAGGTGAAATCATTCTTCGGGATGAGAATGGAACAGATGGACCTTCTCTCATAAGATCTCACTCACAGTGAAGGATGACTAGTACTTAATGTAGTTGTCCGTGACCATTTTATCATAGCCCGGTGTCCAGATGTGTCTTCTTGTCTCTGGGATGTTTTTGTTGCCCTCGTGACTCGCAACTTTCGTGATCTATAGGAAAGGGGGCAATGGAGCTTTGAAGACTTACAGGAAACATTCGATGATATGTTTCAGAGGGAAATCAAGACGTCCATATTCGGCTCACAGATAGTGGATCCTACTACATCTTCATCTTCTTGCGTGGGTTACTGCGAAAGTTCTACTTCCAGCAAGCAACGCGATTTCACAGCAATGAACAGCAGCAAGAAAGAGGGTGGCCGTGGCTCGGACTCACACCTTCAAAATTTTTATCCAGAGGTGAGCACTTCTCTCTCTCTCTCTCTGTCTCTCTCTAAGTTTTGTTTTAGCTTAATGTAGAATGTATTACTTACAATCAAGTGTGAAGGACAACTTAAGTACGACAGATTAAGTTTGCTTAGGTGATTAGAATCTCCATGGGATGGAAATAGGTCATTCAGATGAATTTCCCTCTTCTGCGTTTGCTGGATCCATTTAGAAATTTATGCTGCTCAATCATGTTTAAGGTGTGTTTATTATGATGGAACGCCTATCGATAGGCATTAGCCTTTCACCATAAGCCAGCATATTAGCCAACGCCAATTAGGTAATTATCATTATTTCGTGCCTCTCTCTACTTAAAAAGGTTTTCGCATGTCGTTTTGAGCTCGTAATGGTGAAGAGTTACGCAAGCTGATTCCTCAATGCCATCAAGACAGATGAAGAAGCCACGAGACGAAGGGAAAGGAAAGGAGATAAGAGAAGAGAGACTCGACGCTCGGAAGCGTGGGAGGAAACGGAAGGTTTCGTCTGGTGTCCAATTAGTTCCCTAGCCGATAAGCCCGGGTGCCTATTTTTTTTTTTCATCTGATGTCTGATTAGCTCCCTAGCCCTTGTTTGTAACGTCGAATCACAACCTAGGGTCTCCGACTGGAGTAATCAACCGCGGATTGTTTACCCGCAACACTTAATTAGTTACCACGGTAACGTGTGATCGGGTTTACGCAGAACAGGGGAATTCGAATGCGGTGAGACGGACATCAAAGTTGTACCTAACTTTTGAAAAGTTGGTTCATCGAGTCGGGGCACGAGATTAGTCGTCCCTGCTTAAGAAAGTGGGAGCAGAGAGAGAGAGAGAATTAATAATAGCTTCCAATCGCCATCGTGCCTTGGCAACATCGAAGCATACATTATTAACGTTAATAATGCATCTCCCGTCGGGCAATGTTTTTTAACTCTCGGCTGAGAGCCTTTTTGTCCGAAGAAGCAAGAGCAAAGAAAAGTCTGCGTGGGGACACGAGAGGCGATAGAGATAACCCCTCCCACAACCAAGGATCAAAGCTGATCATCCACTGCTCTTTTTGATATCTTCGGTTCGTGAGCTTCATAGTTACCCTCTCTCAAAGTGTCTTTTTCTCTTGCATAAAAGAAGGGAAAGAAACGAAAATTAAAGTGTTTTTAGGTGGATCCCGCCAGGATGTCTCCCTATAGTTGAAGTGGGATCTAGGAGAAGAAAATGACATTTAAAGTGGTGTAACTTTCGTATGCCACTTATTTTAGTGTCAAAATTTCTTGTCGGATCACATCACTGCTATTTTTGTAAAAGAAAAAAAGAGATTTCTTATTCAGGGATGATTGAGGATATAGCCCTCCAAGCTATTGGTTACTTCTAAATGCCTCCCAATTTTGCATGTTCTTCGCAACTTTTTTATTTAATGGATGGATCATTGTTGAAAGTCATTTGCAAAAAGACTGGCAATTATAAATATTCTCATTCCTCCATTCTCTAGGAAATTTCAAATAAGGATATGAAGTGCTTTCATTTTCTCAAATAAGAATTTAGAGTGGATTTTGTTTTAAATAAGAACTTGAAGTGCATTTATTGTTTTAAAGAAGAGCTTGACCAAGGGCATTTTCGTCATTTAGGGCGCGCATGACAAAATTTTTATTCTAGAAGTCAATTTCTAAAAAGAAATTAATTTTTTTTTATTTCTGTTCTAGAAATCATTTTCTGAACAGAGAAACGCGTTTGATAACGACACAAAATTTCTATTTTTGGAATAGAAATTCGTTTGATAACAATATAAAATTTCTATTTTATGACAGCGCCGAATGGCGATAGACAGCGGAGATTGGCGAGTGGTGGCGACCGATGGTGGGTGGCGGATAGCGACCAGTGGTGATCAACATGTGGCGGGCGGGCGGCGGATGGCTAACAACGACTGTTGGAGGGCGATGGCGGCGGGTAGGTAGGCGAGCGGCGACGGCGAGGAGTCAGGAGAGAGAGGAGAGTGAGTCATGAAGAGAGAAAGAGAAAAGAGAAAATTTCTGAAACAAAATTTGTTCCAGAAATAGAAAAATGAAATTGCGTTACCAACGGATTTCCGTTCCAAATTTATTCCAGAATGATTTTTGAAACAGAAATTGTGAAATACAAATGTTGTTATGCGTAGCCTTACTCTCCTTTTTCCTTTTTTTCCCATTTCTTTTTTCTTTTCTTTGTTGTGGCCGGCAAGGGTCCGGTGACCCTACCGACCACTAGGTCATGGCCCTTGCCCACTGCCGGCAAGGTCGCCAAACCCTTGCTGGCCACAACAAAGAAAAAAAAAAGGGAAAAAACGGGAAAAAAAGAGAGTAAATCACGAAAATGCCCTTGGTAAGGCCTTTTTTTGAAATAAAAGCACTTCACGCTATTGTTTGAAATAATGTTCACTTCATGTCCTTATTTGAAATTTTCTCCCATTCTTTTTATTGTAGGGCTGAGTTTGAGACAAAAGACAATATCTAAATTGTTCCCATCCTTATCTGATTAATTCTTATCGGGCAATCTAGTAACGACGGGATCGCACTATTTTTCATAAGATCACAAATTCGAGCCATGTTGAAGTGAATCTCTAGTCGGTTTGTGCCTTGGGCATTTTGTTACCTCCTATGAAGAGACTTCCTAGCTTATAGCAGGTCAGTCAGACTGTAGTGATGAGCTCATACATCTATGGATGAATTGAATAGTTGTGATTTAAATCGACTGTTCCGTGATAGACGTTGAGATTTTTTTTTTCATAACGCTTACAAAGAGTAGTTATGCCTGTTAGGTTTTGGCGTACAATCACAATGAAAAATAGAGAAAGTCAAGAGAGAGAAAAAAATTAAGATGCAAGATTTTATCTTGGTTCATGCTTAAATTAGGATTACATCTAACAGGGGATTCTACTATAATTAGCATATCACATCTCTTAAATACATCGCTCAATTATAAGAGAAACATAATATATATAAGCAGTAGTTATTTATGGATTCAAACTCAAATTACCAATAAAATATTGGCTTAAATCATAAAAGTCATTTGGTGGCTTGGGGGCGCTACCCCCGCAACTCCGGCCGAGACGGCCCCTTCAAACTCCCGCTCACTTACTTGAGAGCAGGATCCCGATGCTTCATTGTCGATGGGGAGTACTATGAACCACACATCAACAATGTCGTTTACACCTTACCACTATTTTACCTGCGAAGATAGTTTCTGAAAATTTTTCTTTCCGGGTAAGTCCGAGTATATGTACAATTTCTCTCAGAGACACTAGAAGATTTTCAAGGTTTTTCTAACCAGTCTCGATCTAGCTGGCCAACTAGTCCCATCACATGTACGTCCTCCAATAAAACACGAGGCGATAGATCAATCATCAAAGCTCGCAAAAGAAGCAAGAAAGATAATGATGATGGACCAACCTATCCTTGACTTTTTCGACGTTGAATAGAGATATCATATGAGCCACCAACACTAATGATGAAGTGCGTTCACTGATTAAAAAATAAAACAAGAACCGGATTTATTTAAATCGAATCTTACTCTTATCAAGATAACCGTTCCCAACTATACGGGGGTTTATCCACTACATGAAATTAGGAATCGGGCAACTAATTAGACAACAACGTAGGATTACGACATTTATAAAGTCAATCGACGCCCTAGAATACTTTCGATGGATCTGACTCATTATACCCAATAATCCTCTTGCTTTTCTACGTGAGAATTGCCGCATGATGCGATGAATGACGATTTCTTACTCATAAGGTTGAAAGTTTCGAAACGGAAATTACAAAAACTCGTTCAGACTGATAGATTGATCGCATAACGTGTTTTCCCCCTTTCTCCAGTCAAATGATAATGATCGATCACACATGACATTTTTCACGCGTGAACTTTTATATCTAATCCCGGCGTCTCTATTGGATTATGAATTACGCAGAGAAAAGAAAGTAAAAGGAAGGAGGAGGAGGATGAACGCTGTAATTTACTCCGAGGTGGGTCCGAGTCAGCTCGTGTTATCTTTGATCCCCCACGAGAGGAACCCGAAGGGTGAGGTGGATATCCAAATCGATCTTATCAACTGGCTGACGTGTAACTGAATATTCAAAAGGGGAGGGAGGGGGCCCCATCACGTGTGTGTGTGGAGAATAACCTAGTGGACCAAGTCAACGCCGCACCTTGTTACCCGGCTCGGCTTCGTCGTCTTCCTCTCGGCTTCCGCCGTGGACTCTTTAATGGAGGTAGATAAGATCCTTGGATCACGGCCGCTTTGTGCTCCCTCCCATCGATTCTCTACGGTGGAAACTGGTGAAGCCATATCCACCGACGGATAGAACAAATCCTCCGAAAATAGATAACGATCGATCTATTTCGTTCCCGATATCAATAAATTTTTCCTCCATTTTTGGCCGCTCTCTAAAAATTTGATGGCTTATGATCGAGCCATGTAAGCCGGAGCCGTCAATCCACGCCGAGCCATCAATGTTAATCTCTCTCTCTCTCCCCCCACATGGCTGGTCGTGTCTATAAGAACCCTACGCCACCAGTTCGGCAAAGAGATTTTCTCTTCTCATCGGCGCACAGAAGTCGTCCTTTTATCTTCTCTCTTTTGTTTTTTTCAGAGTTTTTCGCCCCCCAATCTCTTCGTAACAGTCGTATCAGGTCTCCCCCCCGGAAAAAAAGGAAGAAAAACATCCATTAACGCACCATTTAAGCTAAAAATCCAAGGCCTCCTTCGGTTGTTACGCACAGAGATCGCTACGTATACTCAGGATCGATCCAAAACTATCATAACGAGCCAACGAAAGATGGGTTTTCTTCACAAGCTCTGGGACGAAACGCTGGCCGGCCCTGCCCCCGACTCCGGCCTCGGCGAGCTCCGCAAGCACGACTACCCCGCTGCTCGCCCCCCTCCTCCTGCCGCGGCGCTTCCCCATCCCGAGTTACCGGCGGTCACCCGCAGCATCACCATCGTCAGGACCGCCCCGGCTCTCCGGTCCATCTCCGTCGATCCTGGGTCGGGCCCGAGCACCCCCGGCACTCCTTCGACGCGTACGTTCCACTGGAAAGCCTAATACATGTCTGTCTGTACACACGTCACGTGTTCATTGTTTTGGTGAACGTTGAGTTGGTATTGATTTGCATGCAGCTGGTACACCGGATGGGAAACTCAAGAGATTCACGAAGAGAAAACCGCCGACCGAGGGATCGGACGGCGCTCAAGCTAGAGGTCGGACTGATTATGATTGGTAAAGACAAATCTCTACATCTCTCTCTTGTTGGGTAATGTGTCATTTCACTTTGGTGCGACATCATCTTTATGTGAACATCACACGACATTCAACCATGTTAGTGTAGGCGATAGATCAAAGCAGCTACCTTTCTCTCGCCATCTGCAAAGATCTTTCATCAAGTTTCGTGTTTAGGTCAGGACAGAGAGGAAATAACTCTTTCTCTTGATGCACCTCACCTCGGAACATGGACATCTGTTCCAACAATTAATCAACTTTCGAATCACTATCTGAGAGTTCATTCGACTGATCTTCTCTAGGGTTTTTTGTTTCGCAGGCTCGTGATTAGTGCTTTGGATCGTTAGACGGAGAAACTGACGATACATTTTGCTGGATCGGCGATTTTACCTCTCCCTGTACATAGAGGAATCGATCTTTTTTCCCTATAAGATATCATCAGCCCGTAAATATGTATGTATATATAGTTATGGTAATAAATAAGATTGTTCATAAGAAGAATGGTCAGGTCACAGTGAAGGGGCCAAGTCCTTCATGGAGTTTCCAAGAGAGAGAGAAGAAGAAGAAGAAGAACTAGGAGGCTTTGAACCCCATAGAACTCAGCCTCAGCATAACCTTCCAGAGTTTTGGGAGCTTTCGGCATTTTTCTCCAAACGCATTTTTCTTCTCCTTGTGTTCATGTACATAATGATATTTGTCGTGCTTTTTATTTTTGGTTTTTTGATCTTTTTGTAAATATGTAATTTATGTGTATAATGGGAAGCTCCTCTTTCATTGAAACTCAGATTGTATCCACCGTATTAGGATATTGTGTATTCGATTCAATCAATGTAGATCCATTCGGAGAAGAAAATGACGAAATTTTGATAACGACTCGAACCGCATAAAAAACATCCCCGCGAAGATTGGTGAAATAAAGAGATAATCAATCCCCAAAAGAGACCTTGTCCATGGAAATCGACGCTTTATTGGCTTAAGCTGAGCCTGCCTTCACTTTCTCTATCAAATCAGCTGCATCCTGGACAGTAGCAATGTTCTCTGCTCCCCCTTCGCCTATCGAAACTCCGAACGTCTCTTCCAAAGCCATCATGATCTCCACCTGTTTCCATGTACCCGCCGAATTGCCAATATCATGAAAAGAGTCGATATATGAACTACACCGCGCACCAAATGGTTGGAATCCATGCAGAAACGATCTGTACAAATGATTACAAGATGATGCATACCGTGTCGAGAGAATCGGCACCCAAATCGGTGAACTTGGTCCCGGGAGCGACCGTGCTTTCATCCACAGAGAGCTGCTTGGCGATGATGTCTTGGACCGTTTTCAGAGTCTCCGGTGTAGCCTAAACATACACGAGAATGTCAAAGCAACAAGTGAGCTGGAAATAATCTGTTCCTCGCTAGGTCAACGAATCACTTCACAAGAGCTACTGAAGAAAGCAAATTACGACGGAGCATGATATCTGATTCTTGGAGCGACTCGGAATCGGGGCGAACACCCTTCCCGCCTTCGCGATCGCAATCTTCGGGGCGAATCTAGTTTTTCCGCTCTGCAAAAGGAAGGAAAAAGGAAAAATGGTAACCAACCAAAATAAAAAATGAAGGAAGACAAACGAAGAGGGTGATGTGATCGACTCATACAATGGCTGTCAGGCTTCCAAATTGACGAGCACCGCCTCTTGCCCCAGGAACAAATTGGAGAGTCGGCAACTGGGGAGTTGACAGAGAAGCAGAAGCCATCGCGCCTCGCTACTTTCGCTCTTGCTATTGGTGATCAGCACACAGTGTTTCTCTTGATGAAGAGCTCAAGATGTTGATCTGGGTTCGCGCTTATATACAGAGGCTTTCTGCTCGTGAATCTCTCCGCTCCGAGGAAGAAGAAGGGATATCGCATGTGATGATGACAAAGATGAGAGGACATCGTTCCGGGTTGGCCATCGATTGGGCGGACCATACCATGATCGTTGTCTCCATGTGCTTGTAATGCGTACGTTGTGAGTTGGCCGAATGGAATGTTTCAAAGCCTGGAAACACAGACCAATCTCCAACTTCAACCAAAAAAAAAAAAGAGAGAGGGGTTAAAAGTATTTTATAAACTTAATTGATTTACTCTTGAAGAGATAATGAGAACCATATTAGGTTACATTTAAAAGAATATGGAGCCCATTTCTTTTATGAGATAGGATTGATTGGATTGTTCGGCTGGATGAAAAATGAGCGGTGGAGACAAACTTTAGTGATTTGATTCGACATATGAAAATTAAATCGCGACGAAGGGCTATGTATGAGTAGTTTATCTCGATGACGATGTAGTGCATTTCTAACTTAGAAAGCGGCTATTCCTACGAAAATAAAAATAAAGGCAGTGCTTTTTGTTAGGGCAAATTACCAAAAACATGTTAGAAAACTAGTATCTTTCAATCACATGAATATAAGATCTAATTGATAAATATAGCGTACCCAAATCCAAAGAAGCCATTATTGATCAGATAAGAGAGAAGATGTCTTCTTATGGGTATGAATTTTCACCACTCTCCTCTATAATAATTGTGATGAAAGTGTATTTTTCTCTCAATAATTTTGTGGAAAAAGGCGGAAGCGTAATAATGGATGCTAGATTCTCCACCAAAGAGAGATCTTTTATAGATGGAGAAAGGACCAACTCTAGAGCTGCCAAATTTCAATTCTCCATCAAGATTTAAGATATGAGTTCTACAAATCCAATTGAATATCACAAATAGATGACCCATAATATATTTAATTAAAATTGGGCTCATGTCAAATATCAAATAATAGGCCTGATAGGGAACATGATTGGATTGGACCTCATGAAGTCCAAAAAAATAGTTATAAGCTTATTGTACAGATGTCAATTCCGTCTTACACATTTCAATTTGACCTATTTAATTCTAAACCTTTTGACAATTTGCTAATATAATCTTTTCGACCAAAATTTGGTTGGAAATGAAGGACGTGGACGCTAGTCATCCTACGTGGCACGATACTGCTAACGTGAACAATTTTCGTGATTTTCTAAAAGTTTTTCCCTTTTTTTCATATATTTTTTTTCATTGTGGCTGGCGCTCATTAGCCATCGCTAAGGCTTAAGCAACCCTTGTGTGGCCACAGTAGAAAAAAAGAAAAAAAATAGACAAAGGAAAGAAAAAAAAGTATGCAAGGAATTCAGATTTTTTTCTTTAAAAATAAAATTGTCCATGCCAATAATTTCTTGCTAAAATTGATCGAAAGGACTTTATTGGCAGATTGTCAAAATGTTTAGGACTAAACTGACCAAATTAAAGGATTCATGACTGAATTGTCATCCGCACAATAAATTTATGACTTTTTTGGTAATTTTTTTTCGTCGGCAAGTGTGCAATTCAATTAAGGGATGGATAATTGGGAAGCTTCATCTATGATGATACCACTTACAGTCACGCAATAACAGTAAAATTTGGTACAAGGCCCTGTTTTTTCCATTTTGTGGAGGGTATTCCATGGTTGGTTTATCTCAAATCGGATCGAGCCTCTCCACACATTGGATGACGGCAGAAGCAGATGCGCTTTGTTTCAGGCACGGTAGTACTAAAGTGGGTGTACTTGCCATTGTTTTTAACTGTGGAACTCCAAGGTGCCCTAGTAGAGGCCAGATCTCAATGCATTTGCATGACCCAATTCTTGGCACATTCGCGTAACCCCTGGACTTTTTGCTGAATGTGTGCTGAATTGCTCTTAATCGATCCGTGCTTAGTAAATTTGGGACGTGTGGTTACACACGTCTCTCGCGCGATTCCTTGGCATCCCCCGCGAGATCAGACACATAGGCGAGACTTAGCCTTGTGTAGTCCAGGTGAGATTGGGGGAGCCGAGTTTTGTATAGCGACGCTCTCCTCGTCGGCTCCGGAGGATCTTCACGAGAGATTGGATCGCCTCCGTAGGCCACTAGGAGCGCCACAGGCATGTGCTCTCTCGGAAACCGGATAGGAATTAGATTGGGCTCCGATCGGTTCGGTTCGGCCCTTTCGGTCGGGGCAGTGGTTCGGTTTCTCGCCGGTTCCGACCGGTTCAAAGTATTGCTAATGAACATAATCTATAACAAATCAAGTTAGATTCCGCAGCATCGCATCAAATTGAGTGTCTTTGAGCATCTTGGGCTTCGCTGCCTGGGCTGCTCTCTCTCTCTCTCGCTCTCACTGATCACTGCCTGCTCTCTCTCTCTCTCTTTCCTTTCTGCTTTATTCTCTCTCTCTCTCTCTCTCTCTCTCTTCCTCTTGCCTCGCATCTCTCTATCTTCATCTCTCTCTCTCTTCTCATGGACCCTCGACGAAACCCTCGCTCCGTCAGCGACCCGAAGGTTCGCCAGGTCGGGTTCTTCGCCCCTCCGCCCGACCGCTCCCAATCGGGCCCTCCCGACCCGATCTCCCCCGCCCCGCCCTCCGCCTCCGTCTCCCCCTCCGGCACCTCCCTCTCCCCGGTCATGATCCCCCCTCCCCGCCACCACTCCGACAACCTCAGTCACCTCTCCCGCCCCGTTCCCGTCCCCTTCCCCGCCGCCGTCCCCTCCAGCTACACCGCCGCACCGGACTTCTCGTCCGCCGCGGCCTCCTCGTACTCTGGGAAGCCCGCGGCTGCGGCAGGGGGCGACGGCGAGCTCGGCGACGACGTGGCTGTGTCGCCGGGCCGGGTCGGGAAGGGGAGGGTGATGGCGAGCAGTGTGCCGGCGAGCGGGTTGACCACCGTGTCCGTCGTCACGATGCCTCCTGGTATTACTGGTACGTAAGTTGCTTGTCGCGAATTTGTGCTGTTTGGGTGTAGATTTAATTGGGTGCTTCGATTGAGGTCGTGAATGTAAAAGATGGAATGTGGCAAGCAGCTTTTCCATTTCTTTTTCAGCTTAAGAGGTTGAATTCTTTTGGGGTTGAGCAAAATTGCTGGGCAGTGAGAAGAATGTGCGGTTCAAAGTTACGATTTTGCTTGGTTTTGTATGAGCGAGTATAGGTCTTACTTGCTTGGTTCCATTGTAGAGTCAGAAATGACAGGCAATTTCTAAATGTCTTCTTTTTGCGAGTGATGTACTTTGGCCAGGTGAACATCTTTAAGAAATTTGAATGAACTAAGTAGTCATTTGGGAGGATTTAGCAATTATCATTCTTGACGAATGGTCTTCAGGATTTTGACGTTATCAAGGTTTATTTGAAGTGCATTTGGAAAATTCTATATATGAAAGAAGAGTGGCTTGGAGAATGTAATGATATTGGCATACTGCAGTATTCATCCTTTAGTGGCCTTTCTCATGAAAGTTAAGATTACAATCAAATGAAATTTTTGCTGCTTTCTGGGAAGTACTTCCACAACATGCTTTAACAAATGTCAAAGGGGAAAAAATTGATTGCAGAGAAAGTTGGGGGAGCCTCGGTGGAAGTGCAGAATGAGCGGCCTGCTAATTCAAAGCCCCAAAAGGAGAAAATGACGAAGGCTGAAAGGCGTGCGCTCCAGGAGGCTCAGCGAGCTGCAAAAGCTGCTGCTAAAGGTGCATGTTTTTCTCTTGTTGCTTGGTATGATAAATCCTGCACCTGGTGAAAGATTTCCTTAAGCTGCTTGATTTTGCATTTCCTCCATCAGGTTCTTAATCTACTTTAGGTTTTGGCTTTTTAGTATTTTGCTGTAATCTTTGTCTGCCAAAGGTATGCCCAATCGATGATATTTCCCTTCGTCTTGGAATTACAGATTTTGTTGATGGTGTTTTCTTACTTTGACTTTATGGTATATATCGCATCATCAACTAGGCGTTTGGTTTCATGTTCATGTGCTGCACTTCAGTAGAACCATCAGTATGTGCCTGCATGCACATGTCTTGAACATTTTGAACTCTGTTTTTCAAGGGGAAGGAAGTAAGGCTGCTACAGCTGCTCCTGGGGCTGTATCGTCCGAAATCACAAAGCCTAATAAAGTTGTTAAGCCTCCTCAAAAGAAGAGTGATAGTGCTTCAGTTGCACCTTCTGAGAAGAAGGGTCCTGGGGGTGAACGTCCTCCAGAAAAGGAAAGAAAGAAAGATGTCCCGCATCCACGCATGCAATACGATGATGAAAGCCGAGTGGAGAAGGCTAAAAGGAAGGCAGTTGTAAAACAAACAGAGGCTCGAAACCGGGTTGAATTATTCAGGCATTTGCCCCAATATGAACATGGAAGTCAGCTTCCTGATCTTGAGTCAAAGTTTTTCCAACTTGATCTGATGCATCCAGCTGTATACAAGGTGCTAATTTTTAATTTTCAAAGTGCGCTTTTATACATGCAAACTTGCCTGAAGAATTACCGTTTGGCATTCAGTGTGAATATCGCTTTTGTCCCTAAATTCTGGTAGCTATGCTGTGTATTCCAATTTCAAAACTCTATGGTACGTGACCTGGTATATAGTGAGTGGTAATCGGACAAGGCATGTTAAAGAGGGTTTATTCACAATCATTACTTTTAGTTACTGACTTCTTCCTAACTATATGTGGGCATGCTTCCTTTGGTATATCATAGAGAAATAGGGTCAACAGTCTAGTGTCAACATGTTAATACACCGGGTCAACTAAATTACTTAATTCTACTAGTATCACTTGAATTATTCTTGCGTCTTGGCTCAAGTTGGTCGTTTGACCTGGTTAGATGAGGAGGAATACTGGCTGTGACTTTTGAGAATTCAATTTAAGTTGAGAAGGGTATGGAAGGTAGCTCCTGCAGCAAAGCTGATCCTAGGTATCGTGTGGATTGATTGACTGATGACATTATTTACTTTTAATTTGTAGAGTTCTCTTATTGGATTCAGTCACTACTTGGAATTTGTTAGGACGGTCATCTAGTTACATTTTTTACGAAAACAGATGTGCGACCTTTTGGTTAAGATAACATGATTAGGTTGGCCAAAAAATGCTCAATACAGTTTGATTCTTGTAATAGATGAAGTATTTTCTTTTCTCCTGTCAATCATTGCCATCTCTATCTGCAGGTTGGTTTACAGTATTTATATGGAGATGTATGTGGGGGTAATGCTCGTTGTATTGCCATGCTTAAAGCATTTCAAGAGGTGATTAAAGAATACTCAACCCCGCCGGAGAAGACTTTAAGCAGAGACTTAACTGCAAAAATCGGTACCTATGTCTCATTTTTCACTGAATGTCGGCCACTTTCAGTTAGCATGGGTAATGCCATTAGATTTTTGAAAAGCCGAATTGCGAAGCTACCTTTGACTATGTCAGAGTCGGAGGCAAAAGCAACTCTGCAGTCAGATATCGATCATTTTATAAATGAGAAGATTATACTTGCAGACAAGGTCATTGTTAGCCATGCCGTTAAAAATATCCGGGATGGTGATGTGCTTCTTACATATGGATCACCCTCTGCAGTTGAAATGATACTATTACATGCCCATGAGCTGGGCAAACAGTTCCGTGTTGTGGTGGTGGACTCTCGTCCAAAGCTGGAAGGACAACTTTTACTGCGTAGGTTGGTAGGAAAGGGTATTAATTGTACATACACAAACATAAATGCTGTTTCTTACATCATGCATGAAGTTACTCGAGTATTTTTGGGCGCATCAGCAGTATTATCAAATGGAACTGTATATTCACGTGTTGGGACTGCATGTGTTGCCATGGTTGCTCATGCTTTCCGGGTACCGGTCTTGGTATGCTGCGAGGCATACAAGTTTCACGAGAGGGTACAGCTTGATTCAATATGCTCTAATGAGCTCGGTGCGTGTTACTACTTTCTTTGGTTGTAGACAAGATTCGATATATCTAGATAGCTCCTCGTTTGCTTTCTGTCTCAGCACTCTGCGACATTTATTGCAGGTGATCCAGATGTCATTTCAAAAGTTCCAGGTAGAGATGAAAGCAACGGTTTGGATGGTTTGCCCAATAGTGACAATCTTCAGCTTCTTAATTTGATGTAAGCTTCCTTTTCTGATGAACCTGATGTAGGCAATATGATTAATTTGGTCAGTCACCTCAATCATCGCATCCTCTCTCTAACATGCGATTCTTGGGGATTTTGAATGGCAGATATGATGCAACTCCTTCAGATTATGTCTCTATGATAATAACTGATTATGGCATGGTAAGTTAGACTGTTCTTGGGGCTGTCGTGAACTGTGGAATGCTTCTACCTCTTTGTGCTCTTGAGTGTCATTTACTCAATGAATAAAATTGCCAGTGCAAAAGTATATGGTTACTGGAGCCTCAATTCTTGATGTTAGTTAGTCTATATAGGTATCTAATGGGACCATGGAGAGAAGCATCGCCAGAATATATATATTTTTTGATATCCTATGGAAATTGCAGTGTAATGGTTTGTGTTTTTGTGCTTCATTTAGGTTCCCCCAACAAGTGTGCCGGTCATTGTAAGAGAATATCGAAGGGAGCATATCTATGGATATAACTAGCCATTGAATGGATCCTGGAGACAACTCAAAATTTTGTCCTCACTGCATTTGACTTTAACACAGCTGATGCAGTCAGAAGAATAAATCTCATTTTTGTATTACCGATTCACGTGCTCATTTTTATGTTGCCCAATGATTTTGTGCCTCATTTTGCTGTGGAGATGTGTTTTTCTAGTTTTACCTGACTCTGTGAGAGTGCGATTCTCCGCCTCTCCGGGCAGATTTAGTGATGCAAACACTTGCTTGTTGTAACGTAGCCATGCCCCCTGGGCGTCACATTTATGATGTTTAGCTAGATTGGATTTTGAATCCCTTCCCCGTTGGTGAAGGTGAACCTGTTCTTCTGTCGAAGGGGATGAGAACAATCACAAGTGGTCACTTGGACATATCTTTGCTACGCCATTCATTATCTTCTGTTCATGCTACTGTTATTGTTGCACACCAATACACGATCATAGTTCTGCACCATAGACTAGAGCAAAATCACGAGTTACATTTGCTTAGATTATATACTCTGGCAAAGCCCAGGCCGTTTCGAAAATCAAATGAGATGAATCCTCTTGTTGGAAAAGAAGAATAAGCCAATACAGAACTGGTCCATTTTTGGGCCTTCTCTCTCTCTCTCTCTCTCATTCTTCTTGAGAAACCCTCAACGCCATAGGTTACTGTATTCGCTTCATTGCATTTGCTCCTAATCGCCAAGGGGTTAGGTGAACTTTCATCATTGACGTAGCACTTCAGGTAACGAAAGATATTCAGACCCTTCTGCTTTACCTGGTTCCTTTGACATGGTATTATGCCCTGGCAAGGGAACCGTTGAATTGGTTCAAGAAAAAGGAATTTACATGCAACATTGCGGCATGCTTCTGTCCACGGAAGCAGGATCGATCCTGGTTCTCCGGAAAGCAAAAATGGTTTTCCAATGCAAGGAGGTGCAAAGATGTTAAGGAACCAGACTTTAGGCTTATTGTTGTTATTATTATAGGTATCAATACTTAGGCTTGATAAAACCGAGTCAAATTCATTCTCTTCAAGACAAGAACGGAAATACCACTCCCCCTCCCAAATGAAAATGAAAACAAACCACTGGGCCGGGTACCCGGTGACCACATTGTAAGATTTCGGTGGCCCAGCGGTCTTTATAGTCATCTCTCTCGTGAAGGTATATGATCAGTGATAGAGTTCGCAGTCCAAAGGCCAAGTTCAGCTGTCTGTTGAGAGCGGAGATTATAAGCTGTCCTAAGCAAAGATGCTGTGGCTCTTTGCCACAGAGAAAGAGACCAATTAGGGGTTCAAGAGTGTATGCTGTCCTCGTCCTCGTCAGTCCCAGCACAGGTCCACTCATCACGTGACGACAGTTTCGAAATTCTCATTCTCTTCAAAAGTTTAAGTCCCAGATCCAGTTTTCACGTGATGATTCGACCGGATGGAGCAAATATGCCGATGAGGTGGAAGTCTTGGAGTACCCAATCATCCAACAGATGATAATATTACCAAAGCATTCTGAAGCATGATATGCACTGTAGGTAAGCTGTGAAACCGCGTTAACACAGCATGGGCATGCAAAAAAATTTAGCTTGGAGATGCTAGCTATGGATGAGTTGTCAGAGAAGTGTGTAACCAGTAAGGGTTCATCGACTCTGAGACCATAGAACTAAATTACATACGGCATCAGCTCCATTGTATTTGCCACCTCTCATCATCACAAATATCATGCCGTGCTTGGAATGAACATCCAGGTTCTTATCCATGGACTAGAGCAGCAGCAACATAAACTTGTCAACAATTAAAGGGATACAAGTAACTCAACCATTCAGTGCTATCACAATGTTATATCTGCATGATAAAAACAAAATGCTGAGAAAAATATCTCGGATGCTGTGATATTTCATCAATATCCTGTGTAGATTCAACAGTACAGCCTACAATTAATAGACGACTGCAAGACAGAACTTCTAAAGATTGTGCATACTCAACTGAACCTCAGCAGAATCACCCTTGGAATTGGCGGGGGAAACGACAGCGAGGGTCACTAAACCACCCAATACGACCACCAATATGCCCAACGAGTTAACTAGCAATGCCTCTGATGAATAACGCGATATGATGTGATTCGTCTGGAGGAATGTGGCTTTCTCCAGAAAACCGGTGGCACAAGTAGCAACAGCGAGGGCATAGATATAAACCCCGAAGAAGACGTGCCATGGGAGTAACTTAGTTCTGCTATTCCTTGAGCCTCCTGGGTACCAGAAGGTCGCGAAACCAGTAGCCCACTGAACAAAGTAAGTAAACATCAAAAGGTGCATCGGCAAAGAAGCTAAGCTCCAAATTATGGGTTTAAAGCAACGACAGAGAAAACAGAGGCAAGCGGAGGACCTGAATGCTAAAGAGGCAAAGGCAGGCCAGACCCAACCAAGAATGCAGGCTGTAGAAATTGTCAATACCCTTATCAACATGGAATTTCCACGCAGCCCAGAGTCCGACAATGCTTAGACATAAGGCCAAAAATTGAAGAGTAAGATGAACTAGTTTTCTGAAGCTCTTCGTCCCCGGGAATGTCTTGTATGCTAGGATGGCTGCAGCGAGAAACATCCAATGCACTAGCCATTATTCATCCAAAAAGATCATTTTTCCCCAAATGGTAATAAAATTAAAAAGCCCACGAATATATTGCCTAAATTATCAAATAAACATGGAGAAAATGGGAAGTTTGTCATGATGCCGGGGAATTTGCCACAACTAAACCTACGTGTAATGCCAGTACACAGAGAAAGCAAGTGTACCCACCTTCACCATTGAGGAGTATGAGTCCGATCACCATCAGAACAGGGTGGACCTAGGAAAAGCAGCAGCACGGATTAGAAGGCGCAAAACAACAAACACCAAAGCTGCACGAGGGGCACTATCACCAATCATCTTAAAAAGAGAAAAAATAAAATAAAATGGGAAGCATCACTGAACATTTACGGGTCTCTTCATTTCAGGGCAAGTCGCAAGATATCGATCACATTAATCACACGATCCTCGAAGCTGAGTCAAATCACGACACAGAATGTACCACCACGACAAAAACCACCATGGTTTCAGACAATGTCCATTTTTGCTCAAAAGAAGACAACGAACGTATCCCGCATTCGCTTCACAAACGAAATGCATTCAACAATTATCAAACGATCAAAGAGAGAGAGAGAGTACATTGAAGATAAGATCCTTCCTGTCGGAGACGAGAGCCAGACCACCTCGGTAACGCACTGCCCAAATGAGCAGCAGAGCCGTGACGGTGACTCCGATCACTCTGATGATGGGGATTATGGAGAACCCAGCCACAGGCGCACCCATTGTCTCATCCAAAAGCCAAAAAGCAAAGAACCCACAGAAAATGGAAGAGAAAAAGCGCGATCCTTTGAAGGAAAGTCGAGACCTTGGCTCGCAGAGCGAGAGCGACTGCAGGGGAAAATGAAAGTTGAAGGGGATCTGGATCTTGGGCCTTCACTTCAGAGGAGAAGTGGGCGAATTTTTCTTTTTTCTTTTTCTTCTTGGACTAATTAGTCAAACCATCTTCTGGGCCAAACAAAAGTCAAACCACCTTAGATGGTACGTCAGCAGAATCTCCAGATAATTACGGTCCGAATGTCACGAACGATCCGAGAATTATCTGTCGGTTTGCTTACATTGGAGTTCATTGATCACGCCCGAATGTTTTGATGGAGCTCAGTTTATGGAAAGAAATTCATATTCTATTTAACTATGTTTTGTCAGTTTGTCTTATCCGTCACGAGCCCATCTCTTATCATTTGCACGAGAAAATGAGTTTATGACGAAGTATTCCCGATCGATAAACAAATCTCAAGTTAACCCGGTTTGGTAATACTTATCAAGGTGAGCACAAGAGTATATTACAATCAAAAGGAGTATACATGACAAATCTGCCCCTTATAATTGGGACCATTACATTTTTTTAGGCATTTGATCACCGAACCCTTATGGCGTCACATAGACTTCATATATAGTGAAGTGACGTTAAGAAAGTTCTCCTTCTACATAACAACCACGCTTCTTGGCCTTCATGACAAGCTGCTTGAGCATGCCCTCGCCGATTCCGAGCGAACGAAGCTGGTCATTGCTCCTCCCTGGGATGTAACTTCCGGGATCTCGCAGGGCATCCCTTAGCTCCTCTCTCGTTATGAAAAGATTCCCGCCGTTGCCGGTGTCGCGCCTCTGCTTACGATCGATAATTGAGCACACCAACTCATCAAGAATCACGTCAATCGTGATTGTGATATCGATCCGCGCGACGCAGCCCCCCATTTTTCCTCGAAGGAGAAAGCCGTAAAACCCTTCCTTTTGAGACTTGATTCAAATGCACGAGCTTACAAGCTACGAAACCTTGCATATGTATATTTTTATATATGTTTTAAATACACTAACATGTGGGTCAGTTCAATCTTTAATTTTATTCCTATTCGCATGAGAACGGGGTTCTCTTTTTGTTCTGGAAGGAACAAATTCAGATGCCTTATCAATAGCATCAATGGAAATTCCCTGATTTTCTCTTTCCTCATGTGCAGCCAACGTGAGTCTCATTAGATCAGATGATCTAGATTCGACCAAGTACATGTAACACACTCATTAAATAATTTCTACCAAACCTAGTTGAATGAACAAAGAGCTAATTGATAATGTTGAAAGAAGGAATGTAGGATTTACTACCCAATAGGGTCAACTTAAGGCTAGAAGTTTGGCGTGAAGTATTAACGAACCCAATAAATTTCTTCCGTATAATGGCTCCCGTTAATAAGTTGGTTTTAGAGCACTTGTAGTAAACTACAAAAAAGATTTTTATCAAAAAGTGCCCACTAGGCATTTGTTAAGTAACTAAATAAGTACAGTTTACGATTTTTAATGCGATGTTTTTTTTTTTTTCGTATTATGCGTGAGTAAGTGTTTTGAAGATTAATAACATCCTACTTAAGAAAATAATTGATTAATTTTCAAAGTATAGATTGCAATTAGGACGAGTAGCCAATGCACTGAAAATGTAACGCTTCTTTTTATATTGGTAGTTAATAGGTGCTCATGATTAAGGCTGCGTTTGGTTTGGCTTTGAAAATAGGCTTTAGAAAAATGCAAAGGCCTTTAGCTTAAAGCCCTTTGGAGAAATGCAAATTGTGCTTGATGGCCAGTGAGGTTGTCCTCGTCGACCGTCCCCTCTGGCCGGTCGCCAAGCTCTGGTGACTGGCTAGAGGAAGAAGAAGGAGAGAGGAGGGAAGGGGAGAGAAAAAAATAAAGAAAAAAAAGGAAAAAAAAGATAAAAAATAAATAAATTCGAAAAAATAAAATAAAATAAACTATTTTGTCGGCGGCCGCCAAAATTTACCGGATGGACTGAACTGGAACAATCGCAAAAGGTTTAGGATTGAATTGGCAAAAAAAAGTTTATGATTGAATTGGCACAATTATAATAGATTTAGGACTTTTTTGGTAATTTTTTGGGATAACAATATAAGAGGTTTCGACCGGTTGTCGGGGACTCTATCGCCTAAATGAAGCTGTGCGAAGGCGATTTAATTGTGCTACAGTATCGGCCTCACGAGACTGTAGCATAGGTGTGTTCGGAAATGAAGAGAACGCACACTACTACATGGTGTTCCTCATATCATATTGAAGGTGATTTAATTATGACCACTTCACACTCTTATCTTCTGCAGTCTGTCTGTTTGAAATGTTGGCAGCGGGATTAATACAGATAGGTGCTTAATTTAGCCGGCGCTATTTTCTTCATAAGAATAGTATTGTTTTCGTTTCACAAGCCACTGGAATACTATGATTGGACATATGATGTTTGTGAAATTTTGTAAATTCACTAAACACTAGCACCGGAATTGAAGGTGTATATATAGAGAGATAATGTTTTAAGTGATCTTAGTCAATTGACGAAAGAAATGTTTTAATTCATTAGTCGTCCATTGGAAAAATACCAAAAAAGTAATAAACTTATTGCACTTGTGCCAATTCAGTCCTAAACCATTTAATTATACCAATTGAGTTTTAAACATTTTCACGTTTTGCCAATTGAGTCCATCCAGTCAATTTTAGCAGAAAATTGTTAAAGCGGACGCTAGCCATCCTCATACGATCAGCGCTAACGTGGATAGTTTTTTTTAAAATAATTTCTTCTTCTTTTTAATTTCCTTTTTTTTTTCTTCCAAGTCTGGCGAGGGTCGACCTTGTTAGGAAAAAAAAGGAAAGGAAAAACAAAAAAAAAACAAAAAAGATATAAAAAAATTCAAATTAAAAAATTGTCTAATTCTGAGCCAACAATCTGGCATGGCGCTATTAGCATCTACGTCAGTGGTTTCCGGCTAAAATTGGTCAGATGGACTTAATTGGCAAAACGTGAAAATGTTTAAGATTCAATTGGCACAATAGAGAGGTTTATAACTGAATTGGCACACGTGCACTAAGTTTATGACTTTTTTGATAAACTCCCCGTCGTCCATTAGGAGCTCTATTCGTAACTTGAAGCAATTTTTATTTTTTAGGTGTATATATAGAGGTAATAATATTTAGTGGGTTATCCGCCCATATCTTCCTCATGAGCCATGGTGTGGGGATCTTTGATCTTGGATCTGGTTTTTCCAATTGACGCAGCTTCTTATATGGGAACCAACTTGGCAAATTGAATCACAAATAGGAATCGATTCGCATCTAATCCGTGCAAGAAAGTCTTTAACTTGATTGAACATTAAGGTCATTAAAGTTGCTTAAAAAGCACGACCTTAGGAAGCATCGTACGCCATGCGCGTTTTCATCAATAATTCAAGATGCTGTTTTTACTTTACTTTACTTTTTTTTTATGTTTACTAGCTAGGGTTCAACGGTTGTCATTTTAGAAGAAAAAGGGGATGACCCCATGATGTGAATTTTGTAATTTCTGATTTCATTAAAGAGCTAGTATTCGTTAGATCTGTAAAAATAGATCATAAACTTATTCCTACCAACTTTGACCTCCCATGTCTTGTTTCCTCAATGTCTAATCTAATCGTTTCATCCATCCACGGAAGCCTCGAAGTTTGCACTTTGCAGTTTTCAGTCTTGAATTGGTTCTTTCAAGGCATGTTGCAAACGGGGTATCCGTGGGAAATCTGGCGAAAAACTTAATGTCAGTAATACTGCATTTGGGTCTCTTCAAAAGTCAATCTTGATCAAAACGGGCATCTTGTCGTGGCAGGACAATGGTTGCAGTCGTCTAAGGGATATCTATGGCTGCAATGCACTATTGCCTTTACTCGACATCCAATTCCCTACTTACTCTCTCCCTCTCTAACTTTGTAACAAGTTTTCCGTTTTGCTAAAACAATCTCTTTGATTATATGACTAATATAATTTTTCATTCAACCATTAGACGGACTTGCACTTCAAATAAGGAGCAAATTAGTCACGTGACAAGCACTTGGCCAGAATTCTGGCTGAAGTTTTGCCGGTAGTCAGTGCTTCAGGGGAGACGGCAAACTGATTTCAGGAAATTGGAAGGGACATTGTGAAAGTTGAAACTGGCAAGCGCTATTTAATCATGTCTATATGATGGCGCCATTCTCTCCATAAGAATAGTCTTGTTTGCTTTTCAAAAGCCATTGGATTACTCTTCATGGATATATTATATTGTGCAATTTTGTAAGCACTATCTCCATGATTGAGGGTGTATCTATAGAGATAATGTTTTAAGTGATCCTTGTCAATTGACGAAAGAAATGTTTTAAGTCATCAGACGGGCACTATGAGCTCTATTATAATCAAATATAGATATATATATATTATCTCCGAATGCCCACTCAATTGCCTCCCAAGTTTGTGTTTGCTTAATGTGGGCGTGAAACGACCTCGTCTCAAGAGAATTTTTATTAAGTATGATGGTTTGTACCGTGTAGTTCTATAGGCCACAAAAAAAGGAAGGAAAATTACCAAAAAAAATCATAAACCTATTGCAATTATACCAATTCAGTCCTAAACTTTTTGCAATTGTTCTAGTTTAGTCTATCTGGAAAATTTTGGCTAGCTGGCACTGACGTGGATGCCGGCCAGCTGACAACAGAATATTTTAATATTTTTTTGAATTTTTTTTGAATTTTTTTCCTCCCTCCCCTCCCTTTCTTTTTCCTCAAGTCGGTCACTAGAGCTTGGTGACCGACTAGAGGGGACAATCGGTCACCAGAGCTCGGCGACCGGCCAGAGGGGACAACCTCACCGGCTGTCAGGCGAGGCTTGCCACTGCTGCCACTAGTGAGGGCAAGGTCGAGCCTCACTATCGCTGGCGAGGCTCGACCTCGCTGGCTTGACCACGGGTGAGGCTTGCCCTAGTGGTGGTGGGGGCAAGCCTCGCCTGATGGCTGGTGAGGTTGTCCCCTGTGGCTGGTCGTCAAGCTCCGGCAACCAGCTTGAGGAAGAAGAAGGGGAGGGGAGGGAGGAAAAAAAGAAAAGAGAAAAACGAAAGGAAAAAGGAAAAAAATTCGAAAAAAAAATTAAAAAAAAATTAAAACATTCGGTCACCGGTTGGCCGACGTCCACGTTATTGCCAGCCGACCAAAATTCGCCGGATGGACTGAACTAGAACAATTACAAAATGTTTAGGATTGAACTGGAAAAAAAGATTTAAGACTGAATTGACACAATTATAATAGATTTATGACTTTTTTGTTAACCCCCCAAAAAAAAAAGGTCAAACAAGCTAAGATGGTAGCAATACATATTTCATAGTTATTGCACCATCATGTTATGGTAATTGTCGAGTTTGCATTTCATAAAACATTTTCATTAAGTCCACCGATAATGCAAGAAATAATTCACCCTCATCTTTAGAATAGTTAACATGTAGAGATAACCATTTAAAATACGATTAAAAAAATTCTATTAGTTTTCGAGCTTGTAACTTTTTCACCGCGATCTTCAAGATTCCCTTTTGTTTTATAATCCAAACTTTTCAAATTGTGGAAATCTTTTGCCAATGTCACCAATTCTTTTGCCCATGTGGAAGCCCATGATTGCCACCGTGGCTTCATTTTCCGTTTGTTAGGGGCGTGGTTCATACTTCCCATCGATAAGAAGGCACAAGTCTTGCTCTTCGGTGAATGGGCGAGGGTTGCAAGGGCACAACGCCCCCAACTGCTAGAGGTTTTATAGTTTGGGCCCATATTTTAATGGTAGTTCGGGTTTGAGGTGATGATAGCTACTGAGTGGCCTATGATTATCTTGTGCCACTTATATATAATCTTTTTCTCTAGAGGTGGGAGGTGCTAATTTAATCATAGTGGAATCTTCTGTTGGATGTAACCCTAGTTTAAGGTTAAATCAAGATAAAATCTTGTGTCTCAATTTCTCTTTTTCATGTTTACTCTCTATTTCGTTGTGTTTGTGTGTCGAATCCTAACACTGTTGACTTTGCTCAGTACAATTGGGAAGCAGTTGGACTTGGACCAAGATAAGTAACCATTTTATCTTACCGAGATTATCGAGATATTAGGTAATACTTTAATTATTGGAAAAACAGGTACTTCAGTAGACTGTCGAGATAAATTGGTAAAGGGTACAAAAAATGCAATTTCATTCTCAATAAGATTGAAATTGTTGGGTTCGTCATGTCACTGGAGACCAAAGCACATTACTTGTGAACAAACTAACGACGGTTCGAGAACTTTTGTCGGTTTGCTTGTAATCGAGTTCATTGATCGTGCCAAATGTTTTGACGGAGTAAAGTTTAATTTTATGGCAAAAAAAAAATGTTATTATGAATTATATCATTATCATCGACCTTAAAAAAGTGATTGAATTATTTGATATTCTATTATCCCGTTGTACCCCGTTCAACTATATTTGGTCGTTTTACTTTATTCATCAGGGGTTATCTCTCAGTTATTTGTTTTAGGTAATGAGTTTATGAGGGAGTATTCAAATTCAATGAACAAAACTCAAATTGACCCGGTTCGAGAATACTTTTTAACATGAGCATATGGATATATCACAATCATAATGAGTATACATGATGATGTGTATATTTGACTTATATTTTGATTATATTTTGTGGTATTTTGGGCAAATATTCGAATAAATAGAGTGGAATTTATTTGTTTTCATACATTGTGGTTAGGTGATGGTGAATGATGCAATCGTGAAGATTTTGGACGCTTTTGATGTGTTTTTGAGCTGTCGGTTGGGATTCTGCATGTAAAAGATCCATTTTTCAGATTCTGTACAGAGAGTCGTGCCCACGCCTTAAGGTCGTGCGGATTCAGAGCTGGTGCAGAATTTGAAGACGTGATTTGGCCAATATTTTCCATATTTTCCAGATCTGATTGTGGAGGATTTTTGTACTTAAATAGGACTCTTAATTAGGGATATTAGGGAGAAGTTTTTGCCTACTCTTTCTCTCTTTCCATGTTGGATAGAATTTCTTTTTCTAGGCTTTCTTTTCTTTATTTAAGAGATTGAACGCAAGAGGGGAGGACAGACTGGACTCCGAAAAATTCAGAAACATATTATTTTCTCTTTTGCGCATTTTATAGTCATGTGTGGCTAACTCCTCTTTAATCTAGCAAAGGATTATCAAAGTTCAAGTTCATTCAAGTTGTGAGATCTAAACTTAATCCTCCTTCTTAATTTATGCAGTATTTATATATTCTCTATTTTATTGTTTACCATTACTTTGTTAGTTGTTACAATAAGAGCTCGTTGTGCAATTAACAGGGTGATAGTTTGCCAATTGAAATACCCAAACCCGTAATTGTTTAGGTGTTTTAATAATAATGGCAAATTATATGACTTGATTAAAACCAGATTTTCAGGTTGTATTATGAGAATATATGGTCTAGCTTGAATAAGTTACGCGTGTGATTTATTGGCTAGGGTTGGGCTTTTCTTGTTTTTCATGCTATTAGCGAATTGAATCCTCTGCGCGTGTCGGGATTATTCGTTAATAAGGAATTAATCATAGGCGAGTGTCCGATTAGTCTAATATTAAGGAAAGATTAGGTTGTTAGAAGCGTTTCAACAACCATAACTAGTCTATTGCAGTGTTTGAGATTACTCGTTTGATTCAATGATCAACTTCCGAACTTGAATGAGATTACCTTTGCTAGATGTTGCATAATCTGATTTTCTTTAATTTCTGTCTGTTTATTTTATTTAAGTATATTCTGCATAAACCTCCCTTTTTAAATTCGCTTTTATTGTTTACTTGGTTTTCAAAGGATTAACAATTTGTCAGTCTCTGTGGATTCGACTCTACTCACCCTAAGTACAATTTATTTGTGATTTAAAGAGTATGAATTATTTTTGGTGAATTCGACCACCACCAATACACGACAAATATGTTCTTATAGTTTGGACTATCAGATTTGATGTTGGCGTTTGATGCATGATCTAATCCCGATATGCATATAACTCTAGATGTATCGAACTCATGTGCATCAAGTTAACCTTTTACAGTGTAACCATGCTCGATGGCATGCTGCTCCAGCATGTCCTCACTGATTCCGAGCTGGCGAAGCTCGTCGTTGCTCTTCCCCGTGAAGTGACTCCCGGGAGCTTGCAGGGCAGCGCTCAGCCCTTCTTTAGTTAGGACGTACGACACGTTGTCGCCGTTGTTGCGCCTGTTATTGTCAATAATTTCGCGAATAAGTTGGTGCAGCAATTCTTCAAGAATAAACCTGCCTACTACGCCTCTCCAGCCTCCTCGGCGGCCTCTTCGAGGGCGGCTCCCGCGGTTGCCCATTTTTCTTGAAGGAGAAGTTGTGAAACCCTTCCTTTTGAGACTTGATTCAAATGTATGAGTTCAAAAGCTAAGAGACCTTGCATATATATAGGTTCTAATTACACTAACATGTTTTTATGGAGGTCACTTCAATCTTTAGTTTTGATCCCATTCGCATGAGAATGGGGTTCTACTTGTTGGGCGGTGATGCCAAACCTTATTTATTTATTTATTAGGGGCTCTTTTGTCATTTCTCTTCTTTTTTACTTTTAGGTAATCTATGTCTTCTATATCAGCTAACAAGCTGTAGCAGCAGAGCAGCGCCGAGTAGAAAATAAGGAGAAAGGAAAAAGGAAAAAGAGAGGCCGCGACGACTTTGTGAGTGTCCTCAATCTCTTTGTGCCCTCATCTTGTGAGAAGATTATCATTGTATTCTTATTTTCTTCGAAATCTAGTGAATTTGCAAGGTGCCTTTGCGCGGAGATATAACCCAAGTTTTGGATGAACTTCGATAATAAATTCTCGGGTGTATTCTTCCAATCCCGTTCTCTTATTATTATATTCTGCCAGTGTGGATTGTTTGCTTGGATTATTTTTCTGGAATCGGTGTGCGAATCCTAACACTACTTTTGTACTAGAAAGGAACATGTTCAGATGCCTTACCAATAGCATCAATGGAAATTTCATCATTTTCATTTTCGCCAATGAAAAGACTCGATACCTATTCCATGTCCAGACCAATACATATTGCCTGGTTTAGCGATGAAGGCTACGAAGCTAGTCGGGTATATATTCAGCGAGGGTAGTATACATATCAAATATAATTTAGATCGTTGGTGGGTCTCATGTGGAGGCCACGCGAGTCTTCATTAGATCTTATGATCTAAATTAAATTTAGTACATGTTGCACACACATCAAATAATTTTCCACCAAATTACATGAAGAAAAAGCTAATTGATATTGTTGAAAGAATGAAGGTAGGTTTTAGTACCCAAAAGGGTTAACTTATGCAAGAAGTTTGGAGTGAAGTGTAAGTAAAACTGATAAATTTCTTCTATATAATGGTTTACATTCGCGAGTGCTTTTAAGAGAATATTATTAAAAAGTGCCCCCAAGTATTTGTTAAGCAACTAATGAATAAAGTTTACGATCTTCAATGCATTGCTTTTCTTGTGTAATCAATGTTCTTTCAAGACTAATGAAGAAAATGAATTGATCAATTTTCAAATTATTAACTACACAAAATACAAGAATAGCCAATGCACTGAAAACATAAAACTTTTTTTTTTTTTCAGTTACTTAACAAGTGGTCACGGTTTAGTCTTCAATAAAATCTTGAAGGAGAAGTTGTGAAACCCTTCCTTTTGAGACTTGATTCAAATTTATGAGTTTAAAAGCTACGAAACCTTGCATACAGGTTTTAACTGCACTAACATGTTATATGGAGGTCAGTTCAATCTTTAATTTTATTCCCCTTTGCACGATAATGGGGTTCTCTTTTTGTACTACAAGGAACTTATTCAAATGCCTCATCAATTGCATCAATGGAAGTTCCCTAATTTTTTCTTTCCCCAGGGAAAAGAGTTGGTACCTTTTCCGTGTTCATACCAAGAAGAATTAGGATGTTCAGCTAAATGTTTCCTGATTTAGTGATGAAGGCTAAGAAGCTGGTCGAGTAAGTATTTAGCAAGTATAGTCTATATACTAAATTGAATTTTTTTTTCGACCAAAAAAAAAATTGAATTTAGATCGTTGGTGGGTCTTAGCCCACGCAAGTCTCGTTAGATCTGATGATTTAGGCTTAATTAGTACATAACACACTCACCAAATAACTTTTCACCAAATCACATTGTATGAACAAAAAGTTAATTGATATTGTTGAACGAATGTAGGATTTACTACCCAAAAGGTTCAACTTAAAGCAAGAAGTTTGTCGCGAAGTGTAAGTGTAACATCCTGATTTCTGGCTCACCAGTTTAAGGCGCAGAGAATAACATTTGGATATATTACTCTATAACATCTGATGGACTTGAACCATGAATTATAGTCCGATGAAGAGTATTGGACCTTAAAGGATTAAGAGCCAAGTATTGGGCTGTGATATCCCGAATTTTGACTGTTTGGATTAATCAAAGGACGATTGTCGAAATTCAATTGGAAACAAGGATGATCGGATTTTTAGTTATATTTGTGCAAAAATAAAAGAAAGAAAAGAAAAGAAGAAAATGAAAACAGAGACCATCGCTCGCGAGTTTCGAACCGCGGAACTCCCCTGTCTCGTGCGCGTCTCGTATGCCTGCCACTCGGCTAAGGCATGACTATTGGGATAACAACACCAAAGGTTTTATTTAAAGTATACGGCACACGATTAACGGAGGAGAATCAATCGAAGCCGTCGTCTGTGAGTTTCGAACTCGGGACTTCGGACTATGCCGCCTCTTACCACTCGACTGAAGTTCGAACGGTGAGACAGAACCGCCAAAAGTTTTATTTAATGGAAACGGCGCGCGAGTAAGGAAGGAGGGGCAACCGGAGCAACCGAAGTCGCCACCTCCAAGTTTCGAACCTAGGATCGGACCATTTGTTTCATTTCCGGATACCACTCGAGCAAGGCGCGAGTGGTGAAACCAAAGCGCCAAAATTTATATTTAAAGGAATCGGCGCGCTTCAGACGTCGTCGTTTTAGGTCAACGGAAACGACTTCAACTTTTGCAGAAAAACCCTAATTTTTCGCAAAAGAGACATTTTGGGCTGGGCACGAACCGACGGGCCTAATTTCTTTTATTTTCGGATTTCAAGAGGGCCCATAATGGAAAATTACCATTTTACCCCCGAAGCCCATTTTTGGCCCATTTTAAGAACCTATTGGATTTTTAGCCCATTGGGCCGTCAAATTCAAACCCGAGCCCATGTGAATAGTGCCAAGTCCACTTGAGTAGTGCGGGCCATGAATAGTGCCGAATGAATAGTGCCAATTTGGGAAAAGACCATTTTGCCCTCGTTGGCCCGTTTTGGCCCAAAATGAAGAACTCATTGGATCTTAAGCCCGTTGGGCCCGTAAAAATTCGAGCCAAGCCCATGTGAATAGTACAAGGCCCACGTGAATAGTGCCGGCCCGTATGAATAGTGTCGAGGGTGGAAAAGACCATTTTGCCCTTCTAGAAGCTTGGACTTTTTGGGCAAAAATCTATTGGATGAAAGACAAAAATAATTAAGGGCTTGCTTGGTCTTCTCTCTCTCTCTCTCCTTGTCCCTTTCTCTCTTGTAAATTTATTAGGTAAGTTGTCTTGAATTATTAGAAGACAATAATTCAAGTTGTCTTGAAATTAAGAGCCAAATTGGATAAGAATTGAGTTGCATTATTTGAGGGGCAATAACGCAACTTGAAGACAAAAGGGGCAAGGCAACTTTCTCTCTCTCTTTCACTCTTCATTTCTCTCATTTTCTCTCAAAATTCGGAGCTCCCCCTCTCCCCTCCATTTTCTCCACTTTTCCTTCTTGTTTTGGCTCCTAAATCTTGCCACCGAAACCCCCAAGTCATATCACACCTTTGCCAAGCTCAAGCCGCGCTCTTGGGGCCGTTCGGGGCGCCGTTGCCACCGTACATCGCCGTGTAGCCGCGCCGTGCCGAACCGAGTCGAGCCGCCGTCAAGACCCATTTTCCATTTACGCGCCGTAGCCGAGCCGCCACCGTCACCGTCTTCGCGCCGTCGCCGCCGTCGTCGCCGTGGTAGTCTCGCCGTTAAACGGTGAGTTTACTCCCTAATCCTTGATTAGGCTACTAATTGCACTTAGGGTTAGTTAAGATGCAATTAGACTCTTAACTATGGTTAATTTGGCTAAACTATAGTTAGGTTATGCTAATCTTGGTTAAGATAGTTAACCTTGGTTAGGTTATGCTAATCTTGATTAGGATAGTTAACCTTGGTTAGGTTAAACTAATTTTGGTTAGGTTAATTAACCATGGTTAGGTTAATTAACCCTGGTTAGGGTAATTAACCATGGTTAGGTTAATTAACCCGAGTTGAGTTAAGATGAGAATTTTATGCTGATTGTGCTGGACATGTTTATATCGAGATTGGCTATGGAATTAACGTCCCTCGTGCCTAAAATAATTTTTGTGGAAAATAATGCATTTTTAATGCGACATTGGAAATTGACGTGGAGATATGCCGAATGTTGAATTTTATGTGATCGAATAATCCACTAGGCGTGAAATGTGAAGCATGCAAAGTTTGGCGTCAAAAGCACGTCGCTGTGATCACGTGTGAATTTTATTGTGAAAATGGCATTAATTGATGTGTGATCGTGATCGTGGCCTGCATGCAGAAAATGTGATATTTCCATGATTGTTTGATAACATCAACCCTGAGGCGTGTTGACGCGGGGTTAAGGAATTTTTACCCTGAGGCGTGAACTTTACGCGGGGTTAAGGATTATCACCCTGAGGCGTGTTTACGCGGGGTTGAGCATTAAGCCTGAGGCGTGAACTTTACGCGGGCTACCCTGAGGCGTGTTGACGCGGGGTTAGTTGAGCCTGACGAGGCCAACTGTCGCACACCTGAGGCGTGAACTTTACGCGGGTAGTGGCGACGTCGTACACCTGAGGCGTGAACTTTACGCGGGTTGTGACGACGGGTTATGGAATGAGCACGTTTCATGAGTGCGTGGTGAAATGGCAAGAGGAAATGAGATTTTGTCTGACTTCATGTCTTGACTGATGCATTATTTTAGAATGCTATTATAACTGATAACATGCAGGGCGTGTGCCAGTTTATTAATAAAAATGTGTTTGGTTTGGCTGTTTTCCTGCTATCCCTGCTGTCGGGTGTTTGTTTTCGCTTCCGCATGCGTAAATCAAAAGATAAAATGAATGGGTCGACGACGCGTCCTGGGACGTCGCATTTCTAATGACCCAAGAGAAGAGAAACATCGGGATGGTCGCGCGCTCGAGGGCTGGGGCGTGACACCTTATTTCCAAAATGAGCCATAATGAGTTTTGAAAATAAGGGGTCCAAAATATATGGGTCATAAATGGGTGTAGTCTTAACCCATTGACAACCCATTTAACTTAACCCAACAGTCCATTACCATTAGTAACACTAACAAACTTAGGTAATTTTTAATTTTCTGATTTTTATTTGTTTTAAATGTTTTGTTTTTTAAATATTTTTTCATTTTTATTTTTTTCTTTACTTTTGTCTTCTTCCTTGGTCGGGCTCCGGTGAGCTCATGCCTTCGATCTGGCCTGATTGAGGCCTCGCCGACCTCTGGCGCTGGCCTTGAGCCTCACCAAGCTCAAGCGAGGCTGAGGCCTCGCTGGCTTCTAGCACTGGCCTCGAGCCTTGCTGATCTAACAAGACTCGAGCTTGCCAGGCTTAGGCAAGCTCGACCTTGCCGATCTGGCGAGGCTTGACCTTGCCTGAGGTGGCCGGTTGTTGACCATGGTGACCAGCCAAAGAAGAAGGAGATAAAAGAAAAAAAGGAAAAAGAAAAGAAAAGAAAAGAAAGGAAAAGAAAAAAGAAAAAAGAAAAAAATATATTTTTAAAAAGTCACATTTTCCTAGAAAATATTTTCCAAAAAGTCACTTCTTTCGCAAAACAAATGAAGCCTCAATTTTTTCCAAATAAAAATTGTAATAATTGTGCACTAAATTTGTATTGCATTGAAGTATTTTAGCAATATAATTTAAAAAAAAAAAGAAACAAGTTTTCCTAAATTTGGTTAAATATGACAATATTTTAGCAATATGAGTCAAGTAGGGTATGGGTCAAGGAATATACACTATGGATAAATATGTCATAAATGGGTTAATGGGTCATTTTGGGTCAGACCATTTATGACCAAACCCAACGCAAATCCGACCCAACCCACCTGTTTGACAGGTTTAGTCACAATAACGAGTGGTTTCTAGAGCCCTTATAGGGGAAAGGTACAAAAAAGTTATAAATCTATTGTATTTGTGTTAATTTAGTTCTAAACCTTTTAATTGTACTAATGTGCTAAACCTTTGATGATTTGTCCATGTAGTTCATCTAGCTAATTTTTACCGTAAATTGCGGACATAAACTAGCCATTCTACGTGGCACGATCGTCGATGACGCAAACAAATTTTATAATATTTTTTTTGATTTTTTTTTTTACAATTCTAGGCCATCACTGCCCTCACTGACCACAGGTGAGGGCGTCGGGCCCTCGCCTATGGTCGGCGAGGGGCAGAGGCCCTATGCCAGACCTCGCCTATGGCCAACGAGGGTCGGTCGACAAACTCGCTAGGCCACAGTTGGGAAAAGAAAAGAAAAAGAAAAAAAAGAAAAGACAATAAAAAAATTTAGAAAAATTTAAAAATTGTCCACTTCAAAGCCGACCGTGCCACTTAGGATGATCCACGTCCATGTCAGTGGTTTTCGGCCAAAATTGACCGGATGGACTACATTGGTATGTCGTCAAAAGGTTTAAGACTCAATTGACACACTTGAAGGGTTTATGACTGAATTGACACAAATACAATAGGTTTACGATACTTTTTTGGTACTTTTCCTGCACTTGCAGTATTCTACGAAAAAAATTGTATCGAAATGTGCTCCTTGAACATTGGTTAAACAACTAAATAAATAAAGCTTATGGTAATCAGTGCATTGCTCTTCTTGTGTAATCAACGTTTTGAAAATCGAAATACTTAGAAGACCCTATTAAATGAAAGAATTGATCAATTTTTAAAGTATTGATTATGTATGACTCGTGAATAGCCAATGCACGAAAAATATAAAAATTTATTTATTCAGATTTTTAACAAGTGCATATAGTTCAATCATTAATAAGATTTTCATATAATTAACAAAAAATTAAGAGTGCTCCAAAGGCACATGTCAAGTATTACTAATTTGCTTTCAAAATGTAAAATTTTTTATTTAATTTTAGTGACTTTCTTACAATGCGTACTTCAATTTTGAATATCTTTGGAAAAGTGTTATCCTTAGTTTTAATTAGTTTAGTTAATACCCAATAGAAACTTGCTAGCAAGTTATTCTGTGTTGATGACTATTTAATGCGACAAAGGGAATGAACGTTTTTTTTTGGGGTAAAGTTAAGTATATTATCCAACCAAAGAGGCTTACAAAAAAACCAAGAACAAGACAACCCTCGTACGCAAAGTGACATTAGAGAATGTCACTGCGGGTACGAAAGAGTCAAGTGGCAAGCGAAAAAAAGAATACAGGGAACGAAGAGGTCCCAAAGGAAACAAAGCAACCGAAAACAAGGCACAGGCCAAACAAGTGGCAAAAGGGAACGAAAAGGGACGTCCACAGGCTACTCAAAGATTGCCGGGGAGATACCCCAACAGCCTTGGAATCTCCGATTAAAGGGAATGAATGTTTGTACTTGATAATATGTAGAATCCAATTTGTGCAGTTTGCTTAGACATTCGTACTTCAAATCCATAAACCAAGATGCCCAAGACCATTAAGTTCGAGGAGAAGATTAAATCTTACCTTAATTTTCATGTTAGCAGGGTTCAATATCCTCTCACAAGCCCCTTTGAAAGGATTTGAATGTGTTGTCGTGCCAGATTGTCAGCTGTCATATAAAGTTTGCCAAAAGAACGTATCAGAAACATGACTCGTGGCCAACATATTTCACGTTGTGTTATAATTTGAAAACCGAACACCAAATACATCCATTGATCAAGGCCTATGGCATGTACCGATATAGATCGGGGTGTATCGTTAAATGCAAGTAACACATATCGAGTATATCTTTAATGTAAATGGCCGTTGCAATATGTTCGCCTTCCGAAACACAATCGCCGATGTATAACGCAGTTCACAAACCACTCGCGGGGTGTTTGGGGCACTTGATGGATGCTCCTTGTGGCGGTGTCCCACAGAATGTTACAGTACCGGTTGATTCATCTTCCTCAGTGTTGCGTTCAGAATACACCAATGCGACGCTTGCCTTAAAGGGGCATGGAAAAAGCTCAAGGGATGTGCCATTACGAGTAACTAAAGAAAGAAAAGTAGAGTCAATTCACCTTCTGGAACCAGTCGTCGAGCCTCTATGGAAAGTGGGAAAAGAGGAACGACGTAGATGGAGAGAGCGCACGCCACAAGGACAAACAAACCCTTCCTCATAGAACTTCGACAGGGCCTAAGGCTGGGTGATAAACTTCGAGGTGCAAGGGTTTAGTGGAGCTCGAAGCAAATTGACTCTAGTCCATCAACATCATCTACGAAAGACAAAATCAACCGACTCCCATTCACGTAAATCGCCCCATCCACTTGTGCAACGTAACGGATCAATTTAGTGACAGACAAAGAAAAGGGGAAAATTAGCAAAAAAAATCTTAAATTTATTACACTTTTGCCTATTTAGTTATTAATCTTTTAATTTTGCCAATTTGGTCCTAAATCTTTTAACGTTTTGCCAATTGAGTCCATCCGGCCAATTTGATTGGATTTTGCTGATGCGAATGTCGGTTGTCCTATGTGGCATGGCCGTACTGACATAAACAAATTTTAATATTTTTACGATTTTTTTAAAAATTGTTCTCTTTTTTCCTTTATTTTTTTTCCCTTCTTCCTCCAATCAGTCGCCGGGCCTCTATGATGGCCACTGATTGGCTAGAGGCGAGGGCCGGCGAGGTCGAGCCTTGCCAAGGGAGGGGCACTGGCTAGCTGATCATGCCACGTAGGCCAATCGGCGTTCAAGTAAGCAATATTCGGCTAAAATTAGCCGGAAGGACTGAATTAACTACAGGTTAAAAGGTTTATGACTAAATTGGCACAAATGTAATAGGTTTATGACTTTCTGACACTTTTCTCTAAACTTTTAGGTGCCAATATACATACATTAGCATTCACTGACAAGGGTTCATTGGAGCTCGAAGCAAATTGACTCTAGTCAACTGACAAAAGAGATTGGTTTAGGTCGTCCATCATCTTCATCATCGTCTTCATCATCATCCTCTACAAAAGCAAAAATCAATTGACTCCAATGTCCAAAGTCATTGCAAGCTGTTTGCACATTGTGACACGAGAGTCCACCAGAATTGACGAGATGATATGATACCGACATCAAGATGCTTTCCTTCTCTTGCATATGTTATGCTGGGATATATTATGCTATTTAATATCCAGATTTAATTCACATTGACTTCTTTCTAGCGATAATTAGCAGAACGCTCTGGCTTGAACGATAGCGTTCTCAATTATTATCCACAACGTGAGAAAGCTTGCCCAGAAACATTGAGAACCTCTTTTTGTTTGTGTTGATTGATCTAAAATAAAATTCCACTCATCTGCTTCGTCTGATTGGTGTAGGCAATATATGCTCCATGTCTGACAAAGTTCTTTTCTGTTATTGACATCTTCTTCAAGCTGGAAAGTCCTAAATCAACCAAGCCCAATTTTGGTCTGAACACCAAGATGTTGTGCTTAGAACTTTTACTAGATGACTATGTGAATAGAAGGATCATATTTATGTCGCTCCCATTTTACTAGATGAATTCTGAGGACTGGAAATTTTAGTATCATAGGTTATGCTCTTTAATGAGATGTATCAATGCTTCAGACTGCCTCATTTTTCATTCCATTCCACACAGCCACACCTATTTGTTCTCAAAACTTAGTTAAGATACAAAAATAAAAAAATCATGGTGACTACAGAATTGAGACAGCTACTTCTCAATCCTAATTGTGGCGATGAAGCTCTAGGCCCACTGAAAAATCACTGGGGGGCAAGAAATTCAGGAAATCCTGAAAGCTACTCTCATAGTCAATTAAACACTTCATTGCAAATACATTTAGATAACTCGTTTTATTGGAATTCGAAAGAGAAGATGAAAGCGGAGACATGCTCTGTCTCCACCCCTTTTCTACTCGATAGACACAATACGATGAACTGGACCTTTCACTGCTTTATTGTCTTGCACCGTAAAATACATCCTACATAGTATTCATCACTACTGTCTTTTGGGCGTGGAAACGGTGTTGCGGAAAGTACTTCATATTATTATGCAATTTGGCCGTCATGCACGGCTTTTGTTAAGCTCCCCGGTCTCATGGCCCTGTACGGCTAACTAGAGGAGGGCATAGTTTATAGATGGGCACATGTCCGCACGGGGAGGGCGGCCGTACCGGTCCTGCTTACAATATCATGTTGGAGGTTCATAATAATTCTTTAGCCAATAAACATCGATCTAAAGTAATTAAGAGAGAGAGAGAGAGAGATGGTGAGTTCACCTCTCTGAAGGAGTGCTCGAGCTTCGGTGGAAGGAAGGAAGAGAAGAGCAAACGAGATGAAGAGAGCGCAAACAAGAGCAAAGGCCTTCCTCATTCTCAGTATTGGAGAGGGATTAGGTAGTTTTGGCTTGGCACACATTGCTTTCCATTAGGTGGCTATTTATAGCGCTTCTCTCCGGTCAAAGTGACAAATTATGAATTTTGATTATGTTAAGTCGCATCATCCCGTGGAGTTGGTCTTTTTTCAATAAACAAGTCGGGTTGATCTCATGGATCACATAGAATATGTTGTCATGAGATCAATCATTATTGTAGAAATGATGCTCTATGCTTACTGTCAACCTAACAAATGTTCTTAATCAAAATATAAAGATCTCGTTCATTATGTCATGGTATTATGATGCGAAGAATAGACATTATTATAGCTAAGCGTCTCGTTAGCATTATCACATGGTGGGAGGGGGGAGGAGGGTGTACAGATCTCGTTGACCGGTTGACACCAAGTCGTTGTGAGTCAATAGACAAGAAGAGAAAGTTCTAAGAAGGATACAGGTTAGCGCACTCAATTGAGCTAATTCTAGTCAACTGACGAAAGAGATTGTTTTAAGTCGTCCATTATAATAGATACATCGTCTTCCAATGCCCACTCAATTGCCTTCGAAGTGCGCAGCATGACTCGCATGCATTGTGGTTTAAGGTGGAACTGGGAGAGCACCCACTAGCTTTCGGTAGCTCCGTTTGTTTCGCGAAAAATGAATAATATGAAAAGTATTTTTCTAAAAATAATGATAAATGATTAAGTGACTGTTCTTAATCTATTGTGAGAATAACATGTTTCATGTCACACAAAAAAAAAAAACAAATAACTATAACAAATATAGATCAGCATGAATCACTATCGGATAGACACCCAAGAGATCCAAAAATCAAGTGATCAAAATTATACCTCATCGAGATCGGTGCCCTAGTCTCTGTTTTGCCCCTCAAAAGAAAATCTTCACACGCTATCACATCAATTTAAGGGTGGCTTTAATGCTAAGAATCGTAAACTTGCATAAATAATACAACACAACTATAGAAGAGATGTACTAATCAAAGCTTCTACTTAGTATTATTTACCTAATAGCGTAGTAAACTAAGTTAGAGTAAACTTTTTAGGAATACTATTATTGCGTAGACCCAAGGGGAATATCTGGACAAAGCTCATAAAGGGTGGCAATTTCTTCTAGAAAAAGACAGAGAACGTGCATAAATTGCCAAAATTTGAAATATATTATTCAGATTTCCGAAAATTATGAAAAAGTAATATGTAAATTTACATATAAATATTTGAGCGAGACAACATTTTCAGGAGTTTTGGATTTGAGAAATTCCAAAGTGCACGAGTTGCAAAATTTGAACTTTTCCAGTTAATTAATTCTTATAAAACGTTGGAACACACGTAAAAAAACATGGTATAAAGAAAAAGTTGCCCATTTTGTCATATTCCCTAAAAATTTTGCACGTTATGTCTTCACAAAGCCTTCAGTTTTGACCTAATCCCCTTTCCCAGTTCACAATCCAGTTAACGAGAAGAAAATGAGCTCGCCGTAGACTTCTACCAGTCAATGTGCACCGTTATTGGGAATTTGCTTGAAGGATTCGCGTGATTTTTCCCGGTTGCTTCTCCTCTCCAGGTGGAAACCCTTGCCATTGTTGAAGCTTTCTCTCTCCTCTCGACCAGAAAAGATGAGCGTGTAGAAGTGGAGTCTGACTGCTCTGAACTCATAGCAGCATTAAAGTCTTCAGTTCAACCACTGGGAAGTACGTGCTATTGTCTTGAAAGCTAGATGGGCCTTGGGCCATTTTGTGAATTTGACTTTAACCCAATGTAGAAGAGAAGCCAACCGTGTAGCGAATTGGATTGCTATGCCCAACGACAAAATGTTTTACCTCCTAATTGGGCAGCTCACCCCCCCTCAACCTGTTTGAGATTTGCTTTGTCTTGATGCCCCGTTAACGGGAAGTGATGTTTAAGTACTTTAAATTCAATAAAATCTGTTTTCGACAAAAAGAAAAGAATGTGCACCATTATTAAGGGTGACCAACTCAGATTACTCAAAACGGGAATCGCCTGGATTGAACTGAATTGGCCAATTCTAGGTAGTTCCTGGGGACGTCGGTCTTGTTTTTGGTTCCATAAAATTCATTCCCAATTTCAAAGGGAGAGGGGGGAACCGGACTACCCAAACCAAACCAAATATTTTATTTATTTATTTTTATATCTTATTTGTAAACCTAATAATCGCTCAAGCCTCACAGCTCTTCTTTCCCTGTTCGCCCCTCACGAGTCACGCCTCCTCTTTCCCTCTCCTCTCTCATGCCTTGACTCTCTTTCACAATCACAATCCACAACCTCGCTCGAATCAGCAGCTCATCGAAGACAAACTCTAATTGTCTCTTGCGTCTCGCCTCTTAGGCTTTGCTCAATGCTCTTTCCCTCTCGCCTCTTAGCTCTCACGCCTCGCTCTATTCCTCTCACTCGAGCCCAACGCCTCCCTCTCGCTTTGAAGGCATTTTTGTACCATTTGTTAATTGGTTTTTTTTTTGTGTTTATTGTGAGCTTGAATGTTTGACTTGGTTTCATTTATCGTTGTTTTTCATTTGCTCGATTTAGGTTAGTTCTCTCATAAGAGATGGGAAGCCCATTCACAATCTTAATAATTGAATATCTCTCCTCCCTTTTCCATCGGTCAGTCCTAGGACCAGGTGGTTCGATTCTTGGTCCCAGAAACTAGGAATCGGTTCTTTTGGTTCAATTTCCGATTCTTGAGTGGGACTGGGCTGGGAACTTATCACCCTTCACCAGTGACCCAAGTTTTCGTTGCGTAGTTCTCACAAGCTGTCGTTTCTATGGATCCACATTAGATGTGATAATTAACGACGGATTTAACCTACCTATGAGCGATCGACACGTGTCCTTGACATGCTTGAGAGGACGGGAGCCACCATCGGACAGGGGATGGAGGCCAGTTGGAGGCGGCCGGCCAGGGTAACCCCGGTTGAAACGTTCTCCCCAAACAAGCTAAGCTCATGACAGGAGATGACAGTATGAGCGCCACCCAAAGACGACCAATCCGTAACTGTCCCCGGGACAGGTCATAACTGCGGCAGTCTTCCACCAAGGAGAGGTAACCCAACTCGAAAGGGAAGTCCACCTATAAATACTAGCTGCACAAGCCATCAATGCTCTCTCTCTCTCTCACATTACTAGCTTAAGCATCATAGGTCCAATATAGGACACAAATTCAAACGCTTCAACTCTGTTTTATGTGGGTACGAGAATGCATATCATCACACAAGTTGCCTAAAAGCTTTGCCACAGAGATTCTTACGAATTAATTGATACTCTAGAGGTTAGAAAGGCCTTAACAAAAGGTGTACTCTACAGGTTAGGCTCATTTGACGGCAAATCAGGTGATCGTTGTAGAGTTAGAAATGACTCCTGTTGATGTCTCCATAAAGCCTTCAGAAATGAAAAGTCGACTAAAAGGATTGTATCTGGTCCACTGCGGTCCATGTCTCCGAGCCCTTGCAAGACGTGATAGCCAAATCGACTTTGATCTTTCGTCCCGGCTTGGGAAGAAAGAGTCAACGCGTGATGTTTTCCTTCCGAGAACAATTCTTGCGAAAACTTTTCTCGTGTAACATTCAAATGATAATTTAGGTCAGACTTGTGGGTTGACGAACTTTACTGTTTCGGTCATGTTCGAAGACAAGTCATTCACAATTTGTTCGAGGAGACTAAGTGATGCACTTCGGGTCGGCGAACTCGGAATTGGCTGAAATTTCATATGGTACATGCAAATGGACCGCTGAATGCAAATCATGCTAAAGTGATGATGCACGTCGTTTTTTGGGCATTTGGGATCGTTCTGATGATTTTTTAGGCGTTTTTTTGTTATTTTAGGGGTATTTTAATACTTTTTACGTTTTCTAATTTAATTAGGTTTAGCACCCTATAAAAGGGATATTACGATTTCAGAAAGACGGACTTTTTGATAGTTTGATACAGATTTGATAAACGAATTTGAGAAAACACATTGTTCCTCTTTCTTAATTCCAAATTTTTCTATTTAGCTAATTTCTGTTACGTTTCGGCATTACTAAGAAGGTCATGCTTGATTGATTTGGGTTCTTTGAGATCGAAATGAACTAGGATTTTTCGCCGCTCCTCGCCGGCCGAAATCAACATTAATCGCCTTATCAACGGCTGCTACAGCACCCCGTGCCTCAATTAAGAAGCTACTTTTGTTTTCTATGTAGCAAAGATTTTATCTCTAATGCCTCGCGTCTCTCCCCGCAGAGGCCTTTCTTACTTGCTTCTTCGGACAAAGGACTTGGCTAAGAAAAAAATTTCTGAGAGATGCAATGGTAACGTCAGTACTTCACTTCGATTTTTGGCATGGCATGATAGTGATTGGAAGATATTATTAATTTCTCATCGGTACCTTGTCAAAGCATACATAGTTTGTGATCCCACTTTCTTAAGCGGGAACAATTCATATAACTGTTGACATGAAAATTTCCAAGATGAATATATCAATATATTTCATTACCATTTGATTTAATCAAGTAGCGTTTAATTGCTTGACTATGCAAATCTGTTTGAAAAACATATTGGCATGCGGATCTTTGTTGGATATATATGTACAATCTCGAAAATATTTTGATATTTGCCAAGATGCACCTTCTGGGGATACAATTGAAAGATGATAATGTATATATTTTCAATAATATCGTGCGAAATTGATTTCACCGTCTTCCTAAGTATGACTTCCTTCTTCAATATGTCCCTATAAATCAAGGTGCTCTTTCACAGGAGAAGACACATTTAGAAGATATTCAATTATATTTGTAAAGAGACTTGCCTTAAGCTAACGGATAATGCATTGTATCAAGCATTGATAATACGCGGCCCCGGCTCATCCATTTATTCAATTACTAGCCAGCAATCACTAAACATCCTTAGTAATACATTTTTGGAGAGATAGAGTGCTGTCATGCAAACTTGTTCAATTAGACCGATACACTATTTGAAAACCAATGAAAACATAGCACACGTGTCGACCCCCATGGCTGTGGTAGACTCATACATCTCGTCTCTAACTGCTTTTCGCTCACTGTATCGTCTAAATAAATTATTTATGTAGCGCATGACAACGACCGTCCAAATATGGCCTTCTCGGCCTCATGGTACTGTAGTGCTACTAACTTTTTGAGGGCAAGTACCCTCGGCGACACACGGCGGCCCGTAACCGCCTGGCCTGCTTGGTACAGAGGGTGTGCTGGGCGATCCCCCTACAGCCGGACCAGGCCATCCTGGTGCGCCCGGCTCGAGATACCCTGCGCAAAAATGGTTTCGTTTAGGCGGTCACTCGTCTCCCGGCGCATTGCGCACGGAAGATGCAAAAGCGACGACGGAACAATGAAAAAAGGCCGAGGTCATGTTATAGCACAGGAGCTGATGGAGAAGGAAAGAAAGTCGGTGAACTCACCTGTCTGAAGCAGTTGTCTTCGAGCATCAGCGGAAGGAAGGTAGAGAGGAGTCACGGAAATGAAGAGAAGGCACGCTAGCACTAAAGTGTTCCTCATCTTTTGGTGAGGGTTGATGACTCGCTGTACAGACTCTCGGCTCCCAAGGGCTGCTATTTATAATGCTTGCCACAGGATGAACTTAGCTAGGTTAAAAAATGCCATTATTTGATATAATAGTTAAACATTAAATCACGCTTTCATTTAACAGCTTAAGCTCTTAGAACACTTGACAGTGATCTCACAAAATCTCACATGATACCAAAGCTAGAGTTTTCGAGTTCAAATCTTTCGAGATTTCATTTGTCTCCCCAATTAAATATATCCACGCTTAATACTAATAAAAAAAACTGGACTAAGCATGAAAGGGAGTGATAAAATAGTTATAATATATTAAACGCTTTCATTTAACAGCTTAAACTTTTAAAAATAGTTGATAGTGATCCCACAAAAATTCATATTGTTTTCACCGTAAAAGTGTTCCACATGTCGCTTTTCACGAGCCACTTGGATGCTCGACATGGGCATCATAAATGGGTGTGGTTTTGTCAATTCATGTTGCCCTAATATGAAGGCAATTGAGGGTGCGCAGACAGCTTGTATCCGTTTGAGTTCCCAAAAAAAAAAAAAAAAAATGGAAGAGAAGGATGTTTTTTTTGGGTCCACTGTGATTAATGTCTCCGAGCCCTTGCAAGCTGTGGTATCCGAATCGACTTTGATCTTTCAGCCCCGTTGGGGAGACTGGAGTCCACGCGCAAAGTTTTCCTTGTTCTGGTCCAATATTCCAGAAGGGAAACAAGAGTCATTTCAGTCAATCTTCCTCCACCCCCCCCAGAATAATAATTGCAATCACCCGAGAAATGTCTCCTGTTGACGTCTCCATAAAGCCTTCAGAAATTAAAAGTCGACGAAAAGAATTTGTTTCTGGTCGACGGCGGTCCATGCCTCCGAGCCCTTGCAAGTCGTGATAGTCAAATCGACTTTGATCTTTCGTCCCGGCTTGGGAAGACCGAGTCAACGCGTGATGTTTTCCTTCCGAGAACAATTCTTGCAGAAACTTCTCTCGTGTAACATTCAAATGATAATTTAGGTCAGATTCGCGGACTGACGAACTTTACTGTTTCGGTCATGTTCGAAGACAAGTCATTCGCAATTTGCTCAAGGAGATTAAGAAGGTCATGATTGATTGATTCGGGTTCTTTGAGATCATGCCGAATTAGGATTTCTTCGCCGCCCCTCGCCGGCCGAAATCAACATTAATCACCTCATCAACGGCTGCTACAGCACCCCCGTACCTCAATTAAGAAGCTAATTTTGATATTTATGTAACAAAGATTTTATCTTTAATGCCTCGCGTCTCTCCCCCACAGATGCTTTTCTTGCTTGCTTCTTCGGACAAAGGGCTTGGGTAAGAAAAAATTTCCCGAGAGACGTAATGGTAACGCCGATAATTCACTTCGATTTTTGGCAAAGCGTGTTAGTGATTGGAAGATATTATTAATTTCTCATCAGTACCTTTTTCAAAGCATACATAGTTTGTGATCCCACTTGCTTAAGCTGGAACAGCTCATATAACTGTTGACATGAAAATTTCCAAGATAAATAAATTAATATATTTCATTACCATTTGATTTATTCAAGTAGCATTTACTTTCTTGACTATGGAAATCCATTGGAAAAGATCCGTTTATTTAATAACTAGTCGGCCAGTCGCTAAACATCCTTAGTAGTATAGTTTAAAGAGATGGTGTTGTCACGCCAACTTGTTCAATTAGACCGACACGGTGTTTGAAATCCAATGGAGACATACGCATGTGTCCACGCACAGCTGTGATAGACTCGTGATATCACATTTCTAACCGGTTTTCGCGCGCTGTATTGACTAAATGAAGTATGTCCATAGCGCGCGACAACGACAATCTCGATAGGGCCTTCTCCGGCTGGATCGGCCCCTTGCGAGCTGTGATGTCCACATCAAAGTTTGATCTTTCGTCCCGGTTGGGAAGACTCGAGTCCACGCGCAAAGTCATTTAACCAATCTTGCCGTCCGAGAATAATTATAGCTTCACGCTTGGGGCTTGTCAAACTGTACTTTCTTCCGGGGTGATCAAAGACAAGCTATTCCCAGTTTGCTCAAGGACCATTATAACAGTAACACTTTATAGATTCTGAGGAAAAATTATCAAAAGAATCCTAAATCTATTACATTTTTGCTAATTAAGTCATAAACCTTTTAAGTTTGTCAATTCAACCATAAACCTTTTATATTTGTGCCGCTTCAGTCCTTTTGGCCAGCTGGCACTGACGTGGCATTACTGATGCTGACATGGACAATTTTAATATTTTTTTGAATATTTTTTCTCTTTCTTTTTGGGTTTTCTTACCCGTATGGCCAGCGAGGGCTGTGCGGTCCTCGATCGGCCTCACCCATAGCCCGGGCCCTTTGGTCGGCGAGCTTCGACAAGGGTCGCCGGAGCTTGCCAGCCATAGTGGGTAGAAAACCTAAAAAAAAAGATAAAATAAAAAAATAAAAAAATATTGAAATATTATTAAAATTATTCACGTTAGCACTGGTGACGCCACGTCAGCACCATCCGGCCAAATTGACTGAATTGACACAAATGCAAAAGGTTTAGAACTCAATTGGCAAACTTAAAATGTTTGTAATTGAATTAGTAAAAATGCAATAAATTTATGATTTTTTTGATATTTTTCCTAGATTTTGGGGTTCTTTGTCTCCGAAAGCAACATTTGTTACCTCCTTAACCCCCGTATTTCCCGGACCAGAAAAAAAAACCCTTATTTCATGTAAGAAGTTATATTTCTCTTTATGGTTTTGATCAGGAAGTTTTTTTTAACGCGTATTTCAAAGCATACTTCTATCCAATTTAAAGTCCTAGTTAGACTTTCCCTTTTGATCGTGACACCAACACGTACCCAAATTCCATAATCTGTGACATTCGTTTCCTTGAACTTTCATGTGCCGGGCTTATATATAATTCAATTCGGGTCGGATTCGTTCAACGGGTTTAAACTCGAGACAAATTTTAACACACCAACTAGCTGGCGGTCGCTAAACGTCCTTAGTAGTACATTTTGAAGTGATATAATGTTGTCACGCCAACTTATTCCGTTAGACCAACATGATATTTGAAAACCAATGAAAACATATGCATGTGTCGACACATGGATGTGGTAGACTCGATAATTCGTGTTTCTAATTGGTTTTCGCGCACTGTAATGACTAAATAAAGCACATTTTTGAAGTGATATGGTGAATTCACCTTTCTGAAATAGGAGTCTTCGTGCTTCCGTGGGATGAAGGAAGAGAAGACTTGAACCGTTTCCTTTGGTCTTTCCTCCGGTTACCCCATTGGTGACGGTGAGGCATGCCTTGGTCACCGCTGCTACCCTCACAGACACACGCCGGTGAGAAAATAGGCCTTTTTCGTCTTTTTCCTTTAAATATTGATTTTTCGATTTTTTTATAAATTATATCCGTGGCTTCCCCTCTTATTTATGCTCTTTACTATGGTTCTTTTTTCTTTATTTTTTTAAAAATAAGGTGTTAACAATGGCATGTTGGTTTTTACGAGAAGAGATCCTTTAATAATTCTACGCTTCACTTGAAAACCGACACGTTGCTTGGATTCTCAACTTTTGTTCAATGCGTGGCCTTTCCTTTCACTCTATCTCGAACTTAGTCGGATGATGCTTGAAATCGAGATATGCAACTAAATATTTTATTAAGTGCCTAGAATAACAAAAGGAAAGACGACTCGAAAC
>BCNH02000009.1:14001548-14024254 GCA_001662345.2 Metrosideros polymorpha var. glaberrima
ACAAGGATATCCTTCAATGGAAAGTACACATATATAGGCACATAATGAAGCATGGATAAAATCTCATCGTACCCAAGCATTGACAGAGAATTGTATAGTTTCCCGATCCCAGCGCAGAGAAGTTGGATTTGACGCTGAAGTTGCCGATGCACTAGAGCTTCTGGTAGAAGACCCTAAACCAAAGAATAGGACTCAAAATCATCAAAAAGAATTTGAAATTGGTACTTGAAAGTGTATCAAAGTCGACACATCTTATAAAATTCCATTGATACATCCCACACCATTCCTATCAAAGTGGCCAATGTCAATATATTTTACCTGTGTTACGGGATCGAGGCTGCTCGTTGGTCGTTGATGAAGCTGAGGATGGAGTAGATTGCCTTGCTGACTGAGATGAACTACTGGAAGACATTGGCTCAACAATGAAATCAGGATCCTGCATACAAGGAGCTAAATTGTCATCACGCAAAACATAAACTGCGATAGCCGAAGGAGCAGATACCACTGAAGCTCAAAACAATTTGCATTCATGCTTTAAGCACAACGTCCCATCGTTATTACATTAGTTTTTCTCGAAATTATCCACCAAGCGGACGTGGTGAAGCCCAATCATCTAAAGCTTTCCTCCTTAACATCCTCATTCACGAAAACGAAGGGCAGAAAAGTCTCCCAAAGATATAAACGATTGCGGATGAAGTCAATAACAAGAAAGAGCCCCTGAATCGGAATACTTGACCGAACAAAGACACAGATTCAACAGGAAGTTCAGACACGCCCACATTTCAAAGATTAATTCCTAACAAGCCAGCAAGTCGCCGCATCGCAATTTCAATCGATAAACTACAAGCAACCAAAACCGTCGACAAATCCAACCGCAGAACTTCCCATTCCTACCAGAACCAATCCAATTCTCGACTCCAATCAAACATCCATAATCGCTCGACAAAGATTAAGAACATCAAATCGCGAGCAAGCGCACGAGAGAGGGAGGGAGAGAGGGGGAGGGTGAGAGGAATACGATGGAGCGCTGATAGAACTTGCGCTTGTAGTGGTCGACGACGTCGGGGCGAGAGGACATCTGAGGAGGGATGAGGATGTCAGACCAGTAATCCGCCCATCTCGGATCGTTCTCGTAGTCGTACGCCGCCGCCGCCACCCTCTTCAGCTTCTGCGAGTCCTCCTTCTCTTCCCCCATCTCTCTCTCTCTCTCTCTCTCTAGAAGTTTTCTGTGTTTCTTCTCGCTGCGGCTCTGTTCCAGAAAGAGAGAATCTCCAATCGAAGATGACGACGCCGACACGACGAAGATGGGGATCACAAGGAACCTCTAGGGCCTAGAGCCTCCCTCTAGACTTCTAAAACGCTCCGTCGTATTTCTTTCTAGTGTGCCGACGTCGTCGTTTCGCGAAGTCAAATTAACTCGATATATATTTATTATTTTTTCCATTTCATTTTTTGCCCTTTTTACTCTTTCTGGCCTTACAATTCTCATTTGGTCAACGATCTATTTATTCAATACAAATGATAATTGAGGCATCTTTTTCAGTCAAATGATTGTTGCCGAAAATTGCAATCGAATGAGGATTTATTGTAATACTTAAAATGATAAGTGCACTAGAAACCTTACAACTTGTCACGAGAGTGCAATCGAGTCCTAAAACTTTTAAAAAGTGCAACTAAGTCTTAGAACTTATTACGAAAATGCAATCATGTTCTAAAATTTAACGAACGGACTGAATTGGATCAATTTGAGAAGTTTTAAGATTTAATTGCACTTTTTGAAAGTTTTAGAACTTGATTACACTTTCGTAACAAAATTTAGGACTTAATTACACTTTTTGAAAGTATTAAGACTAAATTGCACTTTTTTTTTTTACAAGTTCCCTATTTAAAATTCATGGTTTTTGTCTCTTAGCGCTTCAAAACATGGAGGGATTCATCTTCCTTTTGCCAATTAAAGAAAAATGGAGGGATTAATTTTGGTAGGCCTAAACGAAGAAGAATCTCCGCTAGATTTCAATTGCAGTCTCTTTCTCCTCCATGTTTCCAAGGATTGAAAAGAGGCAACTTTATCAGCATTGCAAGAATCAGCCAAAGAGCTCATATATATGTAAGTATGAATGAGAGATGGACACAATACAACCAATTGCTAGATCAAATGCTGAACCAAACAACTCTCTAAGCAATAAACGGATCTTCCTGACAAAATAATCGTGGGACGGGAAGAGCAAAGGGTGGGAAAAAGAATGTCGTAGTTCGCGAGATTTACGAGGGAGTTAGCTTGGAACGAGCCGTTCTGTTTGTACTCGCCTCAGAATCAACCCCCGGGACGAGTTCGTTTCAGTACTTGTGAGTCCAGCTACATACTCTGGTCAGCAGACCCACGACTGTTCCAGCTGCTACGAGTTCTGTTGAAAAAATCAGCGCTGTGGTCTTGGCTACCGAATGCCATCCGCTGGAACATCCTGATTTGCGCGGATTGCTCTCTCGAATCGTAGATTTCGCTTTGCCCTGGTCTCATTCCATTGCTGAGATCTGACAGTTCGTCCAATGAATCTAAAGCCCTAACGACCTGCCCGAAGACGAAGGACCCAAACAGTGCTTGGATTTTAGCACATACCTTCACGATAGACTGAGTGCAAGAAAGTCACAGCAGGCGGAAAAAAAGGAATACCTGACTCATACGCGGCCTTTTTGTGGCTGAATGCCGAACACAAGCTGCGGCTGCCTCTATCATTCGGAACATCTCACTTTCAACGTACTGTTTTTGTAGCTTCGAATCTACCAATGCCTCGAAGTCCTCATCTTCAAGTGCTTGAGTGAGCAATGGTCGGGCCTGAAAAATGAGGTTCGACCAGACGAATCTGTTGTCTAAGAATTTACAGAAGATACGTGTTCGCGAATACAATCACCTCAGAAAGTGACGCCATTTAAATTATAGTTCCAAAGCCACTGAGTACTTCCTAAAGGTCTACATGCGGCCCGGGCAAAACAGTTTTACACATGTCAAACACTTGCCAGAAGGGTGACTAACCACAATGTGTTAATAATTTTCTGAATGAATGCCGATTCATCCTAACAGACAAATTTGTAGAGAAACAGTATGGAAGTAATAATCAACCAACATTCACCAAAGCTTACCCATTCAACCAGGCTCTCGTCACCAAGAGGCTGAGAGGCATCTACAGGCTTGCGTCCAGTAATCAGCTCCAAAAGAACAACCCCAAAGGAATAGACATCAGATTTTTCTGTCAACTTTCCGCTAGTTGCGTACTCTGGAGCCATGTATCTGAATTACCGATTAAACTAATCAGGGCAAGTGAAAAGGAATTTGATCAGAAAGAATGCAGGAGCTGATTTACGACAGGTACTGGAGCCTCCATGCCCTAAGACCTTGGAGAAAGCTCTAATGTATATTTAAACATATCGACATGATAGCCCTGGATATGACATCCGTTTAACGGTGAATTTGTTCTCAAATCAAAGCACATGTGAATCAAATTAAAAAGACAAACTCCAATTCTTTTTCAGAAAGAAACTCTACAGAACAGATAGGTTAACCTTATTATGAAAAAGAAAGCAAAAGTAACTTTTAGCCTAGCAAACATGACATGAAATCTTGCTTGATGGACTGACGAATGGAAGTATTTACATACCCAAAGGTCCCCATGACTCGTGTTGTAACGTGTGTATTTGAATCCAATGCTAATTTTGCAAGACCAAAATCTGAGACCTGCAGTTAAAGAATGCATCTCGCCAGAATTGGTAAAGCTAAATGCCAATAATAATCTAAGGCAAAACTCGTCCAGCTCAAAACAGAGTAATGTTTCTTGGAGAAAGAACTTTCATTTGCAGAGTAATAACCCACCTGAGCTTCAAAGTTCTTGTCAAGAAGGATGTTCGAGGATTTTATATCCCTGTGTATAATACGAGGATGGCCTGATATGAGAGAGAGAGAGAGAGAGATCAGCATTGAGTATAAATCTGCAATAATCTGATTAAAGGAAGGCAAATGGAAATTATATGTAAGCATTTCATCTTAGTTCCATGAAGTCCACTGCTTGGAGATGACAATAAACCAAAATAATCAATTGATGAAGCTCAATGTTGCATGAAAGTATTGCCAAATAATTCAATAGTTCTACTGCCTGTTTTCTTCTCATTGCAATCCCTAAAAAGTAGTTCTTGCACCTCTGCAGAGCACTAGTAATTGGGAAGACGACATCAAATGGATGTTTAACTCTAATCACATGTTAAAGTAGCAGGAAAATATCTTTAGACAGGCGTATGCATGGACAGGAATTGCAGGGAATAAAAAAAAAAACTGGGGGAAAAGAGAGAGAGAGAGTATTACAATCTTCATGCAGGTAAGCTATTCCACGAGCAGCACCAGCAGCAACCTTCACTCTAGTCGCCCAATCCATAACAGGCCGGCCTTCACCTAAGATCAAAGGAAATAGAAGTATGAAAAGGTAAGGAAAAGCATCAAATTAACAATGATGCTGCACTACTCGGTATTGAACTAACGTAAAGACTATTTGAGAAGCAACATGGTAAAGAGGACTTGCAAGTGGATCATCCACTTTCAAGAGTAAAAGGATCATAACTGAGTAAATCAGCACATAATTTGCCAAAATTTGACAACTCCTAAAATGGAAACAAATGGGTGTTGTGGTTTGATACTCTAAAACACAACCTGTGAATCTAACTAGAACAGCTATTAGTTTCATGTTGCTATGCTCACTTAAGAGCTACGTACACATACGAACATTGTAAAGCACAAGGATTCAAACTTAATTCTTTGACCTCTGAATCGGAAGTATGTCTTACCATGGAGATGGTAGTGAAGGGTGTCATTTGGAACATAATCATAGACGAGCAACCTATCGTGCTCAGATATACAGTATCCCACCAACGAAACTAAATGACGGTGGTGCACTCTGCTAATAATCTCGACCTCTGCTCTAAACTCTCGCTCTCCTTGTCCACTGCCAATCTTAAGCTGCTTCACTGCAATATCTCTTCCATCTACCAACACACCTTTGTATACCCGACCAAATCCACCTTCTCCCAAAAGATGATGGGCTGAAAAATTGTTAGTTGCATGAGCCAGCTCGTCGTATGTGAACCATGACCTTGAGTTGTTTATGCCTCCTTGCTCCGAGGGTGAATACATGAAATTGCTGCCAGAAGCACTTCCTACTCGCATAATTGGCGAATGGGGCTTTAAAAATAATGATTCTGCAATTCAAATGAAGGGATCAAATTATCGATGTAACTAGTATTAGTTAGGCGGATGTTCAGCAACTGTTCTCTTCAGTGTAACATAACGGACACATTTTCATAATGAAGTACTGAATATTTTTCCCTTAAAGTGCTATTTAACATATGACATGGATTAATCCAGGCGCAACACTATCCAGATATGTTTGATCACTTACTTCCTTTATAAATGTGATTAAGATTAGAACTGACCAGGAATAAGCCTACAATGCAGTTACAGAAGCTTTCTCATTAGTCAGACTGCAATTTTCAGAATTCTCATTTGAAAAGAGTAAAGACCAGTTATAGTTCCAACTAAATTTATATTTTTACTTTGTGTGAACTTTTAGCTATGGAAATGTCAACTGTCTAGCAACTGGTTATGGAACTCAACGTGGTCTAGTTTAGCATAAAGAGAGATCCGACCATAACATCATTATGAATTAAGTCGCGAGATTAAAAACACAACTTATCCGTCAATTGTTTAGTGCATTACCTGAGTTTTGGGAGGAGGCAAAGGGAGAAGGCATATTGTATGCAACATCTGACTGAGCACCCCGTCTCTTCCGTTTTTTCGCTAACCACACAGCCATGATAAGAAGACTCAGAACCAGGAATCCAACTACCAGGCCAATTCCCACAGCTCCACCAGTCTTTAGTCCCCCTGTGTCCGTGGATGTGGAATTTGCGATTACATTGGTCCCATCAGTAGATCCAGCCGTCGGCTTTTCCGTGGGAATGGAAGGTAATGGTGACGAAATTGGACTTCCAGCTGCTGATGAACTGCTTGGAGGAGGAGGTGATGGCAGGGGAGAGGAAGACGAGGGAACTGAAGGAGGTGACGTCGACTCCGGTGGTGAATTTGTTGTTGGAGCTGGAGAAGTTTTGGGACTGGATGGTGGTGGAGGCGGATGAGAACTTGATGGTGACTTTGCTTGTGGAGGAGGTGGAGATTTTGATGATGGTGGTGAAGGAGGACTCGCTGCAGGTGAGCCTGCTTGAGGAGGAGGAGGACTAGGAGGAGGTTGAGAAGCCGGCGGGGTCCCTGCTGTAGGCGTTGGGGGGGCCTGGGGTGGAGGAGCGCCCGTGGTTGGTGGTGGGGGTGATGGCACATTTGGAGGAGGTGGTGAGTTCACAGCCGGTGGAGGGGTGACCGGAGGTGATGGCGGGGGTGATGGCGGGGGTGATGGTGGAGGAGATGCTGGAGGTGATGGGGGAGGAGATGCTGGAGGCGATGGTGGTGGGGAAGCTGGTGCTGCGGGCGGCGGCGGTGATGGGGGTGGCGAAGGAGGTGGCGCAGAAGGAGACTTAGGTGGTGGAGATGCAGCCGGCGGCGGCGGAGGCGGACTGGCTGAAGAATTGGAGGGAGTAGACGATGGAGACGAGGCCAGGGAAGGAGAAGAAGTTGGAGAAGGTGATTTCGATGCCATCTTTCACAAATAATCACCTCAGAAATGACATGTCCAAGTGCTAATCCATCTCCAAAGATTTCTCAAGACCAGTTACAGCCAAAAGCTCCAATATTCCCAGCTAAACTAAACAGACACTAATGCATCGAACAATCGAATGGGGGCAAAACAAATCTAGACATGCTCCTCCAACTCCACAATAACCAGCCTCATAAGTCAACCACAGAACCGCCAGTTCTGACCCTCTTTTCAGAAACGCTTTCTTAACCAGATGGAACAAACTCGAGATCCCGAGAAGCAATCAGATCAAGAGGCGCGCACCCTTTAACTACCAACTCAAGAATGGGCAGAAGACTGCTCAAGCAACGATCCAGATGCAACGCCACCAAGATCACGAAAGCGCAAGACGGGCAAAATGCAGCGAGCCCAGATCAGCCAAATCGATCCCGGAAGCTCGAAACTCAGCAAAGCCGTACCTTTCTGGAGTTCTGGTCGTCGAGCTCATCGCACGGGAATTGGGAATCTTGGAAATTCCAGTGGGGTACAGAAGGCAAAGAGAGCTTCTTGGTCGGAGGAAAAAATGGTGGCCAAATCGTGTAGCCTCAAAATATGTGAACGCTAACGTGGGGGCGACTCTGGAGGGGGGGCAGAGTCGTTCCACATGTAGCAGTCGGGAGAAAGAGAAAAGGATTGTCAAATCCTCGCCATGTTCGCAAGCAGCTTAACAGTGTTAACTATCCTAAAAGCTGCTGTTGTCTCTCTCCTCTCCTCTCCTCTCCTCTCCTCTCTCTCTCCTCCTTTCTTGTTTTGGCCGCGAGAAATTACGAATCTTTTTGTTCCTCAATTTCACCACCGTTGTTCCGGGAAAAGGAAGGAAAGGAAATCGTCGACGTTGCAATGTGTTTTCGATTTAGAACATGGGCAGTCAAGAACATCTCCATGCAAATTCTCAAGGATTCTTTTGCACATCTATACACAGCACGCACACATCTATACAATACTCATATTCTGATTTGGTTTGTGTCCCTCACGCATTTATTAGACAGCCGATTAAAGGCAATTTACAGTTTTTAAATACACGGAATGTCTCGTGTTATGTGTCATCGTTATTTTAAAATGTCGATTATTGCTCTACTTAATAAGTGTTTTTGGGACTCTCTCTAACATAACCTTGTTTTTACTCATGTTGAAAAGAAAAAAGTTCGCATCGATTTTTGGCCAAATTTCCTAAAAAACTCCAAACTTTAAGTTTAGTCTTAATTCTACTCCGAACTTTTTTTCGTCTTAGAAAAAAAAACCCCAAACTTTCGCTCCAGTTTCAAATATGCCCCAAACTTTTTTTTTTCTTGGATAAAACCCCAAACTTTAGGTATAGCCTCAAATCTATCCCAAATTTTGTTGTCTAAAAAAAAAACAACAAACTTGTAATTTATTCTCAAATCTACCCACGTGGTCTAGTTTTAACTTGATGTAGATTTTTACATAGATAACAAATCCACATCAATAAGGTGACATAAAAAAATATCTCCAAAATGAAACAGTTCTAGGATATTAAAATTAGAAACGACTAATAGTGATTTTTTGACAACCTATTAATGTATGTAGATTTTGGACTAGAGTAAAAATTGGTGATTTTTCTCTTAAACAAAAAAAATTGAGGTAGATTTGAGACTGTACCTAAAGTTTAGGATTTTTTTTTAGACAAAAAAAAGGTTCATAATAGATTTAAGATTGAACCTAAAGTTTAAGGTTTTTTCTAAGACAAAAAAAAAAAATTGGAGCAGAATTGAGACTAAACCTAAAGTTGGAAGTTATTTATGAAATTAGGCTTCGAATTTTAGGCAAACTTGCCTATTTCATGCTTAGCCATTGATTTTTTTTTTTTTTTTGTGATTCACTAGTGCCTCTTGAAATTACCAGATGTTATAATTATGTCGTCAGTGCAATTTATGACCTAAATTACCTATATTTTACACTTACATTGGGACTTTTAATTAACATGAAACATCCGAAATGATCCAAAATGTACGCGGAAATGCATAGATTTGTTTTTTTTAGTTTATCAAAACATTAAATGACTTTTTTAATTAAAATGTAATTATTGAATGAAAGACAATAATCGCCCAAGAAAGCAACTCCAAAGCGCAAACGCTGTCATCCATTCGACAGGTATATTCGATTTCAGTTGCATTAATTATTTGTCAGGGAGAGTGAGATCGTGTTTAAATAATCGACGAACAAAACATTAATCAGAGCAGAATAGAATCATCAAGATATCTATAAATAAATAAATAAGTGAATTATTTACACCGACAGCATGGTTTGACAAGATCAAATTCATGTTACCGGATCGGTTGGACGGCAGCCCATTTGCTGACAGGGTGATGGAATTATATGCGAAGACAGTGCAGGTTTGCTATAGTTGACGCTGTTGTATGGTACCATTTAGCCAAAAACACACGTTGGTCCATGCTCCTTGTAGCTGTAATCAAGCATCATAAGCTTCCCAGTTTGACTTTGGAGTCCCTGAAATTGTTTCTTTTTATATAAATCAGATCTTTCAACCACCATGGTTGCTCAAATCTGCGCATTCTCATTACAATAACAATCTCCTTTTTGTTTTACATGGAAGACGAAATCAACTACCGATGAGCCGAAAGCTGTGCCCGACGCGCCAGGCTTCCGCTTAAATACGACATGCTGCATACCATTCCCGGCGGTACGAATCGTATAATCCCGAGTAGCTTGTGGATGAGATCTGTGTCTTGGTGTTTTCTTGTGGAGATGGTTCTTTTATTTCACCAGATGTTTGATCAAGGACAATGCACAAGGGACGAAGCAGAGTTTGTTGAGCTGATGATGGAAGATGGGTCTCTGATTGCTGTCTCTTATAAGACAAGAAGAAAAATCGTTGTAGCTTTGTCATGTTTCTCTTGCCCTCGCCGAGGGAAAATCAGGGTGGGTGTTATCATGATCTAATTTTTTTTAAACTACGCTTCTGAATTCCCATGCCAGGCAAGAGAAGAAATAAACAAATGCAACCTTCCAGCTTTGGCTCGACTCAGCTTGGGAGTCGATACCTGTTCTGGTTTTTATATGCTTCTCTTGAATTCTCACTCGGCACAATGCAGAACCAGACCCCGATTAAAAAACTAGAGAAAGAAAAGAAAAATGGCGGCTGATCACGCGTTCTGCTGTCTAGTTTTACACAGTCGAGTAATTCATCACCCTATGAGTCTAACGAAAGTTTGGTCGGCCCGGCTGTCAGCGTGGCGATTGCCCGTGATGCAAATGAGTTATATGGTAATTTTAACCCATTTTCCCTGGCTTTACCAGGAATGAACGCTATGATGATTGAGCGAGGCCTGGCTTTGCTGTCAGTACAGAATTCAGCTGACTTCTGCGCTTTAACAAGATCGGCATGTTACCTTAACCATATGTTATTTGCATCCTTCAAGGGAGGGAGAGAGAGGTTGGCTTCTTACAGCTATAGACTCGGAAATTACCTGCTTCGACCAGATCAGCTGATGAGACTACTGTCTTTGCATACCATTTCTGTACAGCGATGATGGTTAAAGATCTTTCTACCAGATGATCATCAAAGCAATTAACTACAAATGGAGTGTCCAGTGAAGGACTAATCTCACTGTCTTCACGAAAACATTTTGAGGACTGGAGATCATCAATGCGCTCTGTGTGTTCATAAAAATAAACACTTCAGAAATTGGCTTCATTTTCGGTCAGTCATATAGTATGCCGGCGTTCGTATTATTCTAACGGTGATCTTTCTCGTGTTAAGGTGATGTCATATCAAAGAAATGTTCCACGAATTGCGCTCTGAGACCAAAGAAGCAGGCGGACTTTATTTTCTGTACATCTTTACAATCTGGTATTAGGTGAGTCTTTAAAGGGATTGCCGATTTGTTTTCCCCAGGGCGTCACCATATGTCCAAAACCAGGTGGCATAATTTACCTAGAGGAACACAAGTATGTTCAGTGAGAGAAATTAGTGCACTGGCTAATTATACTAAGGAGAACTGTAAGAACAAATTCAGAAGAGACGACCCTCAACTAATACAGTAAAGATGACTTCGAATCTATTAGCCCCCTCAAACCTGTAGACGAGGCTTCATTACTCCCGTGTACTTCGCCAGAGCGACAAGATTAATGATGTTGGAAACCTCACAAGCCTGAGACAATTACTTCTCTTTCTGAGCACTGATAAATACAGATTTCACTTTAGCAATAGCACAAGATAACTCTGCAATGTACAAATATCAGCAGAAGAGACATTGTTCCACTGACAGACTGTATTCGGCAGGGCTTCTTCTTGGAGATACATAAATAATAAACTGTCTAGGCAAAAGAAACATCATGAAGTCCTTAGCTCATGAAGTTTCAATTACAGAGTGAGAGGTAGCTCCACAAATGCAAAGAACATGTTTTGTGACTCTCCAGAGGTCAACATTAACAACATACAAAATATCTGTGCGAAAGTATGCACATGTGAGACTGTTTCCTGAGGTATGACATACCACCAGGTCACAGATGAAAATCAATACTTGTATTTTAGAACAGTAATTCAGCAAATTAGCTTGCCTACTACTTAAGAGAGCTGTAAGACACATCGAATATGAACAAGCAGACCTGAAGCTAATAATTTAGCTGGCTCTCTATTTATTGGCCCCCTTGAAGCAGCAGATTTACAACTAATTGCAGTCATTACAGCAATGAAAGTAACTTTAGTGTAAAGTTCTGAAGTTTGAGCTGCAAAAGACCACTTTCTTCTCATCCCTTGAAATTCAGAAATCCACCAGGTAATGATTTAATTGCACGAAGAAGTGTAACTTGGTAGTCTCCTTCCATCTAAACAAGCAGGAATTTAATGTGGTATCAGCCTGATGGAATAGTGGAATCAACGATGTCAGATGAAGAACCCACTCTTCCTTTTTTTTTTTTAAATAAAAATAAAAGGTTCGGTAACAAACGTCAAAACACTGGTATAAGTCATCACTGATTTACCAAAACAGAGTGCAAGAGAATTTAACAGATATCAGCGAGCATCTCACATGCACGAAAGTGTTTGGCAAAATGAATAATGTAATTGTAGCGATGTGTGACAATAATGAAGAATCACAGAGAGAAGCAGAGTTAGTGAATCATTTTATTCTGAAAATAGATCACTGTGCGCAAAGCGATCCTCATATAAGTACATGAATGCTCCAAAAAAATGAGCAACAAAAATATCTCATCGAAAGCAAATCAATCCGTCCCTGAAATAACAATTTCAGTGACAATAGTGACCAAACCAACAGTACTTTCCTCCATCACTGCATCCTGTCTCTTCTTCATCACCTCTACTATGAATCCACCACAGAAGATTCGAAATAGAGTTCCCATCATCAAAACCGCTCAAGCTCCTCACTTTCTCCAGCGCACTACCTTTGTCAAAAATCCCTTCCAAGGCATACACAAACCCTTTCCATCCTTCAATTCCCTCCCTGCTCAGTGCTGGGTATGTCCAATCCACCAGCTGTTTCACAAACTGGATATCTGAGAATAGAACCTCAGTGATAGGCAACAAAGGCAAAACCTGAATTCCAAGCCTACAATCTCTCCGCTCCGCTCCAGCGAACCAGAGACCGCTGTCCCTTTTGTTTGCCCACAGAACACCCACCACCCTGTTCTCCCTGGTGAATTCTTCCTCATATAAACTATCACCTTCTCTAACATGCCACCATGTTTGAGCTGCTTGAATTTCCATTGCAGCGAGCGTCGACCCGACGGCAACAAGATCGGTGTCTCCATAGGCCAATCCCATTAAAGCAGCTGAATAGTAAGCATTCACAGCCTCGCTCGTGCTCTCCTGATTCCGCCCATCCGCAAATTCAGTCAATCCACCAGCCCAAGAGTGCAATTTATACAGGTCAAAGCACCTCAGACGTGGATAATTGGAATTCGTTCTTCTCCCCAAGTTCATGAAATCTGCCATCAGTGAATAAGCTTGAGGCCTGTACTTCCTTCCCCATGCAGGATCAATCTTTGCGAGTACAGCAATTGCATAAAGAAAGTACCCTAAATGATAGTGATGATCATTGTACAACCCGAAGCCAAAATCTTCACCAGGATTGGTTGATCCTAGCTTGGTGATGATCCCACCCCATTTCGCATCATACAAGAATCCATTACCACTAAAAGTCCCATCCAACCATGGCTCTATGGTGCTCTTCAAATATTTTCCAATTGCCGGGATAACTTCAGGATAACACACCTCCTCAGCAATCAAAGCCAACCTCGCCGCCCTGGCAATCAATTTCCCATAAAAATAAGATGAAGCTGTCGCTATCGCAGCTTGATTAAGGGACTCGACATCCCTACAAAGGGCTTGAATAATTTCATCGTATGACTCTTTCTTGGCACCTCCGATTGAATGCCAAGTAACAGAGACAGGATCAGATCTCAACACCCAGGAATCTCCAACCACACCAACAAGATCACCATCAATACTCCTGTACTTAAAATCCTCCAACACAGTGACACCACAGTCCTCAGGAGACAAAAGTCGAACGTGTAGCGGGTGCGCGAGCAAGAGCAGATCCCCCCAGCCTCTCTTCTCCCATTTGTACTCCAAACAAAACGGCCTAGTCAACACTGCATCACCAGACAGAGCATACGAAGAACTGAACCTATCCAAAACCTCCTCGCTAAATGAACCGCCGTCGGGCAAACAAGCAATCCTAATATCCCCCGCAAATCTTCCCGAATTAATCGCATTGAGACTCTGGCTGAAACTGATCGGCGAGGAAGTGTAAACAAGCCAAGTCTGATTGTTGTTGAGCTTCACAGTATGCTTTGTGCGACTACTGTTCGAAGAGAGCGAGAGGATCGCGTGGATCGTGGAGATCGCAACCTCCGTCCCGCGGTTGACCAAGCAGGTCAAGTAGGGGCTCCCCCTGACGAGGACGAACCTCAGGTTCGAAGCCGCGAAGTCCAGCGTGACGCCGAGGTCGCTGAACGACGAGATCACGTGCCGCGGGGCCTCCGGCGACGAACCGCGCACGGCGCCGTCGCCCGATACGGCGGAGACGGTGAGGTCGGCGTTGAAGACTTGGTACAGAAAAGCGGACGTGGCGAAGCGAGAAGGGAACGAGACGGAGACAGAGGACGGGGAGGGCTTGACGAGGTAGGGGTGGATGTACTCGGCCTGGTCGCCATTGTTGAGAGCGAAGTTCTGGAAGAAGGAGTTCGTCGGGAGCGGGGCGGAGAGGAGGCTCGGCGAGAAGAAGGGAGAAGGATCGGGGAGGACCGTGGACTCGACGCGCGGGAAGACGAAGGGGAACTTGGGCTTCGGCGGAGACATGGGTGGCGGCGGTGGCGGTGGCGGCGGCGGAGGTGGGGATGGAGGAGGAGGAGGAGGAGGACGGCGTTTGCGGAAAGGCTTAGTGACGAAGGTTTGGACTCTTCGCAGCAATTTCTTCGCCATCATTAAATTAAATTATTTATTTGTTTGGTCGTTGGAACCTGGCGGGTTCGTTACGCGCGTTCAGCAGATTTTTCTCCTTTCACTTTTTATTTTTCTTCAAATTTGAAGATGACTCGCCAGAGAAAGAGGAGAAAAGGAAGGAAATGGATTATTACAATGACCTAGGAAAATCATACCTCAGGAGTTACAACTCTTTTAGGTTTGATGTTTTCTATCGGGTCGCGATCGAATTACTAGGAAGTGATTTTTCACAGGCTTTTTTTCTCGGTTTCGATTCGAATGGTCTATTTTTTACGGAATCGAAAAGGGAATGTGACATTTACCTGGAGAAATTCAATGAAGACTTAGGACAAGGACGAGGACAATGGAGTTGGTGAGCCGATCTCGATGTTTTTCAGTCTTTTCGAATGGAGAGAGAGAGAGAGAGTTGGAAAGGGATTGAATTGGAAGTGAAGTTGGTGAAGGGGACTTGGAAGGCAATTTAAATTGGATTTGGGAATGTGAATGTGGGAAGCAAAGGATCAATGCAGGGGGACTCCTGGAATTCTTCCAAGGCAAGGAAGGGAAGAGAGAGGGGTCGTTTTGAAAGGTCTAGTGAAGGTGAAGTCATGGAAGATGGACAGGACATACAGACAATAGAGGAAAGAGCCTTGAAGGACCTGCTAAACTTTGTTCCTAGGATAAAGGCAAGTGACTCAATGAAAAAACAGTATGGAATGGCTTTTGGACGGCATTTCCTGCAAGTATGTTCGTTAAGGATGTCCAAATTCCTATCCTTGGTAGATTCTTTCGCTTCCCTTTGAGAGGAAAAAAGGGCAAGTCGCGCGATTCGGCTCAACAAGAGAACAACAGACCGAACATGAGAATTCAAGTAACGGGTGTTATCGAATTCGAAGATCATGTGGATTACAGAATTCTATCGATAGAGTTATCTATGCAGATTGTACTAATATATATGGATAGATTTGTCGCATGAAATTCCGTTGCATGTATATTGTTGTGTTGCTAGTGTAAAGTGAGGGATACTCGAAATTCCAACTTCATAACATGAAACAAGAATTCGTCCCCACGTATTGATAGGACTAGGCACACGCTAGTGCACGCGATCGGCCACCGTCATGTTCCGATCCGACAGACACCTGTGTCTATTGGGGCATCCATCAGTCTAAGGATCGCGGCCTCGGTGGTATCCGACAATCTAAATGTCACGCCCCTCTCAATTCCCTCCCTCTCGGCTGCCCTGAACTCCTCTACTTGGGTCAAGTAGAAGTCGAAATCGTGTCCCTCGAGCTTTTGTTCTGTCACCCATGAACCGTCTCATTATTTCGTAGAGATTACTAAAAAATTTCAATCGCCATTTCCAACTCTACATTTCTCCATCATCTGAAACGAAGGACATCTTCATTTCTGCCACATTTGAGATAGACAAATCTATGAAGTTTTTCCTGGAGAAGTTTAAGAAATGCCAAATTCAAGAGCAAATGTGCTAACGTCTGAACCTAGAGCTGCATCATTAGCTTCGATTCGAATCAACAATAGTGAAAAAACTGTTTGAACGCGACCTCGTATGCTTACATGAGCTGATAGTTGAAGCGTTAGTCACTATGCAAATAAGTATACTAGCCAGAAGAGGCCCTTCAAATGCAAATGCTGCAGAAGCCAAGAAATTAAGTGAGGCTGAGAGCACGTACACCAGCCAGGAGGCGTAGCAATGACTGCATTTGGTTTCTCCCTACCGGATCCCCGTCGAACCCGATCAATTCCCCTCGAGCCATCTCCAAGAACTTGGCTGCGTTGAACTCAGGCAGCTCACACCCTTCGGGATTCCACCTTCCCTTCAAGAACTCGGTGTCGGGCACCCAAAACTTCAGACAGTTGTGCTGATCAATGATCAAAGGGCAAGTCACGTTGGTGTAGTACGTGCCGTTGGAGTTATCGACCCAATTTCCTCTAAAAACACACGGCATCTCTTTTCCACTTGCTCTCTTCTTTTCAACTCCAGAGATGGTTGGATATCGGGAAGCGAGCTGATGACAAACAGATAAAGAGGGGGATCGCGGCAAGGAGAATCGGTGTTGGTACGAGCAACAGCGCCTTCATGGTGCTCTGTGGTGGGTTTTTCACTGAATGAAGCTCCGAGATTGGGAACTTCATGTTCACCATTGAGGCGAGGCCAACGTTTAGTACAGGAAATTAACTATTCCTGCGTAGGGACGCTGGCATTACTATAATCAGTTGTTAGGACTATATTTCGCATCGCTTATGGTAGAATTTGGTAGGTACCTTCGAAGTCTCTCTCTTAAGACATCGAACGTATACCACATGCGCAACCAATTATCCATCACCATGCTCCTTTAATATCCCCTTGGCGAGGCAACATCTGTCGTTAAAATAGTCAGTTAGCACGTAACTTAATCTGTAGATTGATTCAGTCGCGTGCTTTTTCATGAACCAAACTGTTCATCGTAATAACAAGTGAGAATCATTCTTGGGTCCAATTAAAATTGTTTAAACGTACTTGGGGGACATTGTTCTAGTTCTGCATTTTCACATAACACCAGTTATGTTGTGTGTAACTATGGCAGACGGGTTCTAAAGATGAATGCAGAACAATAGGTTTGGATAAGTTCTGCTACGTCTAGAACAATCGATCTGCTGTTTTCCCTCGTCGTGCATTCTTCTGCATCTGCCCCTGAAGAGATTCTCAAATCTCCGACCTCATAACGTGAAACAAGAACTCGTTCCACAAGTCAATAGGACCCGGCACACACCAATGCACGCAATCGGCCATCGTCACGTTCCTCAGCATCAAACGCCCGAAACGGTCAGGGTGTCCGTCTGGTCTCTGGATCATCGCCTCGGTAGTGTCCAGCAACCTAAATGTCAGGCCCCTCTTGATTCCCTCCCTCTGGGCCGCCCTGAACTCCTCCACTTGGGTCAAGTAGAACTCCAAATCGTCCCCCTCGAGCTCGGCCTCTCCACTCGTGAACGGCCTCGTCCTTGCGCAGCTCCCTCCGGTGTTCCACGTGCCGTTCTCAAAGTGCGCAGGAGAGAACGTCCTCAAAAATGTCGCGCCTTTATAGGCTTTTCGACTCAGGAGTTCTCTAAAGGCAGTTCGAAAGGCCATTCTGTAACCGTAGAATTTGGTGAGGTCGGTGATGTTGTTCGGCTCGCAAGAGCAGCAACCGACGACTTCGCCCTTTTCATAGAATGTCAGAGGCCGGAAGAACCATTGGCCTGCCGAGATGATGACGAAGTCGAAGTCTGCGATCTCGGAAGCCCAAGATGGATCGGGCTTGTCTAAGTAGAGGCTCATGATGCTGTTGAAGGAGTGACCATCTGGGTCTGCATCTCTGGACTCCACCAAGAATGGAGCCCAGAATGTGGCCAGTGTGAACTTGTGATCTGAGAAGTACCACCTTTCGAAGTATGTTGTGTCTAGTGAGTATTTGTAAGATATTTCCTCAGGAAATTTCACCTGAAAGATCATCTTTTGAAGCTGAGAACCGACTTCTTATATATAAAAGAATTCTGCATCATCCAATGCACCATTGAATACTATTGCCATAAGAGGCCGCAAATGCAATGGCTGCAGAAGCTGAGTAATCAAGGACACCGAGACAGCACTTACATTGGCCAGGAGGCAGAGCAGTGACTTCATTTGGTTCCTCCCAACCGAATCCCCCACAAACGCGAGCGATTTCCCTCGAGCCATCTCCAAGAACTGGCCCGTGTCGAAGCGAGGCAGCTCACACTCGTCAGGCTTCCACCGCCACTTCAAGAACTCGGTGTCGGGCCTCCCCAACTTCAGGCAGTTGTGCTGATCGATGATCAAAGGGCAAGTCAGGTTGGTGTAGTACGCGCTGCCATTCGGGTAATGAACCCATTTTCCACTAAATACATCGCATGTCTTGTCCACTTGCCCTATTCTTTTCGAAATGCCGGTGCTGATCTCCAGCTCCTGAGATGATGGGGCATTAAGACACGGGCTGGTGACAAACAGATAAAGGGGGATCACAGTGAGAAGAGCCGGCATCGAGGCGAGCATCAGTACCTTCTTGGTGCTGGTGGTCCTCTGTGGCGGGCTTTTCACTGAGTGAAGCTCAGATATTGAGAACTTCATGATTGAGTGAGGCAAATGTCTAAGACAAGAAATTATTCCTGCATCTAGATCACATATATATACATCGGGACACTGGCTTTTTGACAGTTAGTTCTCAGGGCATTAACTTCTGCATTACATAGTCTGTAACATTTTGTTAGGACCTTCATTGTCCCTCTTGTAATGGGGTAAGAAGTCACATACTGCACGTGCTAGCGCAACCAAATCATCCATCGTTAAGGCATCATTTCTTGAATGTATAGTTAGTGCCTGCATAATCAGTCCATCGATTCAGTCGTTCTCTAGCGTGACCCAATTCAATCTTAGCTTTTTCGACTTCCAGCCACACATCGTCATGAACTGTCGGTTCATGACGGACAATACGAGAATCTGAAAGAAGTTGCTCTCCAATTTAAATAGCCATCGTCGCGTTAATTGTGGCTCATCCTTCGCGATGTGCTCGTTGAACATCTTATTTCGATTGCAAGCCACCATTTTTTGGTCGTTCGGATTCAGTTTATGTGCAAAGAAACCAGTGGATTGATGATGGACTTCAAAGTTCACTTGATATGGGATTGTTCTTAGTTCTTAGCTCTTTGTTCTGGATGAGTGAAGCTCGAACATGGCAGGTAACAGGGGGTTCATGAATGTATTAGTTGAGCTCTCTGGGATGAAGTGTCACGTAGCTGGTCAATGTTATTGACGATGAACATCGACTCATTTTTCTGAGCTTCGTTTTCACCCGCCATGTTCGTCGTCAAAACATTCGAAAAATCGATTAAAACCAGAGAATTACTTCTCAAATCGTTGATTTTCTATGTGGTCGACCTGAGCAGGCTCTACTTCCTTCATCTCGTTGATGCGTGAGCGAAAATTCTGTGGGAGTGGCTCTGGAGCCGAGGAATGAACGACTGATTTCCACAAAGGAGGAGGGAAAAGAGCATATGACTATGCTTTCACCGCAGATAGAGAAATCTAAATTTCTACATCCACCTATGTCATATAAGGAGAAACATAGCTTTCGCCGCAGATGAGAGTTCCAATAGTTACTTCACTTCGTTATCTGACCGCATCGATCCAATCTCGGCTATTCACATAGTCTCTCCCCCCCCCTTAATCATCCGCGCACACGAGGGGGCCAATATCCATCAGATGCGTGTCCGTGTTCGAAACCCCTACGCCAAGCAATCGAAACTTCATCCTGAATCCTTTCGTGCCTGTACATTCCAAAGCCAGCAAACCTCCTTTTTTTTTTCATTCCTTTGCAAGATGTGAAGCAAAGCGTCAGGTCCCAACCACCGATGGGACCAGGCGCAGCTGGCAAAAGCATCAAATGGTTTTCAAAGGGCACTAAAGTCCTCTCGTACCAAAGGTGACAATGAGAGATTTTTCACATGAATTTTCCAAAACCAGCCTCTGAAGGTCATAGTTTTCAGCTGGTCACAATTGAGAAATCTAAATTTCTACATCCACCTATATCACATAAGGAGAAACATAGCTTTCGCCGTAGATGAGAGTTGCAATAGTTCTTCACTTCATTATCCGACCACATCGATCTAATCTCGGCTATTCACAAAGTCTCCCCCTTAATCATCTGCCTCGAGGAGGCCAATGTCCATCGATGCGCGCCTGTGTTCGACACCCTTACGCCAAGCAATCGAAACTTCATCTGGAATCTTTTGCGCCTGTACATTCCAAAGCCAGCAAACCTCCTTTTTTCCGCTGCAGCACCCCTCTTATGACAAGGGATCGGCGACCACAGGTTTTACCCTCACACCGCACCTTGTGAAACAGCTCATTTGGGGTCGTGTTTGAACGCGGAATCGGGTCCCGAACGGAATCACGATTAAGGTTGACCGTCATGTTTCCAATGCTTTGCCGAAGAAAACAGAAAATGCCAATTCCATTTTTCAAACGATAAAAAACATGATGAGCTTTGCTAGCACAATAATTTTTTGACATAACAGTTTTTGGGTTACGAGAGTAACAGTAGATTATGAGCCACAAATCCTTAAGAAGTCAACCCCATATTAATTTATAACTATTTGTTTTTTGTTTTTTGTGGTCCATAATATGTTGTTAATCTCACCATGGATTAAGGACAGTCATTTAATCATTTCTCAAATGTGATTGCTTTTTCCATTCCACTAGATGTCGTATAAACTTCAGCTACGCACGTTTCGTAGCTTCCCTTTGAGTAAACTTTACACCTTCGTCCGACTTCATCACATAAAACAAGAGCTCATTCCACGTATCGATCGGGCCGGGCAAGCACCAGTGCACGCAATCCGCCCGGCCCACGTTGCTCTTGGGCCAGTTGCACTGCCGGTTCGGGTGTCCGTCGGGCCTGAGCAGCATGGCCCGTGTCGTGTCGAGCAGCCTAATCTTCACGCCCTCCTCCTCTCTCGCCCTCCTCTCACCTTCCAAGAATTCCTCCACTTGAGCCAAATAGAACTCCAGGTCGTAGCCCTCCAGCTTCTTCTCGTCGCTCCCGAAAGGCCTCGTCCTCGCGCAGCTCCCTCCGTCAGTCCAGTTCCCATACTCGAAGTGCGCGGGCGAGAACGTCCTCAGGAACGTGATGCCGCCCCCACGGTTCTTCGTTCCCGTAATGGCTTTCAAGGTGGTACGTAACGCCGCTCGATATGCCTGGAATCTTGATACTTCCGTCACGTTGTCCCGTCCGCAAGCAGAACAGCCCAGGAGTCGCCCGTTCTGGTAGTAGATGAGAGGGCGGAAGAACCATTGGCCGGCCGAGACGATGACATGGTGGAAGGCGCGGATCTCAGCAAACCAAGAAGGGTGGGGCTCATATAGGTGGAGGGTCAGGATGCCCTCGAGGGTTTGGCCGCCGTGGGAGTCGGTGGTGCGGACCAGGAATGGGGCCCAGAACGTGGCTAGGGTTAGGTTGTGCTTGGGGAAGTACCAACGCTTGAAGTTGTAGTCGGTGGTGTACCTCAGAGAGATGTCAACTGGTTGGTCTACCTAATGATATGGTAGAGAGAATATTAGATCAAAGATAAAATTACAACACACAATTTATATGATAATAACTCAAGTCAACCTTAGTGAAAACTTCGAATAGAGAAGTTATGATCGATTTGAATACACTTATCACCATATAGGCAAGTATTTTCCTATGGGTATAGAGGATAAAATCATTATGACGTTCCCGCAAATATCATTAGTCCTCGTTAAGTGTCCTTTTTAGAAAATTAATTAGGAGAAAAGGAATTTGTGGACATATGATTTTCTGCTCCAAAATTTCCATAAAAATAAAATAGAAAAGGTCATTGTAAGAACAGCTCATATTGACTTGCACATTTCTCTGCCTCTTAACTCTTTGGGAAAAGAAAAGGCAATGAGAACATTGCAAGCTCATGGCCATACAAGAGTAATCGGCCAAATCAACATAAAACTAAATTATGTAGTAGAAAATTCATTGGCTAGGCTGGTCGCATTATTAATCTCATGATAAACATGGTCGATCGTATATAGTTTCTCCTGAAAGTGATTAGTTTGTGGCCACTAGAATAATCTACTTAACCATAACTAGATCGAGCACTTACGCTAGACAAGAGGCACAACAAGGACTGCATGTGGTTCCTCCCCAGAGAGTCGCCGACGAAAGCGATTGACTTCCCCCTCACCATCTCCATGAACTCCGCCGCGTCGAACGGCGGGAGCTCGCACCCGTCCGGCTCCCACCGCCACTTCAAGAACTCTGTGTCGGGCCTCCCGGACTTCATGCAGTTCTGCTGGTCGCTTATCACGTAGCAAGTCTCGTTCGTGTAGTATGTCGACGCGTTTGGGCGGTACACCCATTTCCCCCTGAACACGTCGCACTTGTTCTCCTCCACCACTGGCACCGCCACTGCAGCCGCTGCTTCCGTGTCCTCAGGTTCCCCGTTTTTGTCCTCTATCGACTGTACCGGAGGATAATCTAGAGGCTGGACGGGCGAGCCCGAGAAGAGGAGGCACAAAGGGATCGTGGCAAGAAGAATCGCGGTCGGAGCGAGCATCAACGCCCTCTTGAAGTTATTGGCCGTGCTATGTAGCGGCGTGTTCTTATCGCTGCGATGCTCCGAGAGTGCGACCTTCATGGCCGATAAGGGGTGTGTGTACAGTGTTCAAGCGCAAGGAGAGAGAGCTCTTTGGGTGTGCATGAAAGTTAAGTAGTAAAATAAGAGGTCGTTGTTCAGGACTTCATATTTGGAAGCAAGCATTTGATATATTTTGGTCTTTTTCGGGCCATATTGTTCCTTTTGTCGTTCATCTCGTGTTATATTATTTTATTTATTTTTTGAAGCCTCGTTGGGGTGGCCCGACGGCAACGGTGGCGGTGGCGGGCGCATGATCTACACATTTTCAAGTATTGATTGGTCATTGATTCGATTCTTATTTCAAGAGCGCATAAATTTATAAAACCCATTCATTTGGAAAATTATCCAAAATG
>BCNH02000009.1:14027456-14056034 GCA_001662345.2 Metrosideros polymorpha var. glaberrima
CAACGAAGTCCAGATATGGTCGCCATGACTCCATATCTGATCACGACTGTGAGCAATGAAGTCCAGATTTGGTCGGCCAAATCTGTTTGGCAGAATCTGATTTGCGGCAACAAAGGCAAAGGGGGGAACGCGCCGACGGGTGTAGAGGCCACGGCGGGTGTGTTCGAGGACGTAGGTTGTGGCGGGTTGAGCGATGGAAACGATTTTAGATATGCTGATGGACAATCCCTACCGCGAGTGACTATGATGAACGGGGTGGCTCAACCATGGTTCATGGCTTCAGATCTGGCGACGGACAAGCATGGCCACAAGCGACAACAAAGAAGGTGGCTCTGTTTGCGCGTTGCAGCGACAAGGGATGGCTCGGCCATGGACCGCTTCATCTGCCGACGGACGACTGCAGATGATGGAGGAAGGAGAGAGAAAAATGGAAGGTTGATTTTTCATTTTTTTTATTTGATTGCCACGTCAAGGACACGTGTTAGTTTTTTTTCATTGGATTCCGTTACATAAATGCTATGACGTGGTACTATGCAACTATCATTATGATATAAAAAATTTTAAACTTAATTCTATATGGCATATTTATGGTCAAGATTCTGTTATTTGACTTTTAAGGTAAAATATCGTTTTTATTTTATTTAAGTCACGTGGACGCTATGTTAATATTATTTGCTTTTCGACATTCATATAAATATATTTTTAATGATGCAAATAGTAAATATATCACACATGTACAAATTTAAAATATTTTGTACCACATAAAAAAGTTTAGAATAAATTGAGCATAGATAATATAATTTGAGATTTTTTTGTGGCTTTTGTCTTTCTTAAATTGATGGCATTCACGATTGAAAGGTGGACTTGTCTAGGATTTGGGCAAAAAATGTAATGATTACAACCTCTCATTCGTCGTTGGTGCTTGCTTCCATAACCAGAGCCTCAGCCCGTCGAAAAGGGCGAGGGCGGACTTGGGGCGGCCAAAAAGAGGCGAAGCTAGACATTAGGGCGTTGGAGGCGACGCTGTCCGAGGGGGTGGTGTCGGAGAGGAGGAGGGAGGAGCGAGAGAATTCGCCGTTCTTGGCCGAGCGAGAGATGAGGGGCGTGGAGAGGATTGGGTGGACGGACTTGAGGAAGACAGCGTGGGCCTGGTCGGTGAGGATCCTCGGAATCGAAGAGGGAGAAAGAGAAGAGATTAAGGAAGAACGAATATAGGTTAGACCGGTTTTCTTTGACCTTTACTCTTTTGGTCACATGGGTTGAAAGTAGGTTTCATAAGGGACTTATTTGTTTGGACTTTTCAATTCAGAACTCATTATGGTTCATATGACAAATTTGAGCTGACTCATTTATCACCCACGTTAATATATATAGTTTTAAATTTGAGTTAGTGACCCATTTTTGTTGGAGTTGACGAATACTTCGAAGACCCTTGTTTCTTATACCGGACACGCCCACGTGAGCTTAGGAAAATCGAAATATGAACCGACGATATATAACCCCTACGCACGGAATGTCGGGGGTTCCGCTGCCCGAACAGCAGGCAAGGGTTTCGCTCCCTAGTGAGCGGATGGTGGCCCTGCTCGTCAGTGAGCGGACGATGGCCTCGCTCGCCGGTGAGCGGGCGGGGGTTTGGGAGCAGTGCCCTCGAAACAACATCAATTTTTTTTATCTTTTCGTTTGTTGTGGGACTAAATGGATTCAAATAGACTTGAGTTTTGAGTCCATTTTAAGTCTTATATATATTGTATTCGTATAAGTGTGGATTGTGGTTGTAAAAACCTAAATATCATAGTTGAATCCTTTTGTATAATGTAACTATATTCTGAGGTGAACCTAAGTAAACTCGTGTGTCAATTTTCATTCTTTGTGTAATTGTTATGATTCGATTCGAGATATAACCCATCAATTTTGACAGCCCTACTAAAGATTAGTGATGGTAATTCAAGATACGGACTTGTCATGCAGGCAATTTTATGTTTTTATTTTTTGCTACTCAATGGAAGGAGAAAAGAAAATAAATATCAATAAATATCACTAAACTTCCTTCACCAAGGTGCCGAGGACACATAATTATGGCCAGTACATGAAAACAATTCATCTATTTCTGGAATAAACCCCCTTCTTATGGAACCACGGGATCAAAGCATAGGACAACCAATTTTTCCAATTCCCTTTGCCCAACAAAGAAATGACATTACCAATCAACACATTACCCTTATGTACTAAGACTTATTGCGTGCGCTAGGCCTTCAACTTCCGGTCGCTGAACCGGAGCTTCTCTTCCCTCGACCTCCAGCCCTCGGTCTTCAGCATCTCGAGCAGGAAGTCGCTCCACGTGTCAATCGGCCCCGGCAGGCACCAGTGCACGCAGTCGTTGTACAGGGTCACGTTCTCGTGCGGCCAGTGCCCATACCTGCTCGGGTGGCCGTCGGGTCGCATCAGTGCCGCCTGCGTCGTGTCGAGCAGCCGATACTTGAGCCCCCTCTCCCTCCCTTCCTGCTCGGCCTTCCGAAACTCCTCCACCTGGATCATGTACAGCTCCAGGTTCTCGTTGGCGAGCGCGGTCTCGTTGCTCCGGAGCGGCCTTGTCTGCAGGCAATTACCGCCCTGGTTCCAAATCCCACCTTCAAAGTGAGAAGGTGCGAAAGTCCTCAAGTAGGTGATGCCCTTGTAGTTCTTGAGCCCGTTAATGGCCTTGAATGCCGTCCTAAATGCCTTCCTATAGCCGTAGAATTTGGTCAAGTCCGGGACGTTCTCTAGTAAGCAAAAGTGGCACCCCACAATCTTGCTGTTCTCGTAGAAGACCAGCGGGCGGTAGAACCAGTGTCCGGCGGAGACGATCAGGTAATCGAACTCCTCGGCCTCGGACATCCACCTGTCGTCGGCCTCATCAAGGTAGAGGCTGAAGAGGCCCGTCTTGGTCGGCCCGTTCGGGTCCATCTCCGCGGACTTGACCAGGTGGGGCGTCCAAAAGTTGGCGAGCGTGAAGTTGTAGGTCAAGTACCTCCAGCGCTTGTAGTGCTCGTCCGGCGTGTGCGAGACGTCGATCGGATATTCCACCTGCCATCATCGGAAAAAAAATGTTCGTTCAGGTACACAATTGTTGTGCACCACATCAATCGATGGCGTGTATGATATTTTGGGACGTGCACATATCAACTTGTGACGAAACTTCTTCAAGCAACAATACGACATCGTTTCACTATTGGCGCATAAAAAAATTGTATTTCTTTAAAGAACTAAAAATTAGAAAAAAAAAAAAACGAATTTGAAATTAAAAAAAAATTGGAAATTTCAAAGGAAAAAGAAGAAGCAATGACTGAGCACAGAGCTGTGGGGCTAACTCTCATCTGAAAAAAAAAAAGGAAAAGTTTATAAAAAAAAATTTCCACCTAAACTTTCCTTCCATTTGAAACTAATGCTGATAACGAAAGTATTGAAATGACGAATTTGAACAAAATTTAGGACTTAAATAATCTACGAAAAATTTAGAATTAAAGTGATTGATCGACGTAAAATTTAGGACTTTCTTCGTCATCAACCAATTGAAAAGAAACGAATCCTATCAGAAATTATTCTGAAGGGACAAAGACAATACGATTTGGTGAAATTATGAGATGCGAGATTTATCTTTTCAATGGACGGTCGATAAATTTTATTCCATTGGCTCCTGCCGTGGCATCAATCGCACATAGCACCAAGGAACATGTGTGTGCATATGAGCCTTCCCGTGCTTCTCGGCTTCTTCTGCTTGTATTATTTTATCAGTGTTTATCGTTTCTAGCAACCTTTTTTCTTGTACAATATAATCATGAAAACAACAAGGAAAAAAAATTAAAATAGGATAACCAATTAAAGAACTATATTTTTACAAGGAATAAAAGATAAGTAACAATTAATAGTGCATCATCGTGGGGCTACAGCGTGTTAGATCTCATCGCATGTTCAAAGCGGACAACAGTTGTTGGGTTAAACGTCACTTTTACTACTAAGAGTGGCATGCAGACACGGATCTGCAAACTGTAATGCTTTGAAACCAAAATACTTGGTCGGATCCAGATCTAATTGACCAAGCGAATCACCACCGCTGATCTTATGGGGCCCTCATGCGAGACCCACAAAAATTGATGGTTGTGATTCATCTAATCCGATAGACACGGTTCCGAGAAAGGAATTCCCTACTTTAAATATCAAAGTCTTTGAAAAGTTTTTAATCTAGAGAATGAGGACATCCGAAAGTCCAAAATAGATAAAAATAAATAAATAAGAAATACTTATGATTGATAAGGTGTCCTCGCTCTTCCAGTTGGATTGAACGAATCAAACACAAAGGTCGAAGCCTTTAAGAATCGTCCGGTCGGGAATATAAAAACGTGTGCACCAGCAAATGGCCTTTACTTAATATGCCGAAATCACAAATCTTGACCATGGCCAGCCTTATTAGCTGGCTGCATGCCCTCTTCCTCCTATTTTCTAATGTGTCACTATTCTTTAAGAAAGTGACATCTCAATGTGACCCTTAAATCAGAAAATTATTCAACAAATTAAGCAAAATATATGTTTTGGCCACCCATTATTGACCCTTCAACAAATTAGGCAAAATATGTAATATAGTTGTGCATCTAGAAAAGGGTGGAATAAGTTGCAACTGGTAAAAAAGAAAAATCTTGAAACATCGAGTAAATAACAATGCAAATTGTGCCCAGCTAAACCGTCTTACTCGATGGATCTCGGACTAAATTTGACGGAAGCAATCGGACTCTTAGGGTTCGTATGTGGACCAAACAAAGGCGCTTGCACACTAGCTGGCATCTCTTCCCCAGTCCGAATCAAAGACGAAAACTTAATCTGCTAATCAAAAGTCATGCATTGCATGCTTCAAGTTATGGAGAAATTGATTTAACTTGGGCATCTATGATGAGGGTGCTTGAGTTGAAGTCTTGATAATCTCTTGCACCTAAGAGGCTTCGGCAGCAAGCATGTCTAGCCAAATCTATGGAATTAGGCCAAATTCCCTTTGCTACTATATCAATTGATGGGTCATGTCATAATGGCAGTCCAAGATTACGGAAATGACCAGACTCATTTCCGAAAATAATTTATAGAAAATGATCTCTCTTTTTTTCCAATTATTATTTATATCTCTTGAAGAAGCCACCAATTAATGGTTTCAAGGTAGGCCAGTGCCTGTTATACTCACCTGCTACGTCTACCTAAACCTTGAAAAGATGACATTTCTCGATGGGATTTGGTCAACAAGCCAACTACTCTACGGTGCGAATAAGTGCCAACTCTCATAAGATGTGAGAACAACTATGTCTAAAGGAATATGTCGATCAACACCGAAAGTCAACATCTGTAACCAAAGTCTAAATCACACGGTCGTGTTCCTCAGCATTAGAGATCTTTCATTCGCGCGAGACGTGCAAGCTTGTCATAGCCACGACTGTAAAAATCAGTGCGATGGCTGTGTAAACATGCTTGGTTGGTGGCCACTGTTTATTCTTTTTGGCCCTCGAATAAGACATTGAACATTGAAGTTCACATAGCTATGTCCTGAGGAGTGAGAATCTCACGCATCATTACCCGTGAACGCTGACAGCCTGATATTTTATTCTTCTTAATGAGATCTTTACCTTAGTAAATGAATATAATTTCTACTGTACATTCGTCTCATAAGTCACGGGTATGGTAAAAAGATTACTTTAATGTGTAGCATCATGCCTACAGTAAGCTTATACAAAGCGATGCTCAAACTTCTAAACACACGGTTGCTTTACGCCTTTCTAAGATGCTTTTTATAGGACAGCTAACCAAAATTTCAGTCCAGAAACAGCCAGATCTATTGCATTAGAAGATTGAACATTGTAATAAGGAATTATTGAATTTTCGTTTTAATCGTTGTTGGTCCCGTATATTTTTTTTAAGTAAAGGAATAACTGGATTTTCATATTAATATCCACCCATGTAAACCAGCGAAAAAACCCTCTATGGTTGTGCTAATTAAATAAAAGTAAGTAATAGACCTAATGCAGCTCCTGAAACGAAAGTTGCAAGTACCGAGATGCACTTCAATGGGGGTGAAGAAGAAACCAAGAAAGGCGAGGCTTAATTAGTGGACTGTGTACGTACCCTAGAAAGGAGGCAGATCATGGACTGCATTTGGTTCCTAGCCACAGAGTCACCCACGAAAGCCATGGACTTGCCCCTCACCAGCTCCAGGAACTGCGCCGGGTTGAAGAGGGGGAGCTCGCAGCCGTCCGGCTTCCATCGCCACTTCATGAACTCGCTGTCGGGCCGGCCGTACTTCATGCAGTTCTGGTGCTCGTGGATCGCCCAGCATGTCTTGTTCGTGTAGTACGGCGCCCTCGGGTTCGGCACCCACTCCCCCGTGAATATGTCGCAGATCTCCGCCGTTCCTGAGTTGACAGCGGGGTCATCCTTTTCGTGGGCGACGGCAGCGTCGTCCGCAGAGGAAGAGAAAGGAGAGGAGGAGGAGGAGGAGGAGGAGAAGCTTCCTGAGAGGAGGAGGAGGGGCTGAGAGAGGAAAGGGTTGTAGAGGGAGACGATGATAAGGAGGAGGAACAGGATAGTGACGAGAAGGACTATCTTTGGGGTGGTTCTGTGGTGGTGCGACTGTGGCTCTCCTTTCATTTTTGCGGTGATGAGAGAGACAGAAGGAGGGAGGGAGGGACCTAGAGATTGTGAACTATATGAGCATGGGGATGAATGAGTATGACCACATTGGAGTTATTTGATAAACGAGGTGGTGACAATTTATTAGGGGTCTTGGTCGACAGGCTGAACAAATAAATATAGGAAAATACATGACAAGAATCATAGAATAATCGTACACACACTGCTAGCTGTGCTTACTGATCCCGTATACGTATTATAACCTATAGTTTATCGCTGATTAATTGCATGTAGATCATCCTTCTGTCAAGAATCCTATTATATATTCGTGGGTAATTGTCATGTCTCTCGTCAGAAAAGGCAACAACTCCATCTGTTCCTAATTCGACTGCTGCTTCGAGCTCATTAATGATGTGAGATTGTCCATTATACTGTACATTGGCGAGGGCAAGAAAAATCTTGTGCAGACTCATTTAACTGGTGAACACGAAACCATTACTAAGTACCCAAAAAGGTTGCCTACCGAGAGTTTGAAAGCTACTTGTTCTCTTAACTCCCTTTCGTTCTAGCAAACATTAAATAATGTAAAAAATATTTATTTTAAAATAATTAGTAGATGCAAAATATTTTTTATCACTGACAGTAATTTATATCTAAAAATTTTCATGGACGATGAAAATATTATTTGCTGATTCATTTTTGTAATCGATATAAACGATCGTATTTAGGAAAATATTTTTCGCAAAACAGGTGGAGGCTTAGAAACTTATCTTTCACCCCCTCCTGTTTTTGAATCCGACAACATAATCTACAGCTTTTCTCCAAAGCCATGAAATGTCGCGACATTGAGGGATGTTTAGTAAGTAGGACTTTTGGACCTGAACACGTCCTTAAAAGGTTTCATATAAGCTCTCGATCGTATTTTGAACTCTTTAGGATGTAAAATAAAAGAGGATATTGTCAGGTAAAAGGTCAAAAAAATATACTTTCTAAATTTAGAAGTGCAAGGATCGATAACCTCTTGACGTTAAATAATGGCAGGTGATCTAGACAGCTCGCCTCGTTGGAGGACAGTCGCTGAATAGATTTACATGGTCGATTGAGAGAATTTAAGTGCAAAAAAACTCACAAAGAAAACAATAAATCAGCTTAGACTGGTACAGCTAGGACGAGCCGCTTGACTCCGACTTCAATGACTTTCTTGGTATTTTTATGCAAAATCGTTTTCCGTCATGAGAGCTGACTACTGACTCGGTTTGAAGATAACGTGCATGAGCAGTTGAAAAGTCCGCGAGCTAAAATAATTCCTGGTTTCGAGAGGGGCCTCTCACCAACTAGAGCGTGCTCCATTCACATCAAAATAAATAAAGTTAGGTCAAGAAAAATTAACACAATAGGATAGCATAGGTTGTGTAGTATAAGCCCGCATTTTTGCCCTCGTTATCAAGTCGTAAAAGAATCTCGAACCCGCAATAATTCTCGACTAATCCAAGTCAGCATGACTGTATCTTTTCGCAAGAACAGCTTCAGTATGTCGATAGACGGTTCGGGTTTGTGCTCGCACGCGTGCGTGTGCATATGTACGCAAATGCATGGAATGCTTCGGAAAGAATGTGACAAAGGATTTTTCATGGTGCATCAACATGCCGACCACTATCCCATTTCCTGTAGTTAGCAAATCAATCAAAAGTTCGGGGCGCGTCATTGAAACCCTAAACCCTAAAACATAAAAGTCGCCAAAGCTGTTGAAGCTTTAATTTCACACATCGTGGGGCCTACGAAATTGGATTCACGAGTCGAAGGGGACAAGTAATTTTGTAGGGTCTTTAATGTTGTCATTGAAAGGTTGGCTCATGATTGGCGGGACCGTAGCGAAAAGTCTTCAACCTCGTTGTGCACGATGGTCCCCTTGCCACATGTGGGTTCGTTAACCTTAGTATTCTTCGCCATTAAGGTTGTGTACGAATTAAATCGTTTCAGCCAATAATAGGCTGCCGAATAAGCATCGCAAACTTATGATTATCGATTCGTGATGTGACAGATGGGACTCTTTCGGGTAACCCATGATACACGGCTCCACGAAGGAAGAAGGGACATGTTCGCAAATGTCACGAGAATACTCGATGAGGATGTCGCGATTAGTTGTCGCAACATTCTTAGCCGCACGATTAATTTGGGGGTGGAAAATTGAGAATATACTCATTTTTAGCATACTATAAAAAGAAAATGTAATTAATGTTCTAAGGACGGATACGAATAAAACCCAAATTTTAAAGAGCTCCTATCATTGACATGTGCCCTCCTAATTACTTTTCCAACATGATCCATAATCAAGAAGGACCATATTTGTGGAGCCTAGTCATGCGTTGGCAAAGTTTTACTAAACGTCCGCGTCGCCAAAGGTGTGAACTTTGGAAACCCAAAACTCAATCTTTGCTCTGTAAATTTAAATGGCTAAGCTTAATGGTGGCCTCTAATGGCCCAAAAGAAAATTTGATGGGCCAAAGGAATACGAGGAAGTCATTGATGATTGTCATCGAGCATGCGACTTGTAGCTAACAAAATGCATCTAACGTCCCAAACATTAAGCTATATTTGGTAGTCAGGATAAAAGTCAGGATATGGCCGAATAAGGTAAATTGCCCAATTAGTCCTAAACGTATTTACGGAAGTCAATTCAACCCACTTTTCAATTTTGACAATTTTCGAGAAATTTCAATGTAATCCTCCAACTCAATTTTCATCAGAAATCGCTGATGTGGCGATCTAGTCATCGTCAGCTGTCTTATGTGATACATCGTTTGCGTTAGTGATTTTTAGCGAAAATTGGCCGGAATGACTATATTGAAATTTTATGCAAAGTTTAGAACTAAATTAACAAAATTGATATGCTTAAGACTAAATTGATATATGTGTAATAAGTTTAGGGCAAATTGGACAATTTCGAAACCCAATTTAAGGAAAAAGAAATAGCATGGATAAAAATATCTCATGTAGGAGTGGATAAAAGTGGTAAGCTCTAGATTGTTATCAAAAAAGTCATAAACTTATTGCAATTGTATCAATTCAGTCCTAAACCTTTTGCAATTGTTCCTAGTCAGTCCATTCGACAAATTTTGGCTAGTTGACACTAATGTAGATACCGGTAAGCCGGCGATAGAATATTTAAAAAAAAATTTGATTTTTTCTTTTTTTTCTCTTTTCTTTTTTTTTCCATCCCCTCCCCTTCTTCTTCCTCAAGCTAGTTGCCTAGCTCCAGTGACCAGCCAGAGAGGACGGCTGGCGAGAACGACCTTGCCGGCCGTCGAGCGAGGCTCGCTCCTCGCCGCCACTGGCGAGGGCGAGCCTCGCCTTGGTTGGCAAGGCTCGGCCTTGCTCAGCCAAGGCAAGGTCAAGCCTCACCATGGCTGGGTGAGGCCCGGCAACGGTGAGGAGTCTTGAAAGGCATCCAATTTGGGAAGCATGCGAAAGATTCCAGATTTGATGTGCAGTCGTTTGCTATCTCCAAGGTTAGTCTATCCACCTCACTTCTGGGTTTGTTCTATGTTTCGTCCTGGTTTTGATGGATCATAGGTTTCTTGTTCAGGTTCTGAATCAGCCCCACGTTCCCGATGAAAGATGTTGGTTTTGCGCATGGATTCGAAAAGAGAGAGAAGCCCAAATGTCAGATTAGGCGAGGTGGGAGATTTTCCTGCTGCCTTTGCATGTGTGTTCTCTCACAAAAACAAGGCGAATCCAATTCGCAAGAGAAGAAACTGCAGTTTCGGGAGCCTGGACGAACCCGAGAAGAGCTCTGTTTCGAAAGAGACCCTGCTGGAGTCTCTGGATTTGCAGCGCAGAGAAAACGAGAACCAGAATTCCCCAAGACCGACTCCTGAAGCAGAGGGTTTCGGGGAGAAGGGGATGACCCAGTGCGAGCTGAATTTCGGTGCCTTCACTCGCAGGTGTCGGGTAATGAAGCACCGGTGCCAGAGCGCGGCGGGGAGTAACAGGGTTTTCGCGAGTGGATGGGTTTCACCCATAGTCCTGAAATTGCTGATGAATCAGATGGAAAGGGTTCCGAAGCATTCGCCAAAGGCTTCGCTCCTGACGATGAATCAAACGATCTATCGGGTTGCGAAGCATCAATGACAAGTAAAGAAGGCCGGCGAGGTCATCCTTGCCGGCTGTCCCCTCTGGCCAATTGCCGAGCTCCGGCGACCGGCTTGGGGAAGAAGAAGGGGAGGGGAGGGAAGGGAAAAAAAGAAAAGAGAAGAAAATTAAAAAAATTCTATAAAATATTAAGATATTCTATCACTGGATGGCAGGCATGCACGTTAGCGCCGGCCGGCCAAAATTTGCTGGATGGACTGAACTAGAACAATTGTAAAAAGTTTAGGACTAAACTAAAAAAAAAAAATTAGGATTGAATTGACACAGTTGTAATAAATTTATGATTCTTTTGGTAATTTTCTCGCTTTAAATTCTACAATGAGCTCCCCTTGCTTTTTAAGGTCGTACAATGATCATGAATTGATTGTTATATAGGTTATCTCCATTTGTTCATTTCCGATTTTTCAGTAATGAATAGTGAGGGATTCTGACCATTTTCGCTTATACAGTTGCACTGAAACGGCAATTCCTACCAAACAATTAATCGGATAGGATATGAAAATATCCATCTATATTACCTTGACTCATCAAACAGTGGATAAAATTTAACAAAATTCCTAAATTTCATATCACTCCATTCCGTATTCGGAAAATAGCCTGTGCCTAGCAACATAAGGTGTTAAGAAAGAGGTAGCACGTGAAATGTGCATGCCATGTAAACTCGGTCCAAAGATAAAGGAAAGCGTATGCAAAAATGGCAAATTGGAATTTCAGCCCCCACCACACATTAAAAAAAAAAAGTAATCAAGAAAAATCCAGAAAAAGAAAAAAGAAGAAGAAGAAAAATAAGAAAAGGGGGAAAGACAATAAAGGCCACCACAACACAAAAGGCTCTCTCTCATCCCTTTTCTCTTCGCTTCAGCCTTCTCTTGCGACGCTCAAAACTCAAGCCCACTTCATCCTCTCTCTCTGTCTCTCTCTCTCTGTGTAAGTACCCAAGAACTGGCTCTGCTTCAGCCTTCTCTTGAGATTCCTCTCGTCTGTCGTAACGTTTTCATTCAGCTCTGGTGGTGTCCTTAGTTCTCTCTTGGTTTCGAACAGGTTGAGCGGTGCAGAATTCGGAGATGGCGATGACGGGCATTGAGAGGCTGATGGGGACCCTGAAGTCGAAGCTGAGGTCGCTGAAGACGAAGAGGCCATCCTACGACAAGATCGAGAAGAGCGACAGCATGAGAGTCGAGATCAGGAGCAGGAAGGCCCGCAAGCTCATCGAAGAGACCCTCAAGATCGCCGACTCTCCCAAGACCAGGAGCTCCGCCTTCTGATTCGTCCCCTCCAGTAATGACTTTCGGTTGTTTTCTTGTCTTGGTGAAGAACGTCGTGCTTCTTCTTACAGTACGTATAAAGATCCCAAAGGCGTGATTTTCGCTCGACATGCACGTCGAAATAAGACGAAGCGCGGAGTAATTTCTCTCGATTTGATGAGAAATCATTAGTCAGCTTCTCAACTCGATACGGGGAAATCAAGGGGAGAGACAACTTCGAGCGGCGCGCCTGCGGTTCGAACAGGTGGAGCTGCTACTGGTGGTAGTAATCGTTCGCACAGATAGATAGGGTGCACGTACGTTCACCGCAGTTAATGCAGTCGTGGAGAAAGACAGAAGAACCTGATAAGAACTCCAGTCTCTCTTTCGTAAGCCGTGGTGCATAGCAAGCACGTAGAGTATAGTTTGGAGAATGTAATTAGGCACTAATGATGATTAGATGATTCTCAGTTGACCCCAATTTCAAAGTCTTCAGCTAAACAAGATGTGGACGTCTACTGCTATGGAGCTCGACATTAGGCTTGGCATTAAATTCGGCCGAAACCGAAAGCTTTGTTCACTTTAGGGATGACCAAATTCCACCTAAAATCTGAAATTTACCCGTCGAAATCGGTTCCCTGATTTTTGAAACCTGAAACCTACCGAGTCACGGATGTTAGGGTTGATTCTAGAGTTTATCTAGAATTCACATGTATTCTTAATTAAATGATTATAGTGAATCATCGCATCTAATGATCACAATTTATTGATATAATCTACTGACCACAATTCATATTTAGACATATAAAGAATACAAAATATTAACAAAATAAAAATCTTAATCGTAGATATTGCTAAAAATGAAAGTTCAGACTAGTGATTTTAAATTACACTATCATCATCGATAGAATACAACATGATCGCGTGAAGACATAGAACAAAAAAGCACAAAGATTTATTTCAGGTTACCCTGAAACTTACCTTGCATATTTTAGAACCTGGAATCGAATCAGTTCCCACTAGTCTGATTATCCGATTTTCGATTCTACTCTATAACCATGTTGATCACTAAATTCACTTCATGCATCAAATATTTATCTCGTGACTCGAAAGAGAAAGAGCTCTCTGGACTTACTTTATACGTGATGTGATAAATTCATTGCGTTACACCCAATGAGACACATCGACTGGAGGGCGCGTTCAGTTTTGTCCAGAGCTCAGAGGAAAAACCTTTCCGGCCATCACTGTCAATCAAAAGATGAGTGCACGACCGAGCTGCGCACGTTTCTCCATCATCCATGCTTTGTGGGGTGTTTTCCTTCCACGCTTGACAAGCATCGGCCTAGTAAAATCCTCCGTGCATCTTCTCTTATCCTCATCCACATAACAAAAGCTGTAATTGACTGAGGATGAGCCAAGCTGCTTTTGCTGGACCTCCTTTGTGGAAATTGCTTTCTATCGACAAGCTCTTGAAAAGATATCTGACATAGTGTTCGTGTCAGGTGTTGGTAAAATATTGGAGAAATGGAATCGCAATGCAGTCGGACTTTGAGGCGTGTAATCACTCTCTTTTATGATCAATTTGCCCCACAAGGTTGCTATAGGTTTCTGACAAATTCCCTTCAGGATACAACAAAGTCACGGTGAGATTACTGGATAGCAATTCCAGTAAATCTCCTAAAACTCTCTTGCGAAACAATGAAAGATTGGCTATTTAGAAGAAAATGGAAGTTATATCTTCGTTCTGTTCTCTCTCGCTTTGAAATGAACCGAAATTGTTCTATATATAAAATATAGAACGCACCTCTTGATTTGTGAAATGTCACTACGGACACACCCATTCATGTCCGAAGAATTGCAATTCGGACATAACCTTTCAGACACACCCTTTCAGGTCTTAAATTGAATAGTTTTGTCTGAACAGTCACGAGCCAAAATTAATTTCGAAATTAAAAAATCGCGCAATTATTCGCGCACCCGCACACGGGTATTGTGGGGTCTAGCCCACTCACCCATTTCTCTATTTACAATAGTAGATAACGCTTTAACTAATAAAGAGACCAAAACTTTCCTTTCTTTTCTACGTGGGACAAGGAAATTACCTTATGTGTTTGTTTTACAAACAAACACCAACATCAGGTGGCAATGACACGTAAAAAAGCCGTTGAATCAGAAAAATAATTCAATAAAATAGATTTCGATCGGCTACGGCACATCGGTCGCGCGATGGACACACAAAATATTCTATTTTCTTCCCCTTTTGCTTATGGGGGTACGTGTTGTCGCCATGCGCTTTGCCACTTTCGGTTCACTGGCGAGGACACGAGCTTGAGGAGATAGAGAGGACAAAAGGAGTGGGAGTAGATAGTGATGTGGCAAATTGGATGCACGTAATAAAGCACAGTCCCCTATAATCGATGGGTGGACATCATTGGACTCGGTTGGATTGGTTGCGAAGGCTCTCTTGTTAGAAATTTCCCCATGAAGCAAAGTCCAAATTGATTTTTCCCATTCTCCCACTACTGTTGAACAGAGACGACACGGCAGCAACTGTACAAAGCGTATGACGCACAAACTGCACTGCCTTTCGGAGAATATTCTCAATAATTCTACTGTCGGGGATCCTTCCAAGGACAACGTGACAAGGATCTCGCAAGACAACAATGTTTGATCTTCATACTTCTAGTTTCAACAGATTACGTTAGAAATTAGGGGGGGATTCAATCTCGATCCTGTTAAGAGTACATGGACTCTGCAGGTTTCCTATGTTTTGATTAATTTTGTCCATCACGACATTCACGGAATTTGTCTATACGATCCTTTTGAATCTCACGAGCAAGAAAAAAGGACGAATCTGATAGTTTTTTTGGAGGAGTTAGCGTTTATCACAAAAGAGGAAGCTCGGTTCGAACCATTATCATTGCGTTTTTTTTTTGCATAGTTTTCCTAGTTCAAGCTTCTGGACAATGGGACCTAATTTGCTGAGAGAAGGAACTTCTCTTCTTTTAGAGCAAGAATTTATCATAGATTTAGCAAGTCATCTATCACTAGAGTTGGTCAAGTTGAAAAAAAAAGTTGAAAACTTGAAACATGAGTTTTACAAAGAGCCCTGTCGGCACAGATTAATTAATGGAAAAATAGAACATGCAATGTTAGTGCAAAAGAAATCATACACAAGCGGCCTTATCCGCCTTTGATTCGAGGATTTAAACTGCCAATTCTTAAAAATCAATGATGCATAAAGCCGCCAGTGTAAAATACCTTTTTACCCCGCCAATAGAGTGGAACCCCAGAAAATGATCGCATGCCAGTATATCAACACAATTCCAATCTATAACCTGATAGCAAACTATCAAATTGCGCAAAACTTTGATCAGTGAGAGCAGTTCTCACGACAGAACTAGTACAAATTACAAACTAGCCATCCCAAGGACGGTACTTCAATTGAAAGTTGGCACAAGCGAATTGGCTTGTGGTTGTCAGATAACTATCAAGAATAGTCATTCAATATTTGAGTTTGACGATACATGAAAAATGAGAAGTACATACTAGCGGGGGCGATGGAAAAGCATCTGGAGATCCTTGCAGTGAACGCATGTCCACGGCAGCAAAGGGGGATCCAAGCAGTAGGAATGAATGCAACGGGTATGGCACAGGTGGCAACTGATGAGGAGATCCTCCGGTTCACGAGAGCGACATTCACTACAAACTTGCGCGCCGAATGACTGGCACAGATAAGAAAAGTTGGACGTGCAATCAGCATCTAGAAAAATTCGATGAGAGACTATTGATCGCCCCAAACAGAAAATTTAGAAGTATTTCAAATGATGAGAGGAAAGGAACTACCAGCTTTCTCTGGTTGGTGATTTCAGACACGCAGAACTGGAAATATAAGTACTAAATTTAAGCCAGTGTCCCACAAATGCTAGGCTGAAAGCACTCAAGTAGTAATCGATCTTAATGACTCCTAATTTCAGAATTTATCCATGAAAACTTGATGCATTTTCCTTTCCTTTCCTTTCCTTTTTTCTTTTTTCTCCCATGAATTGATTTTGTGTTGCGATATCGTGATCTGGGTCTTGTGATCAGAATTGTGATATATGATTATTTCCTTATTTTAAGAAACAAGATTTCCTAGATTGGGTTAAATATAGAAGTGTTTTAGCAATATGAGTCGGGTTGGGTATGGGTCGAGAAATTTGCATTTCAATAAATTGGTCATAAATGGGTTATATGGGTCAATTTGGGTCGGACCATTTATGACCCACCCGACCCAACCCACCTGTTTGACAGGTCTAACTAAGGCACTAAAAAGTGCTATGCCATTTCAAAGAAACTTCGGCATCTCAACTTAGCATCAGCAAATGATATTAAACAACATTTCCAAAATTCAACTGCATAATGTTCTAAACTTCTATGCATGCAACAGTAGTTTGACCTGATTTATTCTCCCACATACATCTAAGAAAAAACTAATTCTCTAACCTCATAAGCACAATTACCAATAGATAAGCCTCGAATGATTCCAAGGAACCGATGGTGCACTAATAACAGACCAAAAAATGTGAAAAATGTACTTATCAAGGAGTGTCAGTAACTGTCAAATGAATATGCAGAAACAGGACAAAGTAACACAGTTAAAAAGTACCTCGGCTCTGGAACTCGTTCTTTCTTGATGAGTCACAACATAGACTTCGCTAGTTGATTGGTCATGTGGAATGGTCTGGGAGTATATTTTTTGCTCTGAACCAGAAGAATCTTCCACCTTTGTGATGCTAACAAAACTCATCTTACACAGGGGACAAGTTGAATTCTTTTTCCTTGAAGACTGCAAACACAGTTTCGCTAAATTGTGATCACTTTCAACTCAAACCAAGGAGCATAGTGTTAGCAAAATAAGAGTCCAGAAAGTAGAATATGACACTTGCAAGATGCAACTTAAGCAGCTTAAGCTAGTTCAAAACTTCCATCAGAAAAAGGACAATTTGGCTTGTTCCCGAAATAAGCAACAAATAGCTAGTTGTAGAAACTTCTGCAAAAAGGTTCAGCTTCTTCTTCTGTTACTCCAATATACAAATTTTAGAATTGCAAGCGACATTTGACTAGTTAATGCCATGGAGTAACAAACAAGTAGTTTAAGAGAGATGGAAAATATGATCATCTGTACCTCAACAAATATTGAAAGATAAAAGGCCAGGTGTAATGCAGCATACTAGTGCCAACTGATTGCAAATGTATTCTATCGAATTGACAGTATGACATAAAAAAATTATATCCAGTCAATGCATGTTTATCCAATGACAGTACCTGGTGAAGAAAACTGAAGAGGTATCAAAACAACTGTTTTCCACCAAAGCTTATAGGTTTCAAACTAGAAGGACCTGACATGTATAACACTAAGTGCAAAGACAGACATTCAAACTCTTTCTTTACTATTTAACTCCAGAAGGAAAAGACAGAAGAGTTTCGCACTTGTCATGGGAATGCTAACTATATAAAAAGATGTCTATACAAACGATTTAGGCCTGTATTTGGAGTTTCCCTGGGGTTGGTAAGGCAAATTGGGTCCACCCTAGCCCATTGAGTGATCTACCTCGGGCCAGCAACATGCCCATGTACTATCAGAAAGAACTTTGTCACACTAGTGGATGTTTAAGGACAGATACAATTTTTCGGGCAATCACTATTTTGGGAAATGCACAAAAATGACACCAAAAGAACACATACCATATGGTCAGACCAATTCTGAATGCATGAGTAACAAAATCTATGTCCACATGGTAGTATCCCTCTGGTTGAACTGTACTCCGTCCAACATATAACACACGATAACTCCACTGATGACTGTAACCTGTTAACATAATCAGTCTGGCCCACATCATCGATCTCAATACTTAACTTCTCTGCATTCGGCTCATCTTTTGAAACTCTTTCAAGGGCATCTGGTAAATCCTTTAGAATTGAATCCTCAGGAGAAGGCTGCTGATCGTGATTCCAATCTTCAATCTCATCAGCATCTTCCATAATGCCATTTATTGCTCCCTCATGCCCATAGGGTCCATTTCGTGTCCCTCCTTTTCTGGTACTGACTAACTTGCCATTCAAATGTTCAGATGGAGATGTTGTGTCCCTGTATTTGTCATCAACTCCAACTATATAGCATTCCTGGTCAGAATCTGAGGCAGTTAACTTCAAAGTCTCTCTTTTGGCATTCCTTTTCACCAAATTTCTGCACCTTTTAGAAGATTCAGCCGAAGAAGATTCTCCATTGCCACTGAATGACTTCATTTCTCTTCTCCCAAAACATATAGATGGACTAAGATGTGACTCTTCATACAAGGTAATGATTCTTTTTCTTCTCAACAACCTTCTAGGTGGCCGATTCAACTCCAGACACTTCACAGCACAAAGGAAGTAGAAGCTCATTAGTGGCAATCTGACTTCAGCAGAGTAAGCATCTATCACAATATCAAAGAGAAAAGGCAAAGAAAAATCTGTGGAGAAGAACCAGTAAAACTAACTTCAAAACTGGCCCATGATTTCAGAAGACTAAGACAAAATTCATCTCATGCTGCTGAAATACTAGATGTGCAATTATTGGATGCTTAGTTTGATTCTGATAACTGGAAAACAAAACAAACTGAAGAGGAGGAAAAGTTAAAATGAAATTATGCTTAAATACTTAACATAAGCTTTTTATACAAAAACAAAGCACTTATCCAGGTAAACCTTGGTAGTGAGAATTTTGCAATTCAAAGTGAGCACAATTATGTATTCGTGTTTTAAAAATCCAAAAGGATATGTTATCTAGGATGAGTTCCACTATGCTATGCTGTCTCCTAGATCTACCTGCGTCTTGAGGGAGAGACTCTCAGCTTCTTTGAACAAGATATAGAGTGTCTCCATCAGTACAATGAAACTTGATCTCCACAATTCTGACAACACGAAGTTTTACTGCTTGTTTTTTCTAGTTGTACATTTCATGTGCGCGTCAATGGAAGTATTCAGAATGCCATACAAGGGATAGAACAAAAGTATACAAATCCAGCGAGTCATGAAAACTAGAATGGCAGCAAACAGATAAGTTTGATTTAAAATCATTACTTCAAAAGTATCTTAGCTACTACAGATAACAAATAATTTGTCACAGAACATCCTTTGCTCAACCAAGTGCAAAATTCATGAGCATCAGCATGTCTGTCAGAATAGCCAAGTCTCATATGAGCAAAAGTTATGACACCAGTGTAACACAAAAAGATCAGGATTCTGTGCACTGGCTATTAAAAATGGTCACTGCAAGAGCCTTTTATGCAGTATACATAGCATACATACGTATATTATACAGGTCACTGTCTAAGAGACTAAAAGCTAAAACATAATGCTAACTAGGCGGTAAAGCACATAAAATGAACGATATGAGTCAATTTGATGAACTAGGTGGTAAAGCACACAAAATGCAGCAACGAAGGGCAAAGCCAAGTTATCCACACAACAGAACCATGGAAAAGTATAAAAACTGCAGGACATTATGAACTAGAGAAGCAAAAGACGAGATTCAAAATGCAGTCTGGGTCATACCTCCTTCAACAAATGAGAGTCAGTCCAAACATCGCTTCTGTTATCTTCAAAAGCTGAATCAGCTATTTGTCTCGTTGATGCACTGGCAAAGTTCGACCGATCAGAAAGTACTTTATGCTTCTTCATCATGATGTATGGCTTAGAATTTACTGGGACTGGCAACAGCAATGGTCCCGCTTCTTCCCCACTACATAAAATTCATCAGCATTATCACATTTGTAATTTAACAACAAAAACATGATTAGCAAGAAGAAAACATGACAACTTTTCTGAAACAATTTAGAGAAGACAATGACTTCTACAAACGATAAAACAAAGGTGCCAAGGACATTCATTTGAGTCAGAAAAATAATATAAACCAGAGAACATTATTTTCATCCCTAGTAACTATCACAGGAAAAAAGAAGAAGAAGAAGAAGAAGAAGAAATAGAATAGATGGATGGCAGAGTCACTATAACTATTTTAGCAAACTTACAGAACTTCCTCTTTTTGCAAACATGGAGAAAACTCAAGCCAATTATTCTTTTATCACCTCATAAACATTATTCAGAACGGAGAAATCAGGGTGCATCAAATAGTCTCGTGTTAAATGAAATAGCTTGTATCGCATTCAAGTTTCTATATCACACAAAATAATCGAAACTGTTGTGTACGTACGTATGTTTCATGTATTCAATTCGCTCCCTCTGTCAGGTCCAGATTTGCTAGGATTGCTCCTCCACTGGGATACTTGCACCCAACGACATTTTTATGCAACATTATCTATTATAGCAGACTAGATTCTAAAGCGCAGACTGATCCCGAATTAAGTACATGAAGAGTGTCCTATATGAAGTACCTGATGGAGAACTCATCATGAAAAGAATTTGCCAAACTAACCAAAAACTCCCTGAATGTTTTGGGAACATAAAGTCACCATCTGAAAAAGGCATAGCTCCATCTAGTGCATAAATTTTCCTTCAACCAGAGGCCATGCTAACCAACATCTAGAGCTTTCTTAAGGAGAAGTACGAACTTTTCAATTAAGGAAATCTCCTTTTTTGTAATGTTCAGAACAGGACACATCTAATGGCCACAGCAGCGTGCAACAAGGAATCTTTGAGCTTAATTGACTGTGACAGGAAGGTTTGAAGGTAACATTCAGATCAATCTAATAACAAATCAAAATGACAGAAAATTCTAGACCTTTTTTCATATTCTCATGTATACACTAGCTAAAATGACTATCATCCACACCTTTCCAATGTGTAGGGATGTTCTGGAACACGCTTTCCTTGCTTTATGCACTCTTCCACCCACCGATGATTGACTACATGCGTCTTAAACTTCCTGGCAAGATCATATTTTTGCCCTTCAAATCTTCTGCAAACCTGTTTATCCAGACCCAGAACAAACCGTAAGACAAAATCATAAGTCAGCCTATGACTCCATGCCATGCTCTCACAACCAGAATTCCATCGCATCCAGCCAACCAGGCACCAAAGGATCGCGGATATTCAATTCCGAGATCGGGGAACCAAAACTCACCAAATGCGTGGTCGAGCTCGACATGGCCCCAACGTAGCTAGCTCCAATCAAAGAGATCAGCTTAATAAGATCAAAGCGCTCCGAACCATGGTATCCACTGACCGAAGCCACGACAGATTCCATGCCTCGGACCGGACCGGTGACTGAAAACAACAAAGCGAGGAAAAAATAACATCAAGGAAATTGCTGCGATAAACAGACGAGACCATTCAGGAGCTTCACAACTCCCCCCGGGGCCCCATCACGGCATCCATCAACGGATGACTCCATTTACACTCGATTCTACTCCACACATGCTACCAAACGGTGCGAAATCGAATGCAAAATGCAAATGATCTAGAAGAGGCGGTTCTCAGAATGAGAAAGCCCGAGTGCAAACCCTAAAAGCAAAGCGATCAACGGCATGCTCGAAGAGAGAATTTCGATTGGGTGCTCGCGCGATTGTTATTGCACCAGCTAAGAATGAATCAGAATCACCATGAGTGCGATCTGGAGAACATTCGTGCGCCATGGAGACGAAGACGACGTTTTGCCGCGAAATCGAAAGTTTTGAATTGTGAAAGTAATGACTGTCTGGCACCGACTCGGGGCTCGGCCGGCAGAGGACGGATCAAAATATATCGGGTCAAAACGAACCGGCGGATCGGATCATATACCAGGTCGGACAATGAGAGCGAGCCCATGGGCTTTCTTCCGAGAGTCCGTTTGGCAATTTGATGGAGCCGTTTTGCACCAAATTCTTTCACTGCTAAACAATGTTTGGGTAGAAAATTGAATTTTGGCTAATTTGGAGGGCTTATGATCAGAACTTAACAGCTTACTGATTTCATTTGTATTGATGTTCGAGCAATGCGCGATCGCAAGGTCATATAACCACCTGGACTCTTGGTCCCAACTCTTTGTCGCTAATGAAGCTCGGTCGGAGCAGTTCATTCTAGGAAAGAATTAGAACTCAAGACCTGCCAGCCAGATTGGTCAGAGCCCGATAATGACAATCGCATGAACAGCAACCCAATTTGAAACACGACATACATTGGATGCAATGCTCACGAGACGACTAAAGATCTCGTCGCTAGCACACGAGGAAGAATGATTAAACTCCCGACCCTTGCGCGTCGAAGGGCTCAGGTCAATCGACACCACGAATCGGCGAGAGCAGCTATCCTTTTCCGCTCATATAAACACCTATGGAAAGAGCTCCAAAGAAAGTGAGCGAAACAAAATCGGCGTCTGTCTTTTCTTTTCCCCTTCAAATTTGTGAGTCGGGATTGGAGACAATGGTTTTCACAAAAGAACCCCTCGTTCCATAACCAGGAAAACATCCCCCATCACGATGGGAACCAAATCGAATCTCTAGCCTAGTTCTTTCGCTGGCTAACTAAAAGCGGTGCCCATTTCATTCCACTGATGCTCTAGGAAGGAGATTCATATTTCCAGGCAAGAGCCTACACAAATTTTGATCCTGTCCCCAAGAATGTTGAATAAGCCCGCCACCACGTTGCAATGTTTTGAGCCTATTTCCGAGCTGGGTTTCCACCTCGAGGTGGTGCCTCATAAGCACCACCAGGGCGAGGCGGCGGGGTTGAGGATGCATAGGGCACATTGTTCGCCGGAGGGACTTGCCCGTGCTGCTGTCCAGCAGCACCTCGGGATTGTACATCATATGGTGGACCCTTGGATGCATCATAAGAAGGTCCACTCTGCACCTCGTGAGCCGGTGCCTTGTACACATTATTGTAATTTCCTCTCTGCATATCGAAACCAACTCCTCTCTGTGCATCATAACCGAGGCCACCTTTCTGTGGGTCATAAATGGGGACTCGGTATGGATCGTAACTGGGTACCCTCTCGGCGCCATAAATAGCTGCAGTTGCATCATAGCTGGACCTTGGAGGAGCAGGCCTAGATGGAGCTCCAGGATATGCGGGAGTTCCAGCAGGCGGAATGGGAGCGGTAGGAGGATTAACCCCAGCATTACCAGCCGCATTTGGAGGAGGAGGTCCACCAGCCTGTGTACAAAGCAAGAAGGGAAGCAAACCAATGCAGTCAATTCAACATAACAAGAATGTTGCAATCGAGAGAGATTTTGGAGGAGCAAATCAATGTATTTTACCTGAGGAACACCGTAACCATCCCCTTGTGCAGGTTGCCCGGAAGAGTTTCCAGTCACCTCACTTCCAGCATTTACACTGGGGCCACCTTGAGGTCCTACTACATTATGATCACATGTAATTATTTTACAAAACAATGGTAAAAGAAGTAATCGAGGTTGCCAAACGTCATACCAGCTCTTCCTTCAGCATTAGCAGCATTCGACAGCTCAGCTCTTAGTTTTTCGACTTCAGTGGCCATGGTAACATAATTCTTCTCCATCACCTGAAGTTGCTGAAGGTGATCATCGAATAATCTCTTCTCATAGTCGTAAGTGACCCTGAAAAATCAGGACAAAAAGCGATGGTGAAAGGATCATCATAGATGAAGTCAATGAGCCAGAAAAATTAGAAGATCAAGCCAAATCATAGATCACCACAAGAAAGAATGGTTGATTTCATCTTTCCCGGAAATGGTTTATCAAGAAAACCTTATCCGCGCAATACCAATCAGAACTTACATGGAGAAATCATGAAAATAGGGGAAAATATAACAATTTCGTAACAGGGCCATACTGAGTTTTGCAACCTAAAATTCGGGTTCGCTTAAAAAAATAGTTTTTTCTATTGCAAAACCTGTCAAATTAACAATACCTCACTTGGCCACCTTCTATGTTTCAGCTTAAGGATGGACCACTAAAAAGAGTAAACTCTCCAAGAAAAAAGCACTTGTAAACATATAAATTTGTCAGTCTATAAACTAAACTTTATCTAGAATTGCACATGTATGAACCTGAAAAACACCTTCAGTAAGTACCTGCAATGATGGTACTCCTGCCTAAGGCCCTCGAGTTCAGACATCAGAGCAGGAAGCTGTTGCACATCAGCATGGGCCCTTTGAAGATCCTGAGTCAACTGTTGTACTTTAGCAAAAAGTTCCTGCCTTGCTACAATCAACTTCTGAGCATCAGCTCGAGCCTTCTGCAATTCCAACTTAAGAGGTTCTGCCGCTTGGATATCAGCCTCCATCTTAGCAATCTTATCCATAAGGCCCCTTGTCTGCTGTTCTCTCTCAGACTTCACAGCTCCAACTTGAGCATGTAAAATCTGCAACTCATGCTGCGCGGCAGCAAGTTCCTGTCTCAAAGACCCATGTGTATTAGCAAGCCTCTGGTTCTCTGTAGCAAGTCTTTGCATCTCCACATGCTGTGCAGCAAGCTTTTGCTCCATAACTTCTGGTGGGGGAGGCAACATATCTACAGGAGAAAAGGAACCTGTTGGACGACGTATTCCTGGCACAAATGACTCAGTGTGCACCAAGCCAGGGCCTGGTATAGGACGTCTTAAATGAGGAGGTGGAATGCGGCTTTTGCTTTCCATTTCTTGATCAGATTGTTATGATTTCCTGTATAAAAAAGAAAAGCACAGAGAAGATATAACAGGGGCACTTCATGAAAAAAGGCGGCTATGCTAATGAGAGACCAATAATCCCCTCCAACTCTTATAAAATGCTTGGACAACTTAAGCAATAGATGAAATAAAGACTGAAGAATACCTCGCTTGAGGACCAACATAACACAACCCAAGCCAAGTGAAGCATTCAACAGATGGATGAACAAGAAGAAAGGAAACTTATGCATCCGCAGAAGCCACAGGAATGAAACAGGCACAGCAAGTATCAGATAAACTTTTTTCTCTTTAATGGGCCAAAAGATGCACTAAAAGGTTGGAAGTTCGAACGTAGGTACATTCAGAAAGCAATTAACACAGGCGTTATTTGCAGTTGTCGCAGAAATATATGTTCGCTGGTTGTTGCTAGAAGAACTATCTATTGCTCTTACACAAAAAATCTGCCAATATATGCATACAACTCATTGGTTTGGAGATAACTAATGTATAATATAGATTGTCAAACAAGGGTCACAGCATATAGAGAGCAACTTAAAGTATCAATTTGACAATGACAGAGTAACAAACTCTCCATAGATTTTTCAACTCTTGAAAGGCTAAAACCAATGATGTAATTGTGGACATTATTCATTAAACGGAAGTCTAGAACCCAAATCATACACAAGATGTCAATGCTCAGGAAATGCATATAGATCCAGAGTTATCCATTTGCTTGAATATGCCAAACTTCAACTTTCCATCCTAAGTAAAGCCCACAGTAGGGAAAAGGAACTGAAATATCTAGAACAAATTTTCTGAACTTCTCTCCCGGTTTCCATTCCTCAAGCAGTTCTAATTACAAACAGAAATTACACCTGAGGCCCCAACTCATCGAAAGCGAGCTTATGACGACCAAACACCACATGACACGAAATATAACAAACACCAAATTACCATGAAACGAATTCTACAAAGGCTTTGTGATAGAAAATGCCATCTTCTAAGCACGTACACGAATCAAATCCCAGTAAGAACATATTCAGCAAATGCCAACGTTCTATTCCAATTTACCCGCACCCGCTCGCTACACTCACTCATAATTTCGAGAAATCCGCTAAAACCATCACTCTGCGCAGCCTGCGTGATTACCCAGCACAACGGAATCGATCAACTATTGTTTGTGCGAAGAAGCGCAAATTAAAAGCAAAAACAAAAAGGGTAAAAGGGAATTTGCCCATTCGTCGTCTGTGCATTCTAATCAAAGAAGCGATGAATAATTCTAAGTTCATCACCCAAAACTACCCACAGAAACGCCCCCATCAAACCATGTCCGAAATTCACGAGCCAAAACATGATAAAGAAACAAACTTGGCTTCTCGACCTCGATAATTAGGACTTATTACCAGAACAAAAGAGATACCTCGGCAGAATCTGAAGGGTGGTTTCTCGGACTGAGAAGGATGTAACTACTGATGCTGGGAAACCAAATTTGGAGAGGAAGAAGTCTCTTCTCTCTCCTCTCTCTTGGCTGGTTAGATTGCGGTTTTTATTAGAACTCTTCTCTCGGATGGTCTCTCTCGAGGCCCATTTTAAAGGTCCGGTCTTTTTTCTTCTTCTTCTTCTCGAAATTATAGATACATTGAGACTAATTTTACAAAATTTGTGTATGTTTGTTTTGGCAGTGTCGTAAGTATTTTCCTTATTCTCCAAAAAAAAATAATACGACTAGACTCCGGCATTCGAAGTTGAAACTTCGATGCTAGGGGGCACAGAGAATTTAACGCCCTATGTTCGAGTCCTCAACAGCCAGGCCCAGGTCTACAGAGGCTAGGCCCAAGTCCTCGTTTGTCATGCCTAGTTATCGGGCTCATGCACGCTAGTCCCTCCATCTAGGCCAAGTCTCAGTTCCCAGCCCCCGTGCCCAAATTCCCATCGACTAGACTCAAGAAACCCCAACTCTCACACTCGGGATCCCAACAGTTGGGTTTGAGGACCTTGGTGGTTAGGCCCGAATCCCTCGAGGCTGGGGCCTAGTCTGCGGTGCCTGATTTGGGGTCCTTGGCATCCGAGCCCATGTCCCTCGAGGCCGTGTCCAAGACCTTTGCGCCCATGCCCGAGTATTGGTAGAAAACTTATACATGCTTGTTGATGAATGTAGGCTCCTAAATAAGGATCTCCCTTGTGTTTAGAGAAGCGAATTAGTGTGTTGATCCATTGACCAAGTTTTCCTCATACTCTTATTTTTTACTCTCTTTATGACATTGTAAGATCTTATTATGTCTCGAATTTAAATAAATCGGCTATCTCTATGAACTTGTAATTTGTAGAGGGTACATATTTGAGACTTGCTAGTAATGGAAATCATCTCATTAAAAAAAAAATCCACAATCCGAAGAAGGTCATCTCAATGAAACTTAACCATACCCAAATATGCATCCACTCATTGAGAAAATTGTCCAAAAAGTCATAAATCTATGGCATTTTTGCCAATTCAGTTCTTAATCTTTTAATTGTGCTAATTTAGTCTTAAACATTTTCACGCTTTTCCAATTAAGTCAATCTAGTCAATTTCGACTGAAAATTGCTAAAGTGGACACCAGCCATTATTCGTGACATAGCCGGCACTGACGTGAACAATTTTTACTAATATTTTTTTTGAATTTTTTATTATTTCTTTTCATTTCTCTCCTTTTTTTTGCAACTGTGGCGAGCTAGGGTTGGCAACAATTGAGCAACCAGTTGGAAAAAAAAAAAGGAAGGAAAGGAAAGAAAAGAATAAATAAATAAATAATTCAAAAATATTATTAAAAATTATCAATGTTAGCGTCGGCCGTACCACGTAAGACAGCCAATGTCAACATGAGCGATTTCTTACCACAATTGGTCGGATGGACTCAATTGGCAATATGTGAAAATGGTTAATGACTCAATTGATACAATTAAAAGGTTCATGATTGAACTGACAAAAGTGCAATATATTTAGGATTTTGTAGACAATTTTCCCCTACTCATCAGGTAAGCTTAAGAATAAATTGACTTTTAATCTCTATTATATAAAAGGCAACTACAACGAGAATTTCAATATCAAGTGATTGGACTTTTAAATTTTTTAATCATGTCACCAAACTTGCAGTTTGTGTCTTTTCTTATGAAGTCCTTTGGCTCCAAATCCGAATATTTATAATTGATGAATTCGTTGAAGCTAGCACAAGTCTGAGTGGAAATTTTATTTTTTACTGCCGTGGCTTATCGCTTAATGCATTGGACTTAAAACCATAGACCAACTTTTGAGCAATGAGATTTCTCAACACAAACACTACACATAATTTTTTCATATTGAAACTCTTGCTGGTACTAATTGACACGTCAGCTCACTTGCCCGGATTTGGAAGCAGGAGAATTTGATTAGAAAATTTATGCGAGTTCAAGGACTTGGTTAAACAAATTAAAACTCCTAAAGGCCATTAGGAAAAATACACAAATAATTTAATAAACAAATATATGTAGCTCTTATATCACATGAATAGTGCACTTGAGGAAAATAAATGCAAGTTTTCCTTTTCAAATGACACAAAATGATTTTCAGCTCATTTTCAAATTTCTGCTAAATATAGGAAAGTATTTCTTGAAAAATAATTTCAAGAAATGTCGAAATTTCCACAAAATAAACGGAGTATAAATACAATATACTTTACATGTCACATTAATATTTTTGTTTTTCTCCTCATATAACTCTAAAATCATTGGACACTAAAATCCTTAACATTAGTTATAGATATTAATCCTATGCATAACATTTATATGTGCATTTCTTCTTTTATCTATTGATAAATAAATTAGATTTTTTTTCTGGAAAATACTAATCTTGTTTTTGGCCGAGAAAGATCTTATGTTGACGGCAAGAGGAGCATGTATCTTTTAGGCTCCGTTTGTTTTGCGAAAAAATGTAATATTTTTT